>KZ505940.1:121484-163230 GCA_002844005.1 Limosa lapponica baueri
TTGTATAAACTACCACACCACCCAAAATCCATTAGAAGATACAGATGTATTCTCTTAGGGCTCTATCAGCTATCTTAGGGGAAAAAAAAAAAAAAGAAGAATGTAAACATATCAATTTATGATTCTTTGTTTTCTGAGTTTTCTGTGAAATCAAAATACAGCTGTACATTTATATGTGCATACTAAAGATGAGTAGGTGTAGGTTGTAGATTTGTGGACTTTTTTCTGCCCAGCTGCAAGCATGAGAAGAGGAACGGTGCTACTCGCACACTTTGCATGCAAATCTCAGTTCCACAACTCAGTCCATGTGTCTGTTTACAGCTGACCTCTACTTTTCAGGAAGCTCTGACCCAGTTTGAGAAATCAGATATGGAAATGACCTGAACACCCACATTCAAAAGCTCGGAAGTCCAAACCTTCTTTGCCCTTGATTCTGCTCCACAAGAAGTTTGTGGTCTTTGAAGGGTTATTGGATATGCATTTATAAAAAGCAGAACTTATTTTGTAATGTTCAGGATCAAAAACTGCCATTCTGACCTAAATTAACTGAAGTTATGGGGGTCTGATTTTGAGTGTCATAGAAACATAGACACCAACTATGATTTTTAAATCCTCTGTTTGGATCCATAATCTCCATTCTAATGGGATAATCGAGTAGCAGCAGGCTTATCGGAAGCTCATCTTTAATGACTGGTTGATTAAGTTCACCATCCATCTCTTTAAAGTAAAGATGCAAACATAAAATACTGCACACTGTTTGGAAGGTGAGAGCTCTGTCTGGTGGAGCATGGAGTCTCAGAAAGCCTTACCATGCTGTTGGCAATGAAGGAAAAAAAGGGTGCAACTTTGATTAGGAGCGGTTTTGAGTGTCACTCTTCATTTGTGAGCTCTCACTCAGGTAATATGACCAGCCCCAAACTCCTGAGACATTTTACAGTACCATCCCTTCTGTCCTCTCGTGGCTGCTGTAAGCAGTGATGTCACCTATACTGTGCACCGATGTAAGTGAGGCCCTAGAAATGCATTTTCAAGTCTGTTTTAGAGTTGTTTTGAAATCAGCTGGTCTTGTTTTATGTCTCCTAAAACACATGGTATCTGTAGATAATTAACTCACTGTAAAAAGACAGTTGTTATGGAAAAGCTAGAAGGCACATTCCTCCCTCAGGCTAGGTCTGACATGGGGTCTGCTGAAGTCGCATCAGGCCATCACGTAATTTATTTTTAATTTACTGAATATGTTGCCTTGGGGTCACGTTATTGCTAGGAAATCTGAGGTGATTTATGTCATGCCTGTGCAATTTCCACACACAAAGTTGCTGCAGACACATTGCAATGTTATGATCATCGATAAGAAAGAGGCAGACCCCTCATAAGGCAGTGAGTCTCTTGGGCTTCCTGTGATGAGTGATGAATTACAGGGAAATAGGAGAATTGAGGATTGTCTTCAAATAGATTGTAGAGGTTTTCTCTTCAAAGCTATCTCCTGCAGTGTCAGGCACTAAAACTCTCCTTATTGACAGGAGTGCTGGCAATTTTCCTGAGCCCTAGGGGCCTCAGCCAGTAGGCACAGGTGTTATCGTTAAACAGGGGGTACGAATGACAAAACCGACAAGGGTGAATGCATGGAGTGGAGCTCTGCCTGGTGGAACTTGGAATGCACCACTGCCCAGAACAAGACTCAAGATTCAGTGACTCATGTCTCCCTTATGGGATATTCTGTGATCCCAGAGTACCAAGTGTTGCTGGCAGGTGAGAGAGATCTTCCCTCATTTATTTCAGCCTTAGGCTTTAAAAAAAATCAAAATAAAAACAAAACCAAAAAACTCACTCCTGTCAAAACAAAAGGAAACATCCCTAAAAATGTCTTGTGGGTGTTTAAGGAGAAGAAAATATGTTGGGAATTATGAATTTGCAAAAGGTGATTAACATAGAGTAGGGAGGCAAGCACAGCTGGTCCTCATGAAAACCCTTGTTGGATGAGTAAAGCCTCAGTGATCAAATAAGAAGAGTGTGTTAATCAAATACAGTAGTGCAGTGAGAAGAGTTTGGATGAGTTGGAAACAACAGAGAACTTGTATGTAAGTTTGCATCAGAAGTGAATTTGTGTGAAGAAATGAGGGTAGATGTGAAGCTGAGCTACCTTAGTAGCAGGTCCAGTCATTAAATTTATTAGAAGCATTCTACCCTTTCCTTCTTTTGCTGGTTCATCTTTTTTCTAGCTTTTGACCAAAAGAAAACAGGTGCTGAATGACAGCAGGCAGCCAGCTAGCCTTTCTCATTTTTCTTTCTTTTTTTGCTTATGAAAGACCATAACCAGAACATAAATACTGTTAATCTTCCTGGAACATCCTGACGGGGTGGTCTGCTAGGAGATTCCTAATGAATGCAAGGGTGTCCTGATGGCTTTCCTTGGAAAAGAGAGCATGAGGAGGAAAATGGCTTGCACATGATGCTAATCGCATTAAAGTCCATTAGAAAGTATCTTGAAGCAGCCTCTCTTGAGTTGTATTTTAAGGGTTTTGTCTCCCTCATCTGTAGCAAAACTCGTTCAATTGGGCAGTTATGACAGGAAGGATATATAGCAGACTTTGAGCAATAAGTGTTTAATGTTAGCATCTGCATTTTCTCAGCATCGCTCTGACACTCAATCATTGGCTTTACAAGGTTCTAAAGCCATAATGCTCTCAGAATTTTTTCTTCAGTTTTGACAACTGCACACACAAAATTCAAGAGCCACAACATTCATAATTCAAAGTTTTCACATGTAAGGAGTTCAAGAAAGTAGCTAGAAAATAATTTTAGCATTGACAAAACCCACCAGGTAGATAAATTATTACTATTATGTTGTTCTGGCAGACTTTCATGATAATAGTTCTTAGTGTATAGACAATAGCAGGGTCATTGGATGGCCATGTTTCTGTGGAGTAATGGTGCCTGTTGATGTATTGGCTTAAAACCTGCTTTATTAAATTTCTTCTCCTGAGTCAGATCCTCAGATGGTGAAAACAATTTATCCTTGGCAGAACATCTGACCCTTGCTGTAGTTTTTTTTTTAAGTCAGAAAAGAAAATCAAAGCTAGTTGGATGCAGCCATGTGTGTATTCCTTGGTACAAATTACTGACTTGCACTCTCTTATACTTTTGCTTTGCCCCTTTGGCCAACTGATACGTTGTTTGACAATTTCCAGTCATACTTGACTAGATAACAGTCAAGTATGGCCCAGTCTGGGTGCAGAACCACAAAAAAGATTGTTGCTGCCTCAGATATCAATCTAAGCATCACTGAGGAGGAAATGAAGGTGATACTACTATAACTAGGTAATAGTGGAGAAATAAATTATTTTAGCAAGTTACCACTCAATTAATCTGCCTGGCTGGGAATTTATCATAATTTTGTCACAGAATTTCATAGTGAATAACACAGCTGTGGAAGAAGACTAACTTAGCTATTGCTAAGGGTTTTAGGTGGGACATGTATCATCCATTTATGCCATCCACATCAGTATGGATGATTTTCTTCTCTACCTAGCTAAAATAATTGCATTTTTTTTGTGCCAAGGTCGTAGTTGATTGCACCCCGTGCTCCAGTTTGAAAGTATTATGTTATGATGGTAGAAAAGTACCAGTGCATGTATGTGGCCAACGAAGGATGCAGGCCTGGCCTACTGAAGATAACGGTGGGTTCTCAAGGACGCTGGTGGTGACAGGATGTTAAGTGGGTCGATGAGCAACAGGCTGAGAAGTCTGGACTAGAGCCTAGGTCACTTCACTCCCCCTCCCCGGTGCTTCCTGTCAGGAGAGATTGCTTGCTACCAAGGGCCCAGATCTCAAATGCCGCAGTTGAAGGGTATGCTGTAGTAGGCAGATTTTCAAATAGGTCAGGCACCATGACCTGGACTGCTGTTTAGCTGTGCTTCAGTGTGATCAAAAAGATGCGTAGGAGAGGATGCAGCTCGTGCTGGGTGACCTTCACTGAGTGACTTAATGTCATTGCATCTCTATTTCCCGCAATGTGAAATGAAGATTGCTACCCACATCTCTAAGACTGCTGTTTAATTTTCTAGATATGATCCGTTATTTAAATGTAGACGACAACTCTAAATGTTGCTGACTTTCTGAGATGGACTGTCAAATTTACACCACACATCTAGTCTGGGGAAAGGGAGTCAAAGCATGCTTAGTAAAATGGTACCCCTATTCTGATGCAAAGTAAAAAACTCCATTCAAAATTGATAGAATATTTAAATCCACTACTCTTTAGAACTGATTGAACACTTATTTTTAACTGCATACCTTAAACAACAAAATTTGATTCTGCAGTTTTGTGTATAATGAATTGCAATGAGTCTATTCATGCTACTGAGAGCGGAAAATACATATAAGATGCATCTCAGCTTCTTCTTCAGCACAGTGTGAGATTCAAAATGACTGGACCAAGGATGATTAAATCTTTCTCACTCCTCACCCACTGCTCCCCAGTGTGTTTTGGTTAAATTGACAGTGTTGTCCTTATGCTTTTAGTCATGTGACACATGTCATAAAGCCAGATAGTGCTGTAGGAAGGGGAAAAAAGCTTGGTCAGCGATACAGTACATGTACAGACCCTAAACTCTAGCACCTCTTGGTTTGTTTCACTTCTCAAATTCCATTTGCCACTTTAGAAGCAGGTGGTGGATTCTGGAAGCCAGCAGCAAAATAAGGAAGATCATGGAGGAGAGATGTGTAAAATGAAGCTCAGGACTATGGTAGCCCAGTTGTCTTGAATCAGTTAATGGCTCTGAAAAATCTTTGGAAGTCAATGGCTTTCTAAGTGCCTGGTTTAGTGGAGTAGAGTATATTCAGTTATGCTGCTGCACATGTATTATGTTAGGATATTGCTCACAGTGTATTTTGAAGATTAAATACTCCTGTAGTTCCTCTCCTGTTCTTCTTTACATCTTTTGTCTAATTCTGCATAAAGTCTTGTTTACACTTACAGGAGTTCTGCCTCTGGATCTGAACTCTGCTGTAGTTGGTGCTGCACTTTGCACAAATGCTGTGCTATCTCTGTCTAAAAGACTAAATAACTATGGTAGCAGGATCTTAATTTTCTGCAGCCTTCTGTAGCTGTTGATGTTTGCACAAAGAAGACACAAAATGCCACCAGATTGCAACTAATTAGCAAATTCTGATCTTTTAGTGAGACTTTTCCCCAGCTTCATGTAAATAATAAGGGAACATGCAGGGCAATGGGGGAGCAATATTTCAGATTCGAAGCGTAGCGTGAGGTTTTAGCTTTACAACACCCTTACAGCACAGGAAACTAGAAATGTGAGGATGTGATCATATCATGTTATCCTGCTATTTGGTTACTTAGTGCTATTGCAGCCTTACTGCTGCAGGCTGTGATTTTTGTCACCTGTTAAACCGAATTTAACTTCATCTGTTTTGGATGGTGGGTCACCCAAGGAAACTCACACTGGAGACACTAACAAGCTCCTCGGTAGGAGATGTTCTTCTCTTTCAGGACTGACCCAGCTTGGTGACACTAGTGATAAAATGCTGTTTAACCCAAGTCGTGGGACATGGTGTGGCGGATGAGCTGTGTGTGACTTGCAGTGCTCTGACAGTGGAGGCCAGCCCCTGCATGACTGAGGAGAACAGCCAGGACTCTCTCAGCTCTGCCACTGGTATTCCCAATGGCCTGCAGAGAATCCTGCAGGGAGCCGAATCCCAACGCACACTGTGTGCCTTCCATTTCCCCTGGGGCTGTTATGGTAGAGATAGGGCTGTCTGCTGCTACAGGGACAGCTTTCACCCAACTTTAGTCTTGGCTTTCCTCCTATCCCCTGTAAAGGAATTCTCCACCTGCGGCTCGTGCCCAGAGTTCAGACACTTCCCTGTTAAACATTCCTCTCCAGCAGAACCACAGGTGATGAAAGGAATTTCCCATTAGGTAAATCTCCTTTACCACTAGCTAAAAGCTTCATGCTAATAGAATGGCAGTGACTGCCTTTTGAGAAACTGCTCTATGCCTTTGAAGCATTGAGGCCTGAGGCTCAAGTGGAAATGAAGGAGAGGCAAGGGAGCGTGGACGGAAGCAGCGTTTTCCGCTTTTCAAATAATTAGGGTAGACAGGGAGGCCCTTTACTGTTTGCCATTGAAATACTTTGTGTGCAGCTTTGTGTGCTCTTCTGATTTTCAGGGTAAATATCAATCAGAAAACATTTTTCAGGAGCTGGCCCTGTGTAAATGGCCAGTATATGATGGAGGGATCCCTTAGGTAGTATTAGTTTGCATGTTCCTGCTCTTCCAGTACGTACTCAGATTTTGCCAGGGTAAAGTCATTGCTTGCACTTGTGTTATTACGTGTCCTATTCTTCTTAACCCAGCTTTGTCCCAGACCCTTTTTTTCAGAGCATACAGCACAGTTGTCAGGGTTCATTTTCATCAGGTTTGGACTCATTTATGTGAAGACCTGTAGGGTACTTACTCATTATACAAAATTCTCACACTGTCCTAATAAATTTGGCCCTAACTTAGTGTGCATAGTTAAAAAGGATCTGAACAGAAGCTGGGAAAGAAAAAAAAAAAAAAGAAAAAAAGCCTCGGCCATTCCTTCCTAATGTACTGTGGGCATATGCATTATTGCTGCAGATTGCGTTTGCCACTCGTGATCTGCTAAAAGTATCCATTAAATGTAAGTCCTACAATCTTAAAGAACTGAGATTAAACTTTGTCTTGTGCAGTCTGTAGCAGCATTTTACTTAACGGCAGATTTTTCCTTGGGCTATGGGGGATTCCCTACCAACCTGTGCAGTTCTACCCTATTCATAGCCTTGTTCATACTTCTGACAGAAATAGATGTCTAAAGCAATAAAAGTGAAAAGGCCAAGCCAGATGTTGGAAATGGCATATGTTGCAGATATGCACTTCCCTGTGCATGGACTTTTAAAAAATATTTTTAAGTGGCACAAAATACATTTGAGAAGAGGAAAAACAATGTCATATGTATTGTATTATCCACATTCAGTATGAACACACTAAATCAGAATGACAAAACTATGGACCCGATTTCTAATGTGGCCTCAAAGTTTGCCTGCTAGCTGGAGGTCAGCTGCTGGGTTATAGAGTTGGTCAGCTTAGATGACAGACGAAATCCATATGCCTACCAAAGGATAGGGGCGAGAGGGGAAAGCACAACTATTTTGTCTCCAAACAAAGCAGTGAGGACCCAGAAACTTCATTTCCAACTCTGTTGCTGAGTCAGCATACACTTAGTGCAGTCATAAGGTTAACACTTCAAAGAATGTCCATTCGTTTTGAAGGTCTCAACATCTGAAAAATATTGATCTCTTTGTCTTGGAAGTACTGCGAACTTTTAAAACTGCTATTGTAGCAAAGGTACCAAAGCACCTGGTACTTCACGTATGGAGAGATTTGCAGTTAGAATCCCCTTGATTCCCAAAATTAATAGACATTTTTGAGAATGTTGCCTTTGTCTTCTCTGGATCCGGTTTTCATCCTGTACAATGGATGCAGTCATGCCTTAAAGTTTACACAGATATTGCAACGTGTGATTAGTGTACAGGAATGCTTCATTATCCTTGAAATGATGATTTTTCTAGATAAAATGCAAGGTGTGGTTCACACTATCAAAAAAGTTCTGATCAATTGGTCCTTCAGAAACTGCTCCAGTCTCTATCCCCAAGAATAATCATGCAACTGCTTTTTTCAAGGAAGATGTATATGTTGGTGGTCCTTAGACCAGGACAGTACCCCTGGCTCATCCTCATTGTCATGTGGAGATGCTCTGGAAGTGAGGGATTCACAGAGTTATACTGTGAACAGTATTTCCTTGCTCTGCCCTGACATTGAGTGTAGCTTGAAGGTCCTTCTAATGCTGGGCAAAAGCCATGAGCTCCTGTTCCCTGCATGCTTCATGGAAGGTATTTGCTGTTGGTGGATCATAATCTGTTCTGATTGTGGTATCACAGGTGGTGGTATCCCAATTCCAGAGTTGGAGAGGAGGAAAGTAATTGTCTTGGCATTGGTTTTTCAGTCTGTTTCAATGGAATTTCTCCAATTTTCAGTATCAGCAGTGAATGTATTACACAGAAATGTATTAATAGTAAAAATGTATTATATTTGTTTAGATTCCCTAAAAATATATATATATATATCCTGTTCCTTTACTTCTAACCTTAAGCATGTCTTGAATACTTGGCTAGCTGCCACTTTGTCAAATTAGTGGCATAAGCCAAAGGACAGAAGTGTCAAGAGAAAGATGTCCAGTCAGACTCTGTTTTTGCCCCAGAGCAACATCACTGGGTTTGATTACTCTCTTACACTATAACAGCATTTGTAAGATCAAAATCATGCCTACTTTTCAGTCTGAAGTTTATTTTCCCCAGGATAACTCCTGTGACTGGAATCTGACTTGTGTAAAAGGAGGGTGTTTGTATGAACTTAAACCCAAATACAACTGCGGAAACAGAAGAGACCAGGAGACGAGTGTTACATTTAGCAAATGCTTGCGTCGGCTAAAGTGTTAGTATCCATGCAGGTTGTAACTATTTTCTACTTCATTTTTTTGAAGTCATAGTGGAAAAAAGTGGTGTCTTGAGTCATTCTACTGTCTATCACCATCAGATTAAAGGGCACAGAATTTGGTTTGTGTTTTCACAGAGGAGATTGATGCTGACACACAGCTGTCCTTTCCTCCTCCTGAGCACATCAAGACTGAATGTTTTGCAGATTGTAAGCTTGGCCCTGGTTAGGAGTCTGAAATAAAACTTCTATTGTCTCAAGTGTTTTGGTGTTTGCTCTAAAGAAATCATCAACCTTGGTTGTTTATTTTTTCTTTTGCAGGAAAGGAGGGGGTGGGGTAGCCATCCATGTATCTGTTTGCAATCCTAGCTTTAAATGTCTAAAAATAAATAAGCCCCACAGTCCACCCTAAAACTGTGTTTGCTGGCACTCTTTTACAAGGGACAGTGTACACTTCAGAATCAGTTTGCCTTGAAAAATTGTATAGACTGAAAAAAAAATCAATGGTGTGGCTTACCATTGTAAAATAAATATATATATATTTAGACATCTGCACAAACACAAATACTTATTTCTAACAAGCCCAGAACACTACTATTTAAATTCCTCTTTGTAATTAACTTTTTCTTTCATCTCTTGTTCTGATCCTTCAGAGGATTGAGTTGGATGTGAGAAACTACTGAAATACTTCTGTGCTGATATGAAAGGTTAAAGAAGGTTATCTCAGAGACAGGGTGCGTGCTCAGTTTTTTTGCACACAAGGCAAAATTAGCTTAAAACATGACAAATCTGCAGGGCAACCCAATGAGCTGTGGTTCATATATGGCATCTGTTAAGGTTTCTACTGTGGGGTCTACACAGAAATATTGACAGCTAAGGGGAAATGGTAGAGATGGCAGGACAGACTAGATGCTGTGATATCTGTAACCCTAAAACTATTGCTAACCTACAACGTTGCTATTACGATTTATGGAATGACAGAGCAACTGCAGGAACCTGTAATGGGTGTGTGTCTGTACGTGTGTGTGTCTGTGGCCCCCTTCGAATTTCCAGAGATTTAATTCCATTTCCTCTGGTGTGTAGAGATATTTGCACAGCCATAAAGACAGCCAATATTAAGAGCTGAGAAGGCAGCTGTAGCACATGAATAGACACTTGTTTGTGTGTATTTATAAACATGCGTATACCTAAAATAAACAGAAAAATCCACATCGTACTTGTAATTAAATTAGAGAGATATTCAGTGTTAAGATTCCCACAGTGTCTATTCGAAGGCATGAAAAAGGCAATTTTCTCTGGATCTACTCATCTCTTTTTTTTTTTTTTTCCTTCTCTTCTCTCTTTCTGTATTAGTCCCTTTGAAGCCTCCTAGTGTAGGACAATCCAAAGCATAAAAAGCTGGATTGCCTGACTGGAGAGGTTATAGCATTGTTATCTTGGGTTAATTTGTTTTGTGTGGAAAAACCGCCCACAGAGCAGTATTGCTATCAGGAGTTGATTTGATGTCTGTAGGAGGGGCTGGGATCCCTGTCCAAACCATGTAGGTTGCAGGGTCTCTTAATTCTTCTATGTTATGATGCTTAGAGACACAGTGGTCTCTTGTAGAGAATATAGATACTCCCATCGTCTCCAAAGACAGAAGCTGTTTTAATTAGAGAAAGCAATAAGAGGCCCACACGAAGACAGGGAGAACTTTAAACCCTGGAGCGGAGGGAAGGCTCATCTAGCATTATGCACCAGAGGAAATCCCCTGTGGCAGTCAGTATGCTGTCTTTACGAACTCCTGAATTTTGTTCATTTTTTGCAGATGTCTCATGAGTCTCCCTGGATTAGTTGCTTTTCACTGAAGTTCCTGGGGCCTGTTTCAGTCTGTTCTCTCTTAATTTCCTCAAGCAGGCTGGTGCATTTTCTTGTTTATTTAAAGCTTTGTCTCTCCATTTCTGGATAGTTTCTTCCCTCTATAGCTGTTGAGCTACGCACAAGGTCGGATGATTACTCAGAGCTTCCTGGAAAGCCTCGTGTTTGTTTTAGACAAAAGTACTCAGGAAGTTCCTCAGCTCTTCCAGCAGAGCTGTACTGGCAGCGGCCTTCCAGTCCTCCAACTGCACTCACTGCATTTTTTGGAAGATGAGCTAAAATCATTTTTAATCCAGTATTAAACCCAGGATGTGTCAACATTGTTCCATATATTTCAAACACTGAGGCTATTTTCGAGATCTCCCGTACCTCAGTTAATAGAAAAATGTCTCCTCGCTCGCTGCCATGGCAATGCGACAGTCAGGCTTTTTGGTGTCCCTCACCAAGCCTGCCATCTTCAGTCTATCGTGTTCCAGCTCCAGGCACAAATTTGACACCTTCACAGCTCATCTTCCTCTTCTGCACACAGGCTTTCAGTCTCACTGAGTTCGTGAGACTTCAGCCACTTTCTGCAAGGCACAGACTTGAGCAGCTAAATGTATGTATGTTAAAGGAGATAAAAGGAGGGGGAAAAAAACACAAATACAAACTCAAGCAGCTTGGTACGTGCATTCTTTTTAGCCTCGCAGCCCCTGGTGGCTCATTTCAAAGCACTTGAATCTATACAATTAGGCTGAATGTTTCCTGTGATGTTGGGTGATGGAGCAGTCATTTTAACGTATTTATATCCTGATGCTATATGCTGTGAGGAGAAACGTGCTGATACGAGTAAGGGAGCAGTGAGAGACTGTCATGTGTAGTCTGTGTGTAAAATTTTAGTTCTCCCAACAGCTGTCATGCACTGGTGTCAGCAGTTCCTTCCTGTACCTCTGAGTCCTCCGCACCTACAGGATGAGATGTCCGTGGGAGGGAGGCCTACAAGCTGTTGAATTCAGCTGTTGCCTTAAAAGTGATAACTCTCTGTAAACAAGGCCAGCCACTACCAATGTGAAAGTGCTACTGATGTGGCTAAACTAGTTTAGAGACTACTGGTGTGTGAGAGCACTTTTAAAACTGTCTTTAATCAATTTAAGTTCTGTTGGCATCATAGTTTCAGCCACCATCAATTGTATGACCCTTTAAAAATTGATTATGAGGGCTCCATGGAAGAGGCCTATAATGACTTGGTTCCCATGAGCTGGTCAAATATCACTGTTGTAGACTTAATCATTCTGCAATCAGCTCTTTAGTTCACAGCCTGTGTCTGCATTCCCTCTCCAGGAAAAAAGGCAGGGGTGGAGGAAGCTCTTGGTGCCAGGGCCTGGGCTCAGCTCGAGCAGAAGGACTTGGAGGTGAGACAGACTTTGAGCTGTTACCTTTCTGCCAGCCCTGAACCTCACCGGGGGCTTATGCATCTGAAGGAGCAGGGTAAACCTCAAAATGGTCTCTCTAACAATTTCCCTGAAAAAAAATACTGAAAACAAAATAAAACCGCACAAACCCAAAACACCCTGAAGTGTTCTGTAGCCTCGGCTACAGGAACAGTTACTCTTCAGCCAGGTGAATCTCACTGTCGAACAATGTTTGGTGGAATGTGATCCAAATGCTTTGGGGCTGAATTGCTTTCCAAATTAGCGAGAATTCATGTGGCTGCTCTTTGGCAGTTGCTCACACAGGTATATTCTTTAGCTACACCACTGATTTGTTTGGGTCTTTTCCTCCACAGAAAGGAGGGTGCTAACAGAAGACAAAGCAAGAAAAAATGACTTTGTGCTCAGCTCAGTGGATTCAGTTCAACTGGTACTGGTAGAGTGAGGTTTGTTTCTCTTTGTCCTCCTGGCATGCCAAGAATGCTTGCTTTGCAGACAAGTGGGACTAGGCAGAATGTAAGTGCAATTTATCATTCCTGTTGTTTTATTGTATCAGGAAACTGGGAAACTTGGTTTTGCAAGCGGTTGTTACTAATTCTAGATCCCTGTATTTTCTCTCTGAAAGCAGATCTTGGAAATTTGTTCCAAAGTGTCATGAAATACTGAGTTATATTGAAACTGTAGTTTACTGATTCTGACAAAGTATTAGTCAAGGCTGAAATGACGAGAGCTGGTAGCACAAAGTGCTTGAAGGTCATCAAAACTGGGTCATAACTTGTGTGCATGTAGAGCTTTCCTGGCTAACAGCACATGAAAACAAATTCAGACTCTACTTTGCAGGTGTCTTTAATGTCACACCTACAGGATTTAGGTTATAGGTGTCATTTAAATAAAATAATCTTGAATGATTATTGCAGCAAATGAGATTTGTACATGTCTTTACGAAATATTGGTGCCAAATTATAGTCATTTATAGCTATTTCAAAATTGGATCCAAGCCCCACAAATATGTTCACAAAGCTTATGAAAACTGTAGCCAGTTAACACTTTGCTTGCTTGAGGGAAAAAATTAATAAATGCTCATTTCAACCTTTTAGTGCAAAATTCAAAACATTCATTTTGTTGGACAAATTCTAAATCTTTCTAATGTAAGACATTGTAACTTTTTTCATTTTTATGCATGGGAGAGCATGACATCTTTCTCTAGTTCAGTTTTTTAGCCTTAATGCTTATGAAATTGAGATATTATTATTATTCTGGATCCTTAATCAAAAACTGCCCAGACATTAACATTCAAAGCATGACAGTAATTCGGCAGTGACAGAAAAATTATGGTCAGACCAGGCAAGGAAATTCTGTAGTATGAAACTGATTACATCTCTGAGGAAAATGTACAATGGTTGTGGATGCTTATATTTTGTTGTGCTGCTTCTGTTTCTTGCATTCATGATGCCTAAGAGCTCAGAAGTCAGTTATGTACAGGCACTCACAAGCTTTGGTCTATCTTTGTTATGATTGCCAATATTATCTCCATTTTTGAGAAGGGTATGCACACGTGTGCAAAAGAGGAGGAGAGGAAGAGATCGCTGAGTGTTGCATTTTGTAGGACAGGAGAAGTTCTGCCAACTCATTTCACACAGGCCAGTTCACTGTCAGGTTACAACTTTATGTCTACTAATATGGATTGGATTCAAACCAGCAGACCAGATATGAAGTGATTTGTTTTCCTTTACTAGTTCCCTTAATTCTTTCAACTCTTGCATTCTCTTTTTTCCTAGACTTGATTATATTTGTCACGCAATGTGTTTGTGGCTAAATGAATATGTATGGAAGGTCCACCACTTGTTTAGCAACTGAGCAATTAGTTATGAAAATTGCCTGCTGGAAACATTTTCTACCTAGGCAGCTCTGCTTATGCTGTGGGTTTTTTTGTTTTTCCTTTTTCCACCTACCCCTGCCCTGAATTTAATTCTCAGTAAGTGATCCTGCTAATAGTTATCCACTCAATTTGTTAGAAGCAATTTGTTTATTGTACCTGCAAATCGATAAGGATGGATTGTTTATTCAGTAAATCTTGTGGTCATCCACTCTGTAGTTTAGTTGCCTAACAGACACTGGACTGAGCCTCTTTCTTACCTGGATGTATGTTTAATGTTTTTTTTAAATTATTAGCATATTGCCTTCCTTAGGCACAACTTCTTTCTGCATAGTCTGTGAGTATTTCTGCAAATAACAGAAGCTCAGTGTTTCCATGAGTAGTAACCACTCATCTTCAAGTTCCTGGAAAAATAGCCAGAGGGGAATAAAGAAGGCCAGAAAAAATTACAACTGGGAATGCATGAGTATATCTGTGGATATTATTTTCCTGTTGTTCTTCTATTCTTACGATTTCACATAGTCTTATGCTTTTTAAGACAGAACAAACTTAATGAGACAGAAGAACAGTGGTAAATGCCTAATAGCTTTTGTGATAGAAGCATGCTCTTCTTTAGTTCAGATATCAAATGATTTGTTGGGCTTGTATTTGAACTATCATTTAATTTGTTTCTTTAGAAGACTAAGGTTATGAAAGAGGAATTGCTGAATGCTTTACTTGTAATGGTTAGGCTAAAGCTTCCCAGAAAGTCTTGGAGACCCAGCAGGTCAGTACTAATCGTGACAGCCACGTACTTTATAATCTTTCCTAGGCAGTAAGGCAATCTAGAGTGAAAGGAATTCATCACAATGGATCTCAAGGAATGGCAATCTAAGTCTTGCTTTTCCAGCAGAGACGCTGTAGTATTTCCTTAGTGGCAATTCACCTCAGGAGACTCCATTTTTCAGATTTGAACTTAGGGCTCATGAAACTTGCTATATCAATAACCTTCAGGGTAAGCACAGAATAACATTTCTCCTACTGCTCTTTTCTGCTTCTGGTGGGAGAGCTCTGCCAGTAACGCAAAAGGGTAGTTAAGACTCCATGGCTCAGATGGATCAGCTAATGAGTACCATTTGTGATGTCCGTGTCAGGTCTCTGAGAGCTAGACTGAATTATTTTATACTCACTATGAAAACCCTCTGTCAGAAGGAGATTATTTTGAATTACCACCAATCAGAGCTGAACTATTGATTAAAGAGTATAAGGTTTTTTATGCCATAACCTCATATTTAAATGAGACATGTAGTGCTTCTGAGCAGGGGGAGTGCCAGCTTGCTCCTGATATGCATGCAAAAGTTGCAAAAAACCCTCAATACTGAACTTTATTTGGAGGGGCAGGCGGGCAGAGATATGTGCCTAATTTTAGCACTTAAGATGACCTTCCTTCCAGATTTGCAGTCTTTGTGCTTTACCCTGTCAGGTAAGGTGCAAGGACTAGATTTTTCAAAACCACAGGTGAGCTACAAGGGATAGACTCTGCAGTCCTTTCCTGCATGAAGTAGAGTTTTAGAAATCTAGCTGTTGCTTAATACTCCCTAACATAATGATTTACTGCTTCCTGTAGTTATTCAGCTGTGTCTTCATTTTTGTCCTGTGAATCTTCAGATCTCATGGAAATGTATCTGAGGAAAGTTCTTTCTTCTTGGACTATTCAGGCACAGATATTATACTGTCAAATAGCTGATTTGACTAGATGGGGGGAAAGAGCAGCTCTAAATTTACTGTGTGGGCTTTTTAACAGAGACTTGCCAGCATACGCTTGTGCAACTAAGACATTCATTCTGCCGCTCAGTGAAACTGCCTCATCTTTACAATGTTTGACATTTAACAGTTCAGTTGAATTTGCCCAGAAGAGGGGAAAAAAAAAAGGGGGGGGGGGGTGTAACTAAAATGGATTTTCCTGCTATATTAAAACACTTTAGCCGGAACAAGTCATTGCCAAGATGCAGCAGCCACTACTACTTGCACTGCTAAGGAGAGCAAGCAGCAGAGACCACAGATACCACGGTAAAGAAAGGGAGGTGGAGTTGCCCTTACTGGGCTCACTGATAACAGCCAAATCTAGAGTGGGCCTGAAATGGCATTCACTTTATTGCTGCTGCCTGGAGAGTGATGAGGCACGACAAGAGCAACTGAGAGAACTGCACCGAGCTGAACTCAAATGATTGCAGTGAAGCTTCCTCTCAGCCGGAGGTGCTGGTGTATGCTCTCCTGGGTTGCTGCTTTCCAAACTCTTCCTCAACCATGTTTTCTTTTGCTCACATTGCAAGTGTCTCTGACCAGCCCTGTTAAAGTTTTGTGAGGGCTTTTCGAGGTTGGTTTATTATCAGAGAAGTTCTCTTTCAGGGGCTGTTCTTGCCAAGCAGATAAGGAATTCTTAAAGCCCTTTTCTATCTGTATGGCAGATCTTTGTATCACCAGTTGTTGCCTACCCTCTGGAAGAACATTTCTTATTATTTTCATGACCCGGACTTGGAGCTTAGTTCTGTTTGGCATATTTACAGTTATTACAAAGCACTATTATGGCATTTTTAAGTAGAAACGGAGGCTTTACATTTCTACAGAAAGGCATTTTCTGTATGTTTAACTCCACATCCAGTAACTGGACTTAACTGAGCAAAGAACAAAACTACCAGTTTGACAGTTACCTTTTCCATCAAAACCAATTGTTTCTGCTTTTGAGTAAAGCCCTAACTACTTTTTTTGTTCTGTTTTTCAACAAAAAGCTTTTTTCTTAAATTAAAAAATCTCTGATTTTTTTTCCTTTTTGACAAAAAGTTGTAGCAAATTTAGATGACACAAATTCTTGTGGGTTTTTGGTTTTTTAGCCAAAGGTAGAAGACAGAGGTAGAAAAAGAAGCAACATTATTTGTTCACCATTTTAGAAAAGGTAAGCTAAACTTTAAGAATATAACAGGATCAATGGGGGCTGTCTTGATTATGGACTCTGCTTGTATTCCCCTCCTTACGTGTTCTGACACAAGTGTGATTGTTTCTTGAGCAAATATGGATAGTAATGTAATTCAATGATCCTAAGAATAAGAAGTACCATCCTTAGAGGAAGTATAACCTGGAAGTAAGCCAACAAGCCTAAAAGAATGAAATCTTCTGAAGGGTTGGGCAGTGTCCCAAGAGGCCTCAGTAATTTCGTGTAACGTATTATACCAACACTACCACCTACAGGAGTTCTGCAAAAGAGATACAGCACTTTACAAAATGCAAAATAGAACAGAAATCAAGGCACTTCCAGTATGGCCTGACCTTCCTCAATATCCAGCATTTTGGGGTAAAACCTTAACTATATCAGGAACTGTTAAGGCGCAATTCTTGCCCCATGAATCTGAACATTTCTATGGGGAGCCATACTTTGAGAAAGGCATCTGTTGTTGCATTGTAACCCACTGTGCTAGAAATTTCCACTCTCTTGTTCTTCAGGTTTTAAGTGTGAGCATGTGCGATTTAAATTAAAACGTCACAAATGTCCATAATCAGAGGCACAACTGCATAAAAACTTGGCTTAGGGTAGTGTGCACATTACTGTTTTTTGGTTTACATATAGGTATACGACAGGACCAGTATTTCAGCCTGTGTGGTAGTTGTATTACTTGCACAGATGTTGTATGTATCTCATTGCTTTTTGGTAAGCTGCTGCTAAGCCAGCACAAACAGAAATGTCTGAAAATAGATGAAGGGGATTTAAAAGGAAATATGTCATTGCTTGTGGTGTCTTTCAGTTGTCCTGTTCTTTGAGGGATTCTGTTTCCAGTCATCCACTATCATTGCTTACACTATTTCAAATTATTTACCCAAAGAAAGGAAATTGCGAAACTGTAGCTTTGCAAAGTATTTACACTGAATGAATGGCAAGTTACATCTCCTCACTTTATCACTTTCTTGTTGGTCATTGTTAAGCTGAGAGAGGTGGCCCATAAATAGCAGATAAGTATAAATTTGCATTTTTAAAAGAAAGGAGTGCTAAGCATTCTGTCCTGGGCAGTAAGGCACTTAAAATTGTGCTCAATCTTAGTGGATTTCAGCGAAGCTTAGCTACAGAAAACTGCTAGGCATAATATGTAAAAGCCAAGGTTGCTTAGCACCCTGTGGAATCCACTTTTCAATAAAATGCACCAAAAAGGCAATTAGATCATCCCCATAAAAATTATCAGCAAGAAATAAATCTATTGAGAGTTGCTCTGGTGGCTTCTGTTCTGTGTTGTCTCATATCCTCATTGTCATTTTAATTTCCTCTGCCAGCTAGCAAAAGCTCAAATTTCTGAAGTGATAGTATGAGATTTGCTCCAAATGCTCTGTGTGTGTGTATTTATATCTCCCAAACTGACTAGGAGTTTCATTCTTGTTTTTACAAGAAAATTTCAGGCTCAGTCCATTGGTGGTGTCATCTCTGGAGGTAGTCAGGTCATAGCTACAAACCTGACTTCCAAGCATTTGGCCTAAGTAGAAGAATGTGTAGGACAGAGTCCCTGGTTAGTATGGTGATCATGGGGCAGAGAGGGCAACCACAGGAGCTTTACTTGCTCGGTGACTGTCGCAGGCAGCTGCTCTTCACAGGTGGCTCTTTCAGTGCAGGCACTGCTCAGAAAGAACATTCTCCAGTTAGTAAAAAGAATTTAAAGGCACTCTGGGAAACAGGGGAAGAAGGCAATTGATTTGAATATTTAATCTGCAATGTCACTGCTTTGTTTTCTTTAGTTCTTCTAGGATAACTATGCTGCTTTCAGGTGTGTTTTCTAGTTAAGGAGGTAAAACCATGAGAACTTTTTAAACCTTTTAAGAAGAGACCTGTGGAAGGAGGCAGTAAAAATCTGCTCATGGAGGAGTTAGACAGCAAGACTCACTGGCTAAACTGAGACACATAGACAAAACTCATAATAAAACATTAAAATAGAGAAGTAAAACTGCCCTGCCCAGGATTGTTCAGCAATACTTCCTGTCAGCTCTGAGAAGAACATTGATACCAAGCGGTAGAATACAAGGTTACTGATGGTCATCGTATCTATAAAGGAGCCTTGAATAACTGCAGTTAGCTGCAGGATGTTGTATAAGCCTGCTTTCATGCTACACATAAAGCTATTGCTATGAGATATCTGAGGAGTTCTGGGGAGGCTTTACTGTGAGCTCTGAGCAGTAGCATTTGGGAAGCTTGTCTTAATTAGAATTTCAGACAGAAGCAGGGAAAAAAAAAAACCAAAAAAACCCCAAAAAACCAACCATCAACCAAAAACCAAAGGCGTGAAAGAGAAAGAAAACCACTGAAACAATTGTGTCTGCAAAGTCAGACATACAAAAGGTCACAATACTTGGTTCTTCCCAGTGTCCCTTGGGTGTTTAGCTCTAGTATTTTCTCAATCTTCTCTATATTAAACCTTGTAAACTACTTAAGACACTTAATGTGAACAGTGCCAGTGTTGATTTATCTGTCCTTGGTGTTGGAAGTTAAGCTTCAGGTTGACACATTAGTTTATAATATAACATGGATTGAAAAGTTCTGATATGAAAAAGATAAAAATCAAAATGTTTACTCAAAATAATTAAAACTGAGAAGTAGAATAATAATAATTATAACCTTGGAAAATCATCATAAGAGTTTACCATTCTCTGAAAATAATATCCTCCTCTGTTTCTCCCATGATAGAGGAAGTATGGGTTTTTAGGCAGGGGGATAACGGACTCGTCCTTTTGGGCCTTTGGCCAAATATTCAAGTCAAGAGTATTCAAGTTTGAAATACTCACATGCAGACATCACACTCGGCATGAGGATACTGAAATATTTTCTATACCTTATATTTGAAAGTAATTGACTTGGGCAAGTCTTTCTGTTGGTATTTTACAAGTTTGCAAAGCACACAAGGATCCTTGCATTTGTTTCAGTACTTACACACAGTATGTTTTGCTTTGGGGAAGACAGCTGACACATTCTGCTTCTGGACAGATGTTTGCAGAATCAGGGCTGAGTAAGCTTTTTGTATCACTATAATTACAGTAGGTGAAAGCTTGGGATGCCAGCTCTTGTGCATGCTTTGTCTTTTCAAAAAAAAAAAAAGGACTGAAATATAGTTGTCAGTCCTTCTCCAACTACCTCTGTTAAGATTGTAAGAATGAGTTAATCAAATACATGGTTTCCTTGAGGTCTCTAAAACTAGCTTTAAAATCAACTTTAAAACCACTCCCCTTCCTCAACACTTTGTGTGCTATTCAGTCTGTTTGTCAATGTAAATGCACTATATTTATTTCAATGGCCTCTAAACTTGCACTGAGCTTTGTAGATGGGACCTTACGAAGTATCATTTTTCTTTCTATGCTAATGAAAAACTCATCCATTGGCCAGCCTTAATGCCCCAGCATGACTTTGCAGGTGAATCTCAGCAGCCAGCCAGGAACTTCACAAAGAGTCAGAATAGATCTGACAGACTGTCTGCCTGAGGGAAGGCCAGTGCCCCTCTTACAAGACCCACTACACTGAAGTAATCCTAAATATGACACTATTGTCCCTTCTGTACCACTTTGTCTTCAGTCCTGCCTTTTTGCTAGGCAATGCCAGTACTTTGAGTAGGCTTCCTCATGATAGACAAAATCAGTAAGGGAGAGTCTGAGTGATAGTTAAGTATTTTTTTATATATACTGAGGAAGTGTTCCTGGAAAAGGAATGGTCACAAAAAATGCAGGCACTTTCTCAGAAGCATGAGCTCCAAATTGTTCAGAAGTCTGGTTCAAGAATGGACTCTACACTGTGAATTTAGAGTAATCTAACTCCCCAGCAGCTTGCACGACTTGATCTCCAAAGCCCACCATTTCTGTGTAAAGCTTTGCATAATATAGGTGAACAGCGGAATGCCAGCTTTTCTGAAGTTTTCTTTGCAGGAACACCTGGGCTGGAATTGGCATTAATTAAGTAATGTGACACATGACCAATGTAGGACCTTGTCATGCATCACCTGCTCCACAGAAACAGTCTGTGTGCATGCCTCAGTTCCCAGCAACCATCAGTAAGTGAAAGACAACTGGGACAGTCTGGCCCTACCTGGGCAGAAGTTAGGGGACCCTTGACTTGCTAAAAGCCTCCATGTGGTCAGTTACTAACCAAGTCCTGGTGCATGGTACCTCATGCACATGGCAGAGATCTAATGAATGTGTAGCCTGAATTTTCTGAGTGGCAAAGCAAAAAACTCAAATACTTGATGAAACACGTAAAAGATGGCTCATGACCAATACGTTTGGTTTTACCAAATTCCTGAGTTTTGATCGTTTCATTTGTAAAGTGTGAGCAACATTAACAAGTGGTGTGAGTTTGGTGAGGATGTTGTTTCTGTTATCTTTACATTGCTGTGAGGTTGATTATGTCTACGTGGTTAGATTAATTCCTAATGTACACAAGAGTGAAATCAGAATCAGGCAGCCTTTGTGAGGGTAAGTGGTGTATGTAGTAACTATGTACTGCGTTTAAATGATATGTATATACTGACTGTGGTGCTGTATGTGACAATTAGCAAGATCTTTAGCCCTGTTTATCTGTTGATGCTAAGAGAATGCAGAAAGAATTACATGGTAGTTTGGAATAGTACTAATTTGCTTGTTGCTCATTATTGCAGCTCATAAACACATTGATTTGCATACTGCATATATTCCTGATTTGTATTTTAAGGTTATTTCATTTCCTCTTATGGTTGTAATGCAAACGATCTTTATATATTGAGGAATACACTGTCATCTAATTAAAGCTGGAAGGTATTCTTTTGGAAAGGTAGGAAGTAGGTAACATTTTGCAATTGCTATGCTTTCTCTGTTCTCATTTTTTTATTACCAGGAAAAGTGAAAGCTCTTCTTAAAACCAAGTGTATAGCTCTCTGCTGCACCCACTACAGCAAAGTGCTCTTAACAGCAGCTGAATTCCTTTAATTGAGTCTTCCAGAAGACCAGCTCCGGGCAGACAGCAGGGGGGAAATACATTGCATCAGTGGTCTCACTGAAGTTGACTTCACTGGAGCAAAGAGAGCAGGATTGCACTAAAAAGTAGTTATGAGTGTTTAGGGAAAAAATAATAATCCCCCAAACTAGGAATGAAAGTATTCAGGCAATCTTAGCTGTAATTATCACCCCGTTTGTAGCTATAATGATGTTGGGATTTATGTAACAGGTTTCATATGTGAATTGTTCATCAGATTGCTAATTATCTCATAACGTAGACAGTTCCTTGTCTGAATGTGACTGCAAAAGAGTGCAAAGATCTTTCCAACAATCACACATATAGGCAGATATTGCAATTTTCTTTTCATCTTTTGTCCTTGGGAGATGATGCTTTTGTGACCACACGATGCATCTGTATCTGTGTGCCTGCCTAATGACATCAGAGCACTTTCAGCCAAATATGACAGAAAACTAGAGGTCCAAAAGATTCAAATTTCCTAAATGTTTTAGGGAAATAGAAGACTAAATACAGGAGAGACTCAATGACTACTTCCACTGAGGGAAAGGCTGCAACGTTTCCCTTTTTCTATAGTACGCCAAGGAGTTTACATGATACAGACAGGAAAGAGCAGGAAAATTTTCAGTCAGTTTTCACCTCCTTAGACACAAGTGAATCCAACCACAAGAAAGAGGGTGATAGGAAACCAGATTTCATTGCTTGTGATATGGTGGAGGAAGAGTTAATTCTGGCTTCTTGTAAAAACACAGTGATTCTGAAGCAGCCACTCTCCTGTGAACAAGCAGAGATGAGAGAGGCAAGAAGACGGAATTCAGCCTCCACTTTGTCAAGCTTGCAGTAAATTACTTTCCTTGTCATCCAAGATGGGTATCATGAAAGGAATTGAGACCCTGGAAAAATTCACTGAGAAGACATTTTCCTGGACTTGTGAGTGTTCAGCTGACACAGCTAGTCCCTTACAATTTCAATATCCACAAACGGAAAATCACTGTTCCCACACTTGTAGTCCTCCGACTCAGGGGACTGGGCAGCCCAAGGTCTATCAGTATTATTAAACACTGAGGCAAAAAATTCATTGAATGCCTATGCTTTTTCTTCATCCCTGTTCAGGTGACCGTCTTCAATAAATGTCGGTCCAATGTTTTCTTTAGATCTCCTCTTGCTATTAACATACTCAAAAAAGCGCTTCATGTCATCTGAAACAACACTGGCCAGATTCAACACTGAGCTTTGGCCTTCTCCCTGCATATACGAACCACTGCTCTGTAATCTTCCTGTAAAGCCTGACCTCATTTCCAGAGATCATACATTTTCTTTTTCCTCTTGAGCTCCACACAGAGTTCCCTGTTCAGCCAAACTGGTCTTCTACCTCGCTTGCTTGACTTACAACACAGTGGAATTGCCTGCTTCTGTGCTTCTAAAATGTGGTTCTTAAAGCCTGACCAGCACTTGTGGACTCCTAAGCTTTCAAAAGCAGATTCCCAGGGTACTCTGCTAAATAGCTCCCTGAATAGCTTAAAGTTTGCTCTCCCGAAGTCCAGGGTAGCAACTCTGCTGTCCTTTTTTTCTCATTACATGGAAAAATTTTAAGTCAACCATTTCATGATCACTGTGGCCAAGACAGCCACCTACAATCACATCCCCCTTGAATCCTTCTCTATTCACAAATAGCAAGTCTAAGAGGGCATCTTTCCTAGTTGGCTCACTGAGTGCCTGTGACAAGAAGTTATCTCCTACACACTTCAGGAATTTCCAAGTTCTGCTTCGTCACAGCAGTATGATACTCCTAGCTGATGTCTCGGAAGTTGAAATCTCCCACAAGGGCAAGGGCTATCGATCCTGAAATATGTCCTGATTGCCTATAAAATTACTCATTAGAGCTTACATCCTGACTGGATAATGCATAGGTGACAACAACTACAACATCTCCTTTGTTTTCCATACCACTAATCCTCACCCAGAGGGTCTCAACCACTATCTGTAAGGGCTGTACAATCAAACCTCTCCCTTACTTATAGTAAGAAACCTCCACCTCACCTGCCCTCCCTATCCCTTCTGAACAGCCTGTAGCCCTCCATCCCAGCACTCCAATTGTGGTCTCATTCCACCAAGTCTCTATAATACCAATGATATTGTAGCTCTGGGAGCTGAACAATGTTTCCAGTTTTCCCTGTTTGTTTTTCATACTGCAGGCAGTGGTGTACAAGCATTTCAGATATGTTCCTGACCCCTCCATGCTCCCAGGAGCAGTCTAAACATTCCCAGTAGCATTGCCACCTTTAGGTGATGCCATCCCAACCCTTCACTTAGCTACTGCAATCCTATTCGTATCTCCTTCCCCCACTGATTCTGGTTTAAAGCTCTCTTGATTTGCCCTGCCAACTTAGGCCCAAAAACTCGTTTTCACCATTAGGACAGATGAATCCTGTCAGGCCCCAGCATACCTTGTCTCTCAAAGGCTCTTTCATGGTTTAGAACCCCAAAGTTTTGGCACAGGCACCAGTCCTGGAGCTAGGTATTCATATCCTGGGTTCTCCTGTTTCTTCCAAGTCCCCCCAGTACTGGGAGGATTGGGAAATGGATTTTAATGATGGAGATCTAACAAACTTTCTGACTAAAGAATGATAACTTGATTATTTTCATTTCCATGTATGTATGTTTGTATGTTTTCTCACATCACATGAGTTGAAAAGACTGTTTCCATATTTAAAAAGTATACATTGGGGGGTGGGGAGGGAAGTATATTGGGATGTTATGGCTAAATTCTGGGAAAACAGCCATAGACCGAAGTACAATACGACTGGTCAAATTTTTTTATTTCTTTTTTTCCTTCTGGTTGAAACATAGGGTTTGGTAAAAATCTCACTCTCATCAGGATTTTGTTTCTCAACCAAATTCAAAGAACATTTCTTTAAAAATCCATTCTTGTTTTCTTCCTTTAGATTTTCTTTACAGGCTTGTAACAATGAGGAACACTATACACAAGAGTTAGTGAGCAAAAACATTGGCATGGCAATTTAAAATTTTTTTTTAATTTTTAAAAATTCTAAAATCTGATGCATTTTGAAGATTTTGATAGCAGAAGCAACAGTCAGTAAGTCCATGCTAAGAGAGATTTAAAAACTGCAAAATCTTGAAGAGGGTCAAGTTTTAGTTGGCTTGGGCTTGTATACACATCACAAAGTGATGATGGTGACACTGCAAACATGGGGAAAATAGTAATCTTCTAAAAAGTCAAGCACTTTCAAATACAGTGATTTGTCTGTAGATTTTCCATCTACAGGTAGAAAACAGGTCCTTAATTTCTGCAGTGTCTCTTGGAAACTGAAATAACAAAGATATGAACGTTTCTACAAGAAAAGGAAGATGCTTCTTTGATGGAAAATGGTTAAACTCAGTTCAATATATTTCTCATTGAAGGAGGAAAATGCTGTTAGGGAAGAATGGTCTTAAAGTTACTATGAAAAAGTATATTAAAACCAAATGGGAGCTTAGTATGTTATAAGCCTGTGACTGAGAGTTTTCTGCATCTGGGGAATGGTGTGAAGAGGGCTAGAGAAAAGTAATAACCTGTAGATCTGTAAATTTTCCTCAGGGTTTCACTCTCCCAGGCACCGTCTTGGTGGCAGAGGCTCCAGTTTTCTCCTCTCTGTTTCACTGGGCTATTCCTGTCAGTGTTTCTGGGTTGCCCAGTTTTGGGGCAGAAAGCAAGCTAAAATAAAACAAGATGGTGCTGAGACTAGGCAGTAATTCTGCACACTAAGCCACAGTTATTTATAAATTATCAAGTCAGCTACATGAGAAATAGTACAGTGAAGCTGCCCCTGTCAGTTTGATGGGTATCTGGAGGTGCAGCCGGGAGCATAACAGCAGTTCCTGGCCCAGGAAAGGTGGCTTGTGGCATGTGTATGAAGGGAGCTGGTTCACTTTTTCCACTTGTGAGCTGTGGAGGCCTCTGTGGGGCCACCACTGGTCTGGCCTGATCTGAGTAACGATAGCTGGAACCTGTGAGATCTGATTTGGTACAAAGCCTGCGCTTGCCTTCAATGTCACTTCACTTCTTTATTAGTCACCCAGGGCTGGATTGCTCACAGCAGCCTTGTGCAGTGGTAGATTGGAGGTGCTTCATGGAGCATGTTGAGTTGACCCTGAAAGGTACCGAGTGCTGTGGCCTTAATCCAGCCTAACACATCAGCATGTGTATGAAGTCAAATTTACAACCCTAGTCACTGCCAGAGGAGGAGGTTAAGGGCTTTGTATACTACATAAAACTTCAGTAGCTGTACCTGTAAATACAGAGGCAAAGTAGAATTTTGCTCCTTAGACATCTGGGAGGAGCTGGACTTCTAGGTGTCTTTCTGAACCAGAAGCCTAGAGTAATAAGATGTATCACACCTTCATATTTTACAGTCTTGACCTTTGCTGTTACCATCTCACTTTTCTCACCTCCCCTGGCATTTCTCATCGAAGAGGAAACATTAGTCTGTTGCAGCTTCCTACCTTACCCAGAAGTGTGAAAGAAGCCTCAGTTTCACATGTGAAAACACATGGCACCTGTGGTAGAACAAGCGTGAGTGTTGGTAGTGAAAGAGAGGCATAAGGTTAAAGCAGCTTATTACGTAGCTGCAGAGGAGGACAGCTTGTGAATTGTTATTGAAGATTCATGACCTGACTTCCAGCATTAGACAGGCATGCTCTGTGCAAATCGCTGCCCATAAATAATTATTGATAGTAATCCACTGTAGCTACAGAGTTCAGACGTCAATATTAATGAAGTGAAACTAGCAGCAGCTTTCTGTGTGAATTAAGTGTTGACCGTGGCAGTTGATGTTAATCAGTTGTGAATACCGGTGAGGTCAGATGCATGCAAATGAAAAAGATCTTTCTCAAACTATTGCTTATTTGCCAGCTATCTCATTTCTTTCTAATGTTTACCTTTTGTCACCATCCAGTAGGGAGGTAGAGTGGTACGGATGGGTCTGCATAAGAGCTCACATGCCATAAATAGCTGCTTCTGCTCTTGCAAAACGATCAGTATCACCAAGTATGTGCTGTGGAGTGAGGCAAGAGTGCAGGGTGGCATATTGGTGAGGCAGAAGTTGTGTATGAATTAGTTGAAGTGGGTTATTTTCTGGGAAGTTTGAACTTGTGAAAATGTAGGTCTCAGTGGATATACAGTTTGAGAAGCATAGAGAATTTCTGTAATAAAAGAGAAATTATCTAACCCATTTTGAGCTAGGCAGCTTGTCAAAATCCACAGCAATCTGTGGTAAGAAGAAAAATTTATGTTAGAAGTAAGAAATTTCCTTGCATATAATCCTGCTTACTTACAAAGAATATTCATAGTGACTTTGTTCATAATTCAGTCTCTTTTCTAACCAATTCTTATCAGAAGTGTGGGTTTTTCTGTTCCCAATAGGATTTTCTCAGGGCCACATTTCCTGAGCGTGTGCTGGCTGTCTTCCTGAGGACCAGAGACAGTCATGGCTTGGATCAGGCCGTGCTGCTGCAGGGAGCAGCAACAGAAGTAATGGTGAGGGTTGAGAAATGGGGACCGGAGCCGTTTCGTTCTCACTTCCTCATGTAAATCATGTAATACTCTATGACTTTCTGCCGCTTTCTTCTCTGCTCCTTTGTTGTTTTGCTGTTTCACTTTCTGCCCTCATGTGTGACCCGTGTACAGCTTTGTCTCAGGCGGTGGCAGGCCCTATACATTGCGTAAGGGTTACATGAGCAGAGTAAGAGGGATCTTAAATGGGAAGTGAGGCTCTTGGTGAGCTTTGTTACAACCTGTCAAAGGAAGGTACTTAGTTCTGTGGGACAGCAGCCCCAGCAAGATCAGCTCACTGAGAGAAAGTAGATGAAACAACAAAAGAAAGAACCAAAACTGCATTGGGAAACCTGTCCGATAGATGGTCTTTTAATCAAATGAGTGGGTGATTTTCACAGGTTAACTGTGTGGATGTGTGTGTGTCTGTACAGTTTTAAGAACTACTGGTGTCTGCATACTGGTAGAATAGAGGCAGCTGAGGTTTTAGCAGTCTGAGGAGTTGTATTTTGCTGTCCTTTGTCTGCTTGTTCTCACCTTCGCAAGGGCACAGTGGAGCTACCTAACCTGTCGTTATTGCATATAGATGCTTTTGTTTCAAAGGCATACATTTGCATCATCAGTTGCTGGCACTGTCTCCATTTTCTGAATACAAGTGTGTTCAACTAATGTAAAATTCAGCCCTTCTAGAAGTGCCGCACTGTGCAGCAACTTATCATTGTGTTGATATTTTGCTTTTTCCTCTGTCAATATTCTAGAAGCAAATGCAGCGTAAACAGCAACTCTACCTACCCAAGTTCCTTACTGAAATTTGGGTGAAATCTTCATTCTCAGCAATTCTTTTTCCTAGAAACTTTTTTGTTCCCTCTATGGAGAGACTGACAGGCTGTAAGGAAGACTTACTGGTCTTGCACGCTTTGGGCAAGCAGGTTCCATAGTAGAATTTCCCAAGGATTCCCTTTTCCCCAAGGATTTTGTGCTTGTGTCTCTTGCATATGTGTGTGGACAGAAGGAAAGAATGCTCTTTTGTGGTTGTCCCTGTACCAGGAAGCATCACTGCTCACCACGGAAAAAAAACCTTCAGTCAGGCTAAACCTGGAAACAAGACAATGTCACTGTTTTTTAAAAGCACTATGTTCTCAAGAACTTGCAATACCAGCCTGTGACTGCACTGGGAGTAGAAAACCTGGTGGGTGCGTAATGTTTCTGGAGCAGTTACTTCTGAGGGATTGCATTCGGTCCTCAGCCTTAAGGTAGGATTGTTGTCTGTGCTTGGGGTATACAGAAGCTAATGTTTGCAAGGTTCCTTTGTTAAATAGTGGCAGAAATACCCATTTGAGTCTAGAAGATTTCTCTTCCCTCACAAAAAATCAAACACAGACTGTGATCTCCTTAATCATCCTTGCTATTGATCTTTAGAACATGTCTTTGAATGCTACCATCAAAAGCATCATGGACAAAAGCACAAGTCTCATTTCCTCACACAGAGGATATTTTTTAGGCTGTATAGTACAAAAAGTTGAAAGTCTAGAAGAAATATTTTAAGATATGTCATTTCATTTAAATTGGCTCAGTTATGGGAAAAGGCTCTTCATTTTATGAGAGAAATTCTAATGTCTATTTTAAGGATCAATTGAGCTTTTGAAACTTTGGCCCTTATTGGAGAAAACATCACCACAGGAAGCATTGCTTGAGGCTACATACCTTGAAAGAGCTTTGGGGTCCCTATGGCTGCAAATCACCAGTCCACCTTAAGTGATAGTTTTCCAATTTTAGCAGAGAGTAAGGAGCAGATACATCAGGATACAAACAGAATTTCTGTCTGGAATTTCCCATATAGACCTGAAGCCAAATGCCATGGCTTATGAACTGCAGTACTAGAGCCAGTGTGGTACAGAGAGGGGCTATCTTTCTGTTTTTTTCTTCCTGAGACTGATGAAGCTTGCATCAGTTCTTGGCATATTTAGAGCATCCAAAGGGTAAGTTATATATCACATCAGTTGGAACACTGCCCTGTGCTCTGCTCTCAAATATTCCATGTCCTAACTATTCTCCATCTCCTACCACAGCTTAGGAGAAGTGGCCCTGTTCTTAAGTAGGAGTTTTGTTATTTTAATACTGCTTGAGGATCCTTCTGTGGCAGGAAAACCCCACCCTTGTGCTAGGACACAGAAATAGCACAGAGCAGAAAGAGTGTGGGGCTAGGGTATACCCTTCAGGATTGGTTATCGTCTGTAGTTCTCTGAGTAGGTGCCTCAACCTTTATGCAGTGCGTTGAAATCAGTGACATGTACATAAAGTAAATAAAGACCTCTGCCCCCATCCCTCCTCCTAAAATTTAGTATGTTCTTCTTTTGATTATTTTAACATCATACATTTCTTTTTTCAATAAAAAGAATGGCGATCTAACCAGACAATGGTTGTGTTTTGAGAGCTTGCTTGATGGCTGACATGGTCCTTTGGCTTAGCTTAAAGCGTCTTTTTCCAAGGTCTTTTGAATTCAACTATTACTAGTAGTTGCAAGAACTCAGGATTCAGCCAATTGGTCCCCCCTGCCTTAATCTTGTTTCTGAACATTTCAATTAATGTTTGTCTGAACTGGTTTTTTCATTGTGAATTGTTTCAAATGAGTCTGCTGAGTCCCGCAACCTTGCAAATCGCTTTCATTTAGAACCACGATTTTGTAAGAGCTTGCCCAGAGAGCACAAGAGCAAACAAATGGGAGATCCTTTCCTTCTGAGCTTTCCCAGGTTGAGTTGGGTGTTAGCTGCCAAAGCATGTGATTTTAAGAACCTACAGAAACAATCAAAGCCTAGTTTAACTCTCCAGTTATATCCCAACCTTGCTAAGAGCAGACTGGGGGATGAATGCCAGATGTCGTTACATTAAAGAGTTTGCTCAGGAGCTGCATTTCCATGCACTGACCCCAGAAAAATTCACTAGAGCTCCCATCTGCTTCCTGCTGTGACAACATAACATTGTCTGAGGTGGCGAGGAGATGAGCTTCTGTCTCCTCACCAGCACTTGAAAGCTGTTAGAGGAGATGTGGAGAGATATACAGCTCACATCTTTTAGTTCCATTCTCCTACACTGGATCAAGAAAAGTCTTTATATATGTGGAAAAGCCTGAAAAAAATCCATTAAATTATCAATTGATATTTCCCTTTGCAGCTACGTAAAAGGAGTGCTTGGGTTCTGCATGACCTCCCTGGATACGTAATTAAATTATAAATTGTATGCTCTCCAGTCTTCTTTAAGGACTGTGTGCTTGGGAACAATTAAAACTAGTCCAGAATATGTCTAAGCACTACTAGTAAGTTCGAGAGTAGCGTAGACGTCCTCAAAATAGCTTTCTTTTACCACGCTATGCATGTTTGATGCAGCAGCATGGAACACTGCATAGGTCAATTGAACTTGGTTTTTTGGCCTGTGTCTCACTCTGCCATGGCTACAGTGATAAGGTCCTGAGCTAATTACTGTAAAGTTAGCAAGATCTTGTTACTGCAGCCACTGAAGCGCAGGCTCACCTTGAGAAAAGCTTGGCCAGAGGATATGTAATAAAGAATGTATTAAGCAAGCTTTTGTCCATCTAGTTACAAACTCTAATAGCTGTGATGTGGATAAAGAAGATTCATTACAAACTGATTTCATTTGGGATACAGGAAAGTGGGACATCTGAGGTCTTACAGTTCCAAGACAACATGCTCCTGTGAAGGCAGAAACACGATCATCTGTTGTGCCCTGTTTTGCTCCTTACTAATCTCTCAAGCTCACAAAGGGACATTTTTAATCACATAAAGTGTAATTTAAATGCATTTCACTAGACCTTATTAATAGAAATGAGTTAACAAAATATATAATTAAAAATGTTCCTATGCAGTAGATGTTTGCTTGTGCTAACCTTGCCTCTGCAACTATGTTTTTCCATTATGGTAGGCACCCTGGTAATCCTAGGAACAGGAGTCTTAGTCTGTGTTGAAGTGCTTTGTATGCTGATGGACAGTTATAATTGATTGCCATACTCTAATTTTATTTCTCTTCATGAAAAAGACAAGCTGAAAAAGCAACCTTTTAATAAACAGGTAAATAAATAAAACCTTCTTTCTGCCGTAGCCTTCTATAACAGGTGATGATAAGCTCTTTTCTATGTGGGCCTCTATAGAGCCAGAGGCCAGTTGACTTTGCATTGGAATAATGGACCCAAAGAGTGAAATGTGAAGTCACTTTAGCAAACTTTGCTTCTAGCACTGTGATCCACAAAAGACTTGCCGGGGAAGAAGAGGAGGTACTAGGAGCATTTCCTTTCCTGTTCCCAATGGAGGGAATAGGAGATGTGGTGGTTTTAAACTGAAAGAGGGGAGATTTAGATTAGATACTAGGAAGAAATTCTTTACTGTGAGAGCGGTGAGACACTGGAACAGGTTCCCCAGAGAAGTTGTGGATGCCCCATCCCTGGAAGTGTTCAAGACCAGGCTGAATGCATCTTTGAGCAACCTGGTCTGGTGGGAGGTGTTCCTGGCCATGGCAGTGGGGTTGGAACTCAATGATTTAAGGTCTCTTCCAACTTTAACCATTCTATGATTCTGTTAGGTGTATTAACTGTTCTTTTTTGCTGTGCTTTTGCTTGTCAAGCAAATGCTGCCAACTGCATATTCCATGTGGTGCCTGGGAAGTATAAGTTGTAAGAAGTATATAGCAGGCTGAAGGCCACTTCATAGGCCCTGAACATCTTCCACTTTTGGGTCTTGCTGACTGTTTAAGAGCCCAAACTGTATTTTTTAAGTGCAACTGCCAGCTATAGGGATGATAGCTTTTTCATAATCCAAGCATTATAACTTCAGGTATTCTTTAAGCCACAGGAGCAGATGGTTTAATTCAAGTAAAACCTTGGGATTTTTTTTTGTGGCAGAGAAGAAAATAAGTGAAACCCAGGAAAAATATAGTAGAACTGTAATTGTTCTAAACCAGAATATTTTCGAAGACGCATCAGAATCCCTTTGAGGCATGCCCAAGCTTAGCAGAACCCTTTGGAATGTGCTTCATCGTGAGATTGCAGTTTTTTTAGAGTCCATTTTTCTCTTTGTCCAAAAAATAAGGTAAGCCAGAGCATTTTTTTCGTTTTGATTAGTTTCCAGTATTCTTCTCCCAGATTGCCTCATTAGGCAGGTTGTTTTGTGAGAAGCACTTGCTCCTCAAGGTTTCCAGCAGCAAAGTAGGAGCTTCCTGCAGGAAGAAAATAGGTGAAATATATGTTTTCTCTGACTTTGCCCCCATCTTTTTTCCATAACAGAAGGAGCAATTCAGAAGTGCAAGTTTTAGACATCACTTAAAAGGTAAACAACCAGTATTGCACCTTATTAAAAGGCATACTATTTTAAAACTTCATAGCTGGGCACTCACTTGTGTAATCTGTGCATCAAAACATTATGGTATGTTAGTTTCCACAAGGAGAAAGCATAAAGTAGCCACCCAGTATATCTCTAACAGAGAGAAGGGGGAGTGAAGGGATATTTATGATGATTGCCATGGAAAGGTGAGGGTGCACAATTACCCCCACTGCTGCTCTAATGGATTGAGACTATCTATGGTAACATACTGGAGCAGGGGATATCAGAAATGTATCTGCTAGGAGGCTGATGGAAACACGTGCAGAGGAAATGGTTATCTCCAAAAGTCACTGACTAATCTAAGTGGGGAAGAGTGGAAATCTGTTTTATTTAGTTGAAGAGCCACTGTTAGGATAACTCGTGTACCTGTGTTGTTCTTCAGTCAATAAAATGCAGGACATACTTCAGAAGAACAAGATGTTACCCTGACATAACCCAAGAAAATCACTGTGGTCAGGAAGTAAGTGAGATGGCTGAAGTTTTGGCTCCAGTAAAGTCAGTGGCAGAAGTTCCCTGGGAGAAGAATTTCACTTTGTGTGCTCACTCCTGACTGCGTCAGAGCTACCCCTTTGTTTATCAGCCATAGCAGGTAAACATGATTTAATTCCAAAGGTAAATAATTTTTTTTGTGGCTTTCTTAATGTTCCTGTACCATATTATCTAAATATTTTCAGGTGCTATTTGTTTTGAAATAGTTTATTTTAAGCCTTATGGGAACTCTTCGGAAGCATCCTTCCTTTTATTTCAGCTTCAAAAAATGTGACTGTGGTATATCAGGATGAAGAAATTCTACTGTCCTACCTTCAGTTAGAATGAAATTGCAAGGGGCTTAAGGTGATATTTATAGATAGGATACTGTGACACATTTACTTTTAAATTTTTAAACATTCCCTACATAAAAAGTGGAGAAGTTCTGTGTTGTTTTTTTTTTTCTCCTCGGGGTCACTACAGACTATTGACGGCACTGTGTACATGTATGCCCAAACATACAAACATGCCCAGTTATCCTGTACCTTTTAGTTTTCTCTGTCTTTCATTTAAAATTGCCAAGTGCACACTCCATGCTGTGGACCACTTCAAAGATAACGATGGAAACTTTGAACTTGGTGCAGCTCCTCAGGACAGAGCTTTGGAGGTTTGATGCGCTCCTGGCAGCTGTGTTGCTGAAGAGGCATTCTCCTCTTGGCTAGAGCTTCTCAAGGGCTGTGGCTTCATGCCAGATCACGGTGCTGGAGTTTAGATAAGAAGCGACAAAGCATTTTCCAGGATGGGATTGAGTCTCCAGCCAACTGGAGTATGTAGAAAGCGTTATTCATGGATACTGCCAAGATCAAACTTACTATTTTCTGAAGAATCCAGGACTACTTCTGAGCTGGAAATGTATGTAGTATTGGTACGTTCATGCTGTGGAGCTCTAAAAACTCTTGCTTTTTTTTCATATTGTAGATTTACTGCTATCTGATACATAATCAAAGTCAAGCAGTAACATAGCTATGCTTAGTCTCTGGGATAGGAAGATGCCAAATCTAACAGACTGAACAAGTCTAAAAAATGTGTCTTTGTTTTGCTTTTATTTTGGAAACTGAATTACTGCTAAATGCAAGAGATTTGTGGATATCAGTGCATTCTGAAACTGTCTTTATCAACAAAAGATGTGGAGTAATTAATTCAACCATGTCCTTGCCAGTGGAGACTTTATATTCCCATGTGGAAGAGTCTTGCTGATAGTTCCAGTCATTTGCTAATTTTGTTGAAAACAATTATGCTTGCTAGCTAGACAGGTGTTTAGCTAAAGCATTTCCAACTGTCATGTGGCCAACAATCAATACTTTCCAACATCTTCTCATCTTGGAGAAATGACCTATGTGGAGAGTTTGAAAGAATGGAGTAACAGTCTACAGGAAAACGTACTGTGGCAAGAAGGATGGGGGCAAAGTAATTTTTCATATATGCTGCTATGAAGTGAAAAGGAATGTTTTTCTCATGTAGTCCACTCCAGTTAGAGCAGGAAGTAGTGGGCTTCAAGTGCAGTAAGAGAAATTAAGGATAGCTGTTGAGAAAAAACTTCTTACAATAACTGAACCTCTGGAATAGATCATCTGCAAAGGTTATGGAGTCTCTATCATTGGAGGTTTTAAAGAACAGGTCAGGCAAGCATCAGAAAAAAAAAAAGTGAAGTTAAGCTGCACTTAGGATTGATTAGTTGTCTTTAAGTTCACTTTCAGTGCTTGTACTGTGATTCTTGTAAATGACTGTGGCAATGGCTTGTTGCTTGGCATGATAACAAGGGGAAAAAATGAACTTTGTTACATCAAAGGGCCATAACAGCAATTTCTCAACATAAAATTGCTGTGAGAGATACTATCTTAATCTAATTAATGCTATTTAATAAATAGTTAAACTGGGCACAAATATGTTGGTGGGAGTGGGGAGAGGAGGGTATTGGAGAGGCATGTTGGAGGGAGAGAGAATGCAGCCTGTAGTGTGGTTAACCCATGGTTCCAACTAAGAGAAAAGCTGCATCTTGTCTGGCTTTCCCCTTAGGAAAGGAGGAGAGAACACCACCACCACCACCAAAACCCCAAACAATCTACCAAGCTGCCAGTCCTGCTCCACAGTCAAAACAGAGCAAAAGTGAATGGCAGACCCACAGACAGGCCTGGGGACCAAAATTATCATAGCCTCTACAATTTAAAGAATGGGCTATATGTAGTCGTAATTTGCCGTGTCACTGCTCTAGCCATGTCCATACAACATAGAAGAGAGTGTTCAGAATAAAGCGGTTTAGCCTTGATCCACATTGCTGGTGTGAGAGGTTGTATTTTGTAATAGGAATGGGAGCTCCTTGGGGCCCTTTTGCATTAAGGAGGACAGAGTGGGCTCTCCACATTCCGAAAAATTCTCATTGATTTTTTTTTTTTTCTTCCATACCCTTTCCTGAAATACACACTTTTAAATGTAGAATATTCAGCAGTGACATTATGCTCATTTGCCTTTAAAGCTTTCTCTGCAGTTCTCTCACTGGCATCTATCCCAAAAAGATGTTAAAATTATATCATTGAGGAAAACAGTTTAAAGCTTACTGGAAAAAAGTTTTACTATTCACCTGATCTCTTTTGTTTAATTTTGGTATGTGCCGAAGTAAGCATAATATGTTGGTAGCAAGATTAAAATACATCCATAGAAAACTATCTTCACTAAAATATGTACAAGACATCATGACCAAGCCAATGCTATACCCAATACTTGAGCTCATATTTTTCTGTTGATGTTGAGGAAACCCAACTGGGAAAATAGGAAGGAAAATTTTATTTTGATATTTCTGGTGGAAAATATACAATTGCATTTTTTTGTCTTGAAATCTCTCTTAGGAACAACCACATCTCATAACCACCTCAGTAAGGGCCCCATGCTGTAAGTGATCCTGACAGTAAACAGCTGGTGTGATCTTATCACATGAATTTATGTAACAAAAAGACAATACCTCCCTTGATATTCATATTTATATTCCCATTGACTTCCATTGCCTCCCAAGAACAACTCATGCAGCCATGATGTGCCTTGAACAAGGCACAGCTATAGCAATATGAAGTAAAGCATAAATTACTCTCATGATTAATTTCTTAGATAATAAAATATAAACTCATTAGTTTACATTTACTTCTGAGGGAAGAGCTGTATAGCCAGAAACATTGCCTATAAATTGAACCATGGTGTCTTCAGGTCAGGAGACTGAAATGTGACCTTTTTTTTTGCATTCAGGGGTTTTGAGACAGCGTCTGCTGAGGAAGGTCTGGCATCTGGACATACTATTGTTTCCACTGCCTGAGAGCTTCCCTCTTATAGACTATATAACCTCAGTCTTGAACTTTGTTTATACCACAGGAGTCATGTTCTCTATGACTCACAGAGCCTTTGGCAAACAAAAATATTTAGCCTTTTTTGAAGGGTAAAGAGGCTTCAGAGCAATTCTAAATTGAGAAGACTGTTAGCTCTGCTGAGGGGAAAGCCTCAGGAGAAATCTGCTCACAGGGACCTCTGGTTAAAGACAGAGGATCTTAGATATTGTTCAGCAGTGGTATGAAGTGAAGGAAAATAGAGGGAAAGCTTGGGGGGAGGGGGTGAAAATTCATAAATAGAAATCTGTGGCTGACAGGGTTGAAGAGAGAACCCAGGTGCCTGATCTCTGAACACTGAGCATCCACATCAGGCATCAGGTCTCTGGCCTGCCCTCAGAGGACATGGTAGGATGCTGAAGTCCCTCAGACTGTCTTTCCACTTCTCCAAGTCTCCTTCCTATTAGATGTTGAACAGGTGAACAGGCCCCACTGAATAACGTAGAGCAGATTTCAACTGTAAAAGTCATGACTAATCAAAAATTGCTTGTTCTTACCACCCCCAATAGTAATATCTCCAGAAAATTCATAGCTAAGCTCTTAAAATCATTTTGCCATCATCTATATGATGATGATCATAAATTCTGATTTGTGAAAAGCTGGTAATTTGTTGTAATCAGACTGTCCTGTAAACAGGGAGAAGAAAGGGTGAAAGGCTTCAAGTACTGAGAAAGATACAGATGAAAAACAGTGCTGGAAAAACAGAGAGGAATGGAAAGCAATAAATCAGAAAGCACTACTGCATCATCTCAGTCACCAAAATCCTTGATTAAAATCTGTTGTCATCTGATGTGGAGGAAGAAGGGAGGACACTGGGAAGCAGCTAGGTGGTCAGGGGCAGCTTGTGGTTTCCCTGGATGAGGTGTCTCTTTATGAATCACAACCTATGCGGTTTGTGCCTGCTCACCCACAGAATGACTCGGAGGAGATTCCCCTTCCACCTTCCCAGGCCTGGGGTCCCTGGGGGCTTTCACAGAGCTATGTAGCCCAGGTCCTTTAACAAAACTGCTGGGAATCCTAGGGAAGCTCATCTACGGTACAGAGGGAGAGCTTTCCCAAAGGGAGGACCACCATGCAGGAGAAAGCTCTCCATGTAAAAGGTGTTACAGTCCTTGATAGTTTTCTTCCCCTTGGAAATCCTCAGGGAGCGGAGAGACTGGAAGACGTGCCTTCTCTGCTTGCTGTGCCTGCAATATCCACACCTCCTTCCTGGGCCTGAGAGTGTCATTTTGCCTTCAAAGGAGTGTAGCACTTACAGAGGACTGTAAATTTTGCAAGCAAGGAAACCACAGACAGGAGATGAAGGAGGAGGTAAGACTGACAAAGATCATGTTAAAAAGACTGAATTGGGTCAGCTTTCCATGGTATCTTGGCTATCTTTGAGCTGATAGGAGATGTTTCCAGAATTACTGTGAAAGTTTAGCAGGCCCTTCAATAAGTTCACTCACCTTTTTTTGTTTGCAAGAAAAATGCAATAAATGGTGTTGCGGTTGTATGAAAAAAAAAAAAAGAAAAAATAATATCGGTATATTTTGGAACAGAGTAGGTCTGGGATAAGACTAACTCAAAAGAGACCAGAATTGGTGTTAACTGAAGTTCACATGCTCATGTAGCCAACGAACAGAACATGACATTGGTAATAATACTGCCAGATTATTTCAGTCTAGTTTATCTGTTGATCCCTCCTCCAGTGGTAATGCAATTCCATCCAGAGCTGTATAAACCTGGTGTTCCTTGTCGTGCCGTTGAATAATAAGCACCGAGTGGTTAACATCCGTTTGTGTGCTTACCATGCTTCTTGCTGATAAGCTTTTTCCACAGGTAGGGAAAATAAAGTCCCATATTAACCAGGGCTTTAGTGGCGCTCTGTGGCAGAGCCCTCTAAGACATAAGAGAAAGTAATTTACTGTCAGAGATAAAGAGGCCGATTCGCAGTCACAGCAGTCAGTTGAAGTGTTAGTTTATATTCACTTAGGATCTGGCTGCAAGACCTTGTTTGGCACTGTTATCCCATATTTACACTAGCATAAGCCAGTTGGAAATCACAAAGGATTTGGGGTGTGGTTCCTCACAGGGAACACTCTGACACCCATTTTGGTTTAGTGCTTTCTTGTTGGGAAAAGTGAACACATTCACAAGTGTAAAAGAACAGAAAATTAAGAGCCACTTTTTGGCGAGAAAGCTGCTATTACCATAAAGCGACATGATTTATCTGCCAGTTCTTTTTTTTTATTGGCATCTCTGAGCTGCAGTGACATTATTCGAGCTGAGCGATTCCTGAGGACAGCATGTAAATACTCAAAACTACAAGATTCCTTTCCTTTTGTGTTCAATTTAAGCAGGTTTTAAAAAATTATTTTCAGTCTTAAGACGGGGAAAGCATTCTCATATGAATGTGCCTTTCATCATACACCAGCTAAGGTGCTCTTTCGTTCTCAGTAATTCAGTGACATAATTTCACTGTAGTTAACCAAAGTAATTATTTGTCTTTGAATAAGATCTAAAAACGAGGCTGGAGATAGGGTTTGCTGTAGGGAGGGGATTCAGTCACTTTTCTTCTGAGATGTGACCTTCAGAGCCATGCTTTTTCTGTGTCCACACTGGCTTGCTGAAATCCAGTTGGAGACTTCCCCCTGCCACCTTCTACTCAAGACTTACTGGAAGCATCACTTAAAGGAGAGAACGTAGCCTGTTTGTAGCGCTGTGCCTCTTACAGGGTGAAGATATTGTGGCTCCTCATATCCAAATTAGCTTCCAGTTCATTTAGAAGTCCAGCTCAAATACTTTCATCTGGTTTGTAAAACTCAGTGTGATCTGTATTCTTTTTTGCCTCACACACTGCTGATGGTACTGCAACAGCTGAGGTCTATTGATGTGTTAGAGCTTATGGATATCCATTTCTTGGTCTTAAACAGCAAGGAGCTCTTGCCCCCTGATTTTCCCTAGTAAAAAATACCCTGAGCCTATGGTATTCTGTTTCATTGCACATTTCCATCCCCAGCTACCCTCTGTAAGGGTAGTTTGGGTTTAGATGAGTGTGTTGTGGCATGGAATTGCGAGGACCTTGAATGCAGCTGCTGGTGTAACTGGCCACTTGAAGTTTAAGCTGCATCTTCTCCCGTTCCATACTTTGTCCAAGTGCAGTTCAAAAACCTGCAGCTGGATACTGTTTCTGGAAGCTCCTGGTGCTTGGATACAGGCAAATCTGAGGAAATTCAGGACACAGCAACACAAATTATTAGAGGGGCTGGCATGATTGTTTACAAGGAGAGATTGAAAACGTGGAGTGTGCCTAACTTGGCTAAGGAACAGTTGATGCTGTAGAGGATCATCCTCTAGATGGTTCAAGTGCTGGATGAAGACAAATGGGAGGAATAATTGTGGGCATGTGAAATGAGACAAACCCGGAGGTGGGAAGCACTTAGGCTGAATAGCAGCCAGTGTTATAAAGAGAAAGTCCTGGGCGATCAGGAAGTCCCAACCTTTTTCATACTGGAAATTCCCCAGCATCTTAGTCTCCTCTCCTGGGTGGAACAGGCTGGAAAAAAGAGAACAAACCAAATAAGAAGGGCAGCAACCCAGCCTTTTCCAGGTGCAATAATTTATATATTAGATGTAGCATGGTTTTCAAAGAAAATGGTGGAAACTTCATGAAACATAAACACGGACAGGCCAGTGTACTGGTGAATGCTCCGCAGGGGTCAATTAGGAAACTGCAGAAGGATGTTTTATAGGGCCTATTAAGACTTGTTCCATCTCTAAACTGTAAGATTTATGCCAAATGCACTCAGCAAACAAAGAGAAGCTAAAAATAAAATCACAAGGCATAATGATTTCCAGTTGTATTTACTTCCCGTCTCATTCCAATGATCAGGCAGAAAAGTTGGCAGCTTTTATCCCTCTTAATCCATGGGTCACTGAGTGCACCATTCTCAAATTCCATGGCTCAGTTTAGTTTGTGCCACATAGATTTCTCTCTGGTGAGCAGGTCCTATGACAGAGCTTGCAGCTTTTCTAGCTCTTCTTTCTGATTTTTTTAATGTCTTTTGGGTATGTGCAGCCAATACATCTTTCCAAGGTAATGAAATCATCATTGTATTTAAGTTATAGAAAAAGAATAAAGATTAATATTAATCCAAAGAACACCATGGGTACCCACTCTGTTTAGTATAGGCCAACGGCATTTCTCAGTGTATGCAGGTCACACAACACTGTGATACTGTGTGTAAAAAATATGTCCTATTGCCAATTACCATATCTTCTAGTAACTTTTACCTTTGGTCTAGTACCTAGGAATATTGCCAGTCATGGAACATCCATACTTATTCTTTTCAGTCTTTTTGAAGTTCAGCCTTTCTGAAGTTCAGCCTCGTGCAAAGGTATGGGTAGTTTACAAACACTTGAGCAGCTATATAGAAGCCTAATGCAAAATTCTTATTGTGCTTGTCAAGTTGTGATAATGTGATTATGTGTCCAAGAAACAGGAACCTCAACATGTTTTTGTCTTTTGTACACATACAAAATCTGCTACTACTTACCTAATTTTCCTACTTAAAACCCAATGGGATTAGGAGAGGTATACTTTCTTTTTTTCTCACTCCTACGATACATTTTGGGAAACCCTGCTGTAGTAATGATTCATGCTGACTAACAGACGAACAATTTTTGATGAGTTTCAGAAAGCACTTGTTTCTTTTCCTGGAATTATGTGGATTCTGTTAACTCAGTCACCGACAAGTTAAACCAATAAATTTAGCAACAGGAACATTACCTCTAAGACTCCATCTGGCTAGTATCAATCACACAGGTCTGGAGAAAATCTGCCAACAGAAGAGAAAGGGTTAAATTCTGTTGTTAGTTTTTGTGATTGCTCCTTTTGAAAACAGTAGCTGTATGGGAGTAATAGAGCAGTACTTGGCCTTAAGCCTTTCTAAACAGCCAAAAAGTACTGCATTATCTGGATACTCGTTTGCAGACTTTCTCCCTCCAGGAGAAATTATATGTAGTGGGTCTTCTCGAAATAAATGAATAGAAATGTAAACAGACAGCCTCATAATTAACCCATCTTGTCTAAAATGAGTGTCTTCCTAAAATGTGCTGAACCTTGCTGGGATGATGGTGTTCAAAACCCAGCTGTGGTAGACAGCTTGGAACTGAAGCACTGTAATAAGGAGAGAATTTGGATGAGGAAACCTGTGAGATTTAAAAAAATGTGATTGATGAGAGAGTGGGTGGGGGCTCAAAACAGAATAAGGCAGTT
>KZ505940.1:163295-203100 GCA_002844005.1 Limosa lapponica baueri
TCCCTAGGCAGGGCTGAATTGGAAGTCTTAAATCCCTAAATAAATGTCTTAGGAAATAGGTATTGATCCTTGCCTGAAGAATGGTGCCAAAGACATTCATCAAAGGGGCAGGTGAAAAGACTGGGGTTTTTTGTTTGTTTGTTTTGTTGTGGTTTTTTTTAACATCCTATGAACACAAGCAGTCTGAGCAGGGTCTTTATTAGTAGTATTTTGCACCTCATCCCATGCTACTTGCACATATGTTTTTGAAATGAGGGAGATGAAGTAAAATTGTTTTAATCTCTTCCTTTCCTGCAGTCTATTTAGATGAAAGAGTATGTGGTAATCACCATTAGGCATCTGGCTACCCCCACAGAGTGGGCACATGCCTGATTTTGCTTATTCTCCATAAATGTTCTTTTTTTTGTTTTTCCTCTTTGCCTTTAAAGATTTTAAGCTTACAGCCCTGTGCCTCAAGCTCTGTTTATTGAATTTCATGCTAGGACGAGTGAGGGGAGAGGGGTTAATAAACTCATGCTTGGTGTTTCTCTCTATATTTATGTGCTCTTCCCTGACCCTGCAGCTGCTTGGTACATCTTGTACAGCTGGCAGTAGCTGGAGTGTCCAGCACTGCTGGTGCTCATTCACATGTCTAGCAGGTTAAGTGGAAACAGGTATTCCTAGAGAATGCTGACAGCTCTTTTCTTGTATTTTGTCTTTGTTCCCAACAGCTAACAAGGAGGACTGATGCAAGGGTCATTTACAAGTTAGAGTTTACAGGGCCTGCTTTAAAACAGGGGAACGGGCAAGTTCTGCTCTCTTTTCAATAGATGTGTGTACACAGAAGCCTTAAGCCAGTTTAGCTAAAGGGAGGACACACCATGGATTTAGTTTTAGCAAGGTAATTTTCTGTGTGGAAGTCTGTCTAAGCATGATCACTTTCATCTGAGCTTTGTCTGGTGTAATTTTAACATTCTGGTAAGAATGCTGAAGGACCTTTGCCCTGAATTATTGTTCCCTTTAAGTTGTTTAGTTTTGAATGCCTTAGGAGATAGAGCATGATTAGAGGAGGTTAATATAGCGACTTCTGTGGCCTGTGTGATTCGACATTGCTGCCTCTTAATCCAACTACACAGACTGGCTGTAGCTTGGACTCGAAATTTCCAGACTGTGCTTAGGAGAAGCTTGGGATAGAATAAGATGAGCCTGCTTGGTCCTGGATGTGTAAGATTTACCCACGTCACCAGGAACAGAAAGGTCAACCTGTATTACCTTGCTACCAGTGTTCAGGCTCCACCCCAGGGAGTTCCTGAGACTGCTTGTCCCTCAGTCTGTACCTGGGTGTACATTTGTAGATAAGCAACAAAGAGAGTGAGCAGGTTTGACCTGGAGAACAACTTCAAACTTGGGCTTGACTTGCAGTGTAAACATACCTTTAGAGGCATTTGGAGAAACAGCAACCTGTCCTTAGGATGTCTTGAGAAACTGTGGAAGCATGTACTAAGCTCAGATGTGAACCTTAACAAATTACAGCTAAATACTTTCAAAGTCAGTGACAGGAAAAGTGTGGTATGCGAGGGATGTGTTTCAGTTGAGGTTACAGTGATTAAGAATGATTTAAGAGGAACGGCTATGTATTCAAGTTGTTATTCCATAAAATATTTAGGACTGAATAGGACCTGACTGAAGTGCCTAAAGGTGCAAACACATATTCATTTAGATAATTAGAACACTGCAAAAAAACCCCAAACCCCAGCATCCCATCTCCATCTACAGGAGTTTATCTGACTCTGTAAATCTGGGCCCTCAGATATTCCAGAAATGAGAGATGTATAAATGTCCTATAAACTGACAGCTAGCTAGCTAAGCGAGGATTGGAGAATTGGGAAAAACTTGACACAGCCCAGTAGTGGAATTGTAGTCATGATTATCTGTCATTGCTGTGTTCTCCTTAGCAAGCCAGTGATGTAGCAAGAGCATCACTGTGATGTCCTGGCCAGTTATTCGATGACAGAAGATACTGTGTTATGAAAGCTGTACTAAAAGTATTAAAATCTTCTGGGAGAAAAACCAAAATACAGAATAGACAAAAGATGAAAGCAAGTCTCCTGAAAATACTTTTTTCCCATTTTGAAAGTTGCTTTTTCAACTTTAACGTTTCTTGAATGAAGAAACTACTGATTTCTTACCTTTGTGTTATTTTTCTCTAGTAGTGTCCTAGGGCACTACAGCTAGCGTATATCATCTTGTGTCAAAAAACCCAGACCACTAGGGAATTCAAGAAAAGCACCTGCATTTCATTTTCTTTAAAGTGAGGAAGGTTACTGCAGTTGGGGATTTTGCCTCATTTATTTCTTGTTTAAGAAGCCAATGTAAGAGCAGTAAGAGGATTGTTCATATTTTTCTGTTGGAACATATCCAGTCATGTTTGTACTGTATTTTAAAGGTGAAAGAACACTGAAGTTTAATTTAGACTTCATTTAACTAACAGTATCTTCATTAAGTGCTATAAAAATAGGGATTGACAAAAAAGCACTAACTGCAACAGTGGAAGAGTGTTCTTAAGAGTCTTCTACAGATACCTTCCACTAAGGCAGTAACAAAAGAAGGATAAACTCTACCTCAGTTTTGGTGAGCATATGCACTGCTTCTTGTGCACATAAATAATTTGACAATTACAAGCAGATAGCTCCCAGGCAGCAAATATGGAGATGCCAACATCCAACAGCTATCATGTGAGAAACTAATGTGGAATATTTCTCTGCCTTTTGAGCAGATAGAGCAGTACCTAGGTAATTCACTTTGCAAAAATGTGAAATAATCTGCCTTCTCTCATAATTTGTCTGTATAAGGAGGTCACAGCCATTTCATTACTTGCTCAGTTTACATATGCAGTAGTCATAATATTACTGCAGTCATGTAGGATGGTTTTGTGAGGGCAAGGATGTATCTATATGAAGAGATTTAACTGCTTGTGTATAGTTTTACACTCGTGCAGGTCAATGTGTCTCATTTCAACTTGGAGCTGCAGAATAGTTCATGAGATGTTCATGAGTACAGATGACTCAATCCAACTGGAAACATTTTCTGATTTCTTTTTTTTATGTTCCATTTCATTGTGTGTAAGTGCTGCTGAAGGAGCATTGTGTAGGTGGAATTACTTAAAGGTTAGTAAGGGTGATGTCACCTAATGGGAGTATTTGTTTGGACTCAACAGGATAGCTAAGCAGTAAAGTATGTCTGATTTCTTTCTTCATGCAAAACTGATGTGAGAAAGTTCCCAAATAAAGAATAGTTCACACAACACATGGAGAAGATTAACGATAAGAGAACAGTCCTGAGATAAGTAAATGGATTTTATATATGTACACCCCCCCGCCCCAAACAATTTTGTTTATCAATCCTCACTCACATTGATCACTGTTTACTCTCATAAATAATTGCATTAAGGTTTTGGGTTTTTTTCCATAAACACAGGGATTGAGGTGTTTTCATACCATTGGTGCCCTTAACTCACTGGAAAAAAGTGAGCATACGGTGATTCTCTGAGAAAGACCTTCAGAGAATGTTTGGTCTTTCCTTGCGAATTTGTAACTACTTTGCTGCTATAGGCATTGCTCTTTTTCTGTGTCAGTACGAATTTTAAGGGAGACATTCATGAACCAAGTCCCAAAAAAGTGTTTGTTTGTTTGGTGACATTTACACAAATAACGGAGATGGGTTCTCTTCTCTTTACTGAGGGGCTAAGTATGAAGGGAGAGAAGGACAGAATGACTGGAGAGAACAAAGGAGACAGCTGAGTTGAAAAAAGAGGAAGGGGAGAGGTAGATGAGAAAGAACATGTGAGTATGAAGGAAGGAAAATGGTCTGAGAAGAAGGAACTGAGAAGCCTCAAGGGAAGTAATCTTTGACGCTGAGAAAGTTGTCATTTTCAGTATGATTATTCTGAGACCGGTATCTGAGGCTTAGAGAGTCTCAAGAGCATGAGCCAAGATGTGCCTGTGGTTGGGTTTCCCATGAGGGGTGTGATATTATTGCGTGCAAGATACTGCCCTCAGCTGGGTGAAATCTACGTCAGAGGTGTATGGGTTGTACCAAATGTGCATCTTGAACTACTGGAAATCACTCATTGCCACATTTACTTAATAATTTGAATCTGATTGCCTGGAAAAAATAATACACTCGGATACAGAATTGAATAAAACTTCTCAGTGAAAGCAATCTTAGGTAGGCTGCGGAAATGAGACAAGGAGAAAAAACCTCCCCAACTAGTTTTGTTTAAGAGAATATAGTTTTCATTTTTCCAAATTCAAATATAAATTTTCTTTATTCTTGATAAAGTTGAATTCTATTCCCAGAAAGTGCGCTGTTAAGGTGAGCTGACATTACACCAGCTGCTGCTTCCCTCCATGTCAAAGGCTTACGTCTCTGAGGTACTCTGACAGCAGCCAGAGGCTTTTACATGGGACTGAAGTGATAAGTGACAACTTTGTTTCAGGGAATCAGAGCAGAGAAATAAAATATTGAATGCATCTATGCAAAGTTACACAAAATCTGCAAACTTTTGGCAGTCCAATTGATCAGCACTTTTTGACAGAACAAGAAGAGAGTGGTTTTTGCAAGATTCTACTTAGGATGTGCAACTTTTCACCAAGGCTAAATCATCAAATTGTTCAAGATATCTCTGCTGCTTTCCTCAGTGTATTCTCACACCAAGGTTTTGTGATTCAGCACAGAAAATCTAAAAAACTATTGACATAAGGCCACTGTTTTGCAGAATCATTTCCTTAGGTATAATCAATGATGCAGTCATGCTCACACTCTCTATCCACACACAGCAACTGAAGTGGTAGAGTAACAGTGAAGCTGAGGTTTACGAAGATTGATCTTTTTCCGCTCTTCATTTTTGAATTATCTATGTTGATACATTGTTTTGCTTGGCTGCTGGCATCTACCTATGTCTCAGAGTGGGAGGGACAGTGGCAGATCTGCACACCTCTGGAGAAATGAGGTGGGGGATTGCATTTCAGGAGACCAGAATAATTTCACTGGTCTGGGGTACAACAAAATCACATCCGGTTTGCTCCATCCCTGTTGTCTTCTCTCCCTGGCATGGCTGCCCGGTGTTCTGGTATACCTCTATGTGGTACCTTACCCTGGCTCATGATTTTTGCGTGTACCTACCTCTGTGATTTTGGACTAATTTTTATTTTCCCCAAGATGCCTATATGCTAACAAGGTAATATATGAGATCATTTGCTTTATAAAGAGCCAAGTCTTTATCCTTTGTTTTATTTTTTGTGAGCCCTTCACTAGCCTAATACTTCCTATAACTGGTGAAGGGTTTTCTTTTATGGTCATAGTTTTCCAGGCACCTAAAAGGGTAGTGATATATTGCAAAAATAAGTTTTCTTCTTGAAGTCACAGAGTACTCACCATGATTTAAAGCAAAATAGCTTCCCCCTTTTTCCCTTAACTGTTTAGGTTTTTAAGACTTAACTTTTTTTTTTTTTAACCTCCTGGGAACGAAAGGTTTATGTGGCATCAGTAAATGGGAGTTAGACGTCCTAGTAACCAGTGGAGGTGTCCAGTGATTTTTTTGTTTCTTATAGTACTGATGGGAATTCTCTCTCCTACTTGTCATAAAAAGTCTTTTGTGCAGTTCCACCCTTTCTTTAGGTTTTAATCCAGCAAAACACTTTCAGCACACAAGTGGTCTCATTTGCTTTCAGTGACAATGTTCACAGACTTAACACAAAGCACGTGCTGGAGTGCTTTGCTGGGTCAGAGCCTGCTTTACTTGAGCTACATATCAAGTCTGTATGTATGTTATTTTAGAAGTTTCATAACTCCACAGTATCAATTATTCATTGTACTTAGTATTTTCATACAATACATGTTTATAGAAGAGCACAGATTAACCAAAACGTATGTGGATAGAAACACAGATGTGCACCTAGCTGTGCTCATTAAAGCTGAGGTATTTGGAGAAGTAATTTCTTATGCAGCTATGTTTGCAAAGAACAAACTTTGCTTTCCCCCCCCCCAATTCATTGTGTTTCATTTTGAGATTTCAGAATGATGACTTAGAGAAATAATCAATAAAGTAATTAAAATAGCCAAGCTTTGCCTACCCATATTCAGGCCAGGCATAGTGATTAATGGTGAATTTCCCACTGAAAGCACCAGTGGATACTAACATTACTTGAAACTGATCCCTGGTTTACTCAGGTCTCACCATCTGTCCTTTCAATTTTTTACTTTTTATTTGGAAGTTGGCCTAGCTTCACGCAGAGTCAAGAAAAGAACTTTTAGATGAAAAAATAGGTTTGGGCAGCCCTCAGATTTTGTCAGTAGTAAGCTAAGGGCATCTCTCATGTAATAGCATTACTTCTCTTTGTGCAACCTTTGCAGCTTTGCCTATATTGGGCAGAGTTAATGTGGGCTGGCTTTCAGCAACCACAGTAGCCCAGCCTCCCATCAGGTTTCTGCACTGCAAAGACCTACAACTGTTATTGCCTCCTCAGTCTTATCGGTATCTATCTGTACATGCCTGAGGGCGTAGCCCAAGGTTGTTTATGCTGAGACATGCTAAAAGTATGTCTACGCTGCAATTTCTGCTCTCAGGTAAGGTAAGTAGCAGAGGTATTGGGAGCCACCTACCAAGAAGTGATAGACCTATAGCTCTTCCCACTGTTGGTATGAGCTGGTTAGCTGAAAGCTGTCTCATGTGTGCCCTTGCCACACTGCAATCATAAGAGCAATTTCCCTAAATGCCAGGAACAAAGCAGAGACTTATCTTATTCTTAGAATACAATAAATTGAGGGTCCATATGAGACAGATAGGCAATTAATCTCAAAGTCAAGTGTCCCCTATGTCATTTGAAATGGTAACCCATGCTGATTCCACCTTCTATTTTTGCCATACGGTCCTTTTTAAATAATCCTATAATCAGAATTGACAGGTCTGGCATGACATTTGGGAGATCTCAGATCTGAAATCAGTTATCTGGAAATTGTTAACTCTGAGAAAGAGGCTTGAGCTGCAATTTCAGTTAGACAGGTAAATCCTCACAATCTCAACCTTCCCCAAAATCCTGGATGCAGAGTGGATTTTGATCCTGTACATATTGTGTTGACTGCATTTTGAAGCAACACATAGAAAAAAATATTTTCCCTTTTGAAAAGAAACACCAGCCCACCTTATAAATGTTTAGACAATTGTTCTAAAAAGTTTTAGCTTTCTATTTTGAGAAAAAACATTCTTTCTACATAATTTTGGTTTTCAGTTGAGAGCTTTGCTGAAACTCAAACCTGAAAATTTTGTTCCAGTTCTCAGGGCTGTAGATATTTTGATTTTGATAGTGCGTGTTTCAGTGGGCACAGTTTCTGAGCGGAGAAGACGTCATCCCCTCTTTTGCACATTTGAACAAAATGCTTTGACTTCACAATTTCCAAAATGGAAAATTCAGTTTTAAAACAGGTTTTACTTTCCTTGAAATTGCCTATACAAGAGGAGATGGATTTAAAAAAAATAATAATCATGTCTTAACTCAAAGTCTCATTTAAAACTGGGACCCTACCCTGCATAATGACAGTGCAGCTGTGGTGTCTTGTTCTGTACAAAACTGAAATAGAATCAGCCTCTTCTTCCCACAAAACCTCCTGCATTCTCCAGGGCAGCGTAATCAGGCGTCTTGCCTCAGCAACCTTCATCAACCACTAAACCAGCTCTAGTTCTCCTTTTAATATAGAAGGGATGGTGATTTTACATACTGCTAGACATGGTCCTGGTGATCTAGGAGATGACGACGTGCTGATGACTTCTATTGAGACATACAAGAAAGTTTCAACAATTTGAGTCAGTTAAGGTGATGGGGGAGACAGTTTCAAACTGTGTTACTGTGGTTAAAATTCTAACTTTAGAAAATTCATTCTTGTTAGATTTTTCAGTAGTTGCAGATACATATGTATTTTTCACTGCTTGTGGTGGTAAGAACAGTGTCTAGGTGATCCAAGACAGGATCTTTCTGGTCTTCTTTTCTTGTTTTGTAATGTTACTATTTTTGGTAGAGATTCATGCCTTATTTCTTTGTGGTGGATGCGATATGGCTGTAAAAGAAGTAGTGTTTCAAATATGGTTTGCAAGGGCCTTTAGCATCTTTCTGAATTGGAGATATCTATGTTTTCTTTCCAAATCAAAAAAACAAATCCGTTCCAAAATTTTGTTTCTGCTGGTATCTCTCAGAAAGGAACAAGTCTTGTGAGGGTGGAAGCACCATAACTGAGTTCAGCTGTACATTTCATGTGATCAAAGTGTTGCACGCTTAGCCAAAGCAGTGTGAGGAATGATGGAAGATGCTCGTGCAACAATCAGCTGGGGAGGGTGTGCGAGAACCTGGGATTTGGTGGAAAAGGCAGTCTTGACCTTTGTCAAGATAAAGAAAGTGGTATGTTAGCGTATGCATTTTAATCAATGACTTTTTAAACAGCATTTTTTGTTTGTCTCAGATGTGGTTTGAAGTTTTCATATTAGAATGTGTTAGGTAGCTGACTGTGGTCTGTCAAACGTATTTCAAAGACGTTAAGCCTTATCTCTGCTTTAAGACAAAAGTGAAAATATATCACCTTTCAGTTCCAGCCCAGCTAGCTGGAGATGGTTTTTGCCTCAGGCTTCTCATCATTACCCACAAGATGAAGAATTACTGCCTCTAGCCCGGTGATTAGTGTGAGCACTCCCTAAACCGCACATTAGAGACTGTTAGCCAAGTTTGCTCAAACCACCCAATTAACATTTTAAGCTAACCTGCTGGTTTTTTCTGAAGTGGATTAGGAGAGCTCCTGTGAAGCAGCTCTCTCAGCAGAACAGTGTGTGTTTGTGTGACACACACTTAGTAACTTTGGGGGAGTGATTTCCAACAGAGGATATTAACAAATAGAAAATAGCAGGGAAGAGGAGATATGTTTTTCAATCAGTGTTGCTACCTGAAGGGTGACCAAATGTTTGCACTCCACAGGCCCCTTGATTTGTGGGGGAAGGGAGATCAGAGGTGCTGGGAATGGGGACAGGATGTGTAGAAAGGCAACATATTTATATTTATTTGTGAGGGTTTTTTTGCATGATCCCTGTCCTGCACCCATATAAGTGTGCCATTTTCCATGCATCCTGTCTCTTCATCTTACTGAGCCTTATATCTGTAGCTAGCTGAAGAAGCAACTTTTTCTAGCTAATGGTCCCCACATGATTACTGCCTTCTCTAAATCAGCCCCAGAAGGTGTTTATGAGAATTTTGCTTCTGCTGTTCTTCTTCACTCCTCTATACATCACCCCAACTATATCTGCTTGGGAGTCTAATGATCTAAAGCCAGATGTTTGAAACATAGATAATGAGATAGAAGGATGTTTATGCCTGGGGAAAACAGGGATATATCTTTTTTTAATATATACATTTTCTCTTACTCATACAACTCCTGCCACTTTAAAGTGGGAAGTGTATTCACTTTTAAAGAGAACAGCAACTCTCCCATTGGGTATGACTGCGAAGGACTGTAAATCATTTATGTCACTCTTCATACTTTAACCATTCTACTGTTATTTTCTTATGAGATCAAGGGATGTGCTGGGACAAAAAAAAAAATTCACATTGCCAATTTAAAGAGGATCTGAGAAACACATGCATTCCCAGTTGTCACAGCACAAACCCTAGTTGTCTGGAAGTGAGAGAGACTGAGCGGAGAGACAAATACAGGGGAAGAGAGTAAGCCTCCTACACCTGATTTTCACTTTCTTTGAGTCAGATAGATGAAAACCATCCCCATGACATGTCTAAATCATATCTGATCTAGTTAAAGCTTTGAAGAGTTGACACTGTAGTGTTAACGTTAACCTGACTGACAGAATCTTTCCTGGAGTTGACATGAACAAATATTTCAAGAGGAAGATAAATTAATCACTCTGGTGAGCTTCATTAGTAGCAGCATGAGGAAAAATGAGATTGTATCTCCCATGCTAACCAGGAATCCTTTATACCACTCCTAAGAAGGGTTGTGCCTAAGGGAAGAATGGTAAAAAATGAAGAAAGTGGATTTGGGGAGTGGAAAAATGTTGATATGAAGTGAATTCAGGAAGGAATAATTAATGGGACAGATGACTGAATCCTCTATTCTTGAAATAAAAGTACATTTGCTCTGTGAATTCAAAGAGCGTGACACTGAGATTCTTCTGATTGATGTAACATTTCACCTAAGAGATTAGGATATCTCTTTCTGTGGAGATATTCAAAACCCACCTGGATGCATTCCTGTCTAACCTGCTCTAGGTGAATCTGCTTTGGCAGCGAGGTTGGACTAGATGATCTCCGAAGGTCCCTTCCAACCCCTGCCATTCTGTGATAAACTTGTGAGAACCTCTGGAAACAATGGAAGCTCATGGAAGAAGTTTGAGCCCGGAACTTTTCTCAACTGTCTGTGTAGATCTGGTCACTGCTATATTTGCAGAGTACCCAGAGCAAAACCACGCTTTCCTGTAAGTTGCCATTGGCTGCTACCTCAATGTACATTTTTATGTAGACCAATGACTTTGCACTCCACAGAGTACAATCTGATAGGAAAGTCCAAAGGGAGGGCTTCTGATAACTTGTGTGGTTTCTATACAAAACCTATCTACCCGAGGCATTTCACAAAGTTGCTGCTCTACTTACTTTACAAAAAAAGGGTTGCTAAAAAATACAAGCTGAGTGGCTCTGGGGCTGGACAGCAAGTTAATAGCAGACTGAAAAGAGAAAATCTTGTTTCCTGATACTCTGTGTAGTTGCTGATCTGCTGGGCTTGGCACACCAACCTTCTTTTTCCTTATGTCCTATGTTGCTCTGTAGGCTCCAGAAGGCAGAGTTCCACTGTGGTAGGAGGTAATGGAGGCTCCACTGCAGTACAGGCTTTTTTTTCATTTTTTTCAAGATCTTGGTGCAATGCATTCCCATTATTTTGGCTCTATATCTTTAGTTCCCTCATCTGCAACATATTCAGAATCTCCCTTATTCTGAAAGAAACATTTTTATTAAAGCCACAAATAAAACACATGCTGGGTCACTAGGCACTTGTACGAAAAAGCGGAGCCTCACATATTACGTATGGGAGGGATGACAAACTAATAGAGGCTATAGCATGGACAGCAGTAGATGTATGGTTGGGGGAACTACAGATGCTTGCTGAATGCCAAAGCAGTGAAAGATGATGACTCTCTAGAAAAGCAAAAGCAATCATGTAGGAGCCATTTACCAAATAGTAAGAAGTGGGATTTATGTATTGTCATGCTTTTTAGCCTTTACGCCAGTTTTAGAGCTTTGTTGGGAGGGGAGGAAAAAGTTATAAATTGAAATGAATCTGATCATCAGTCAAAATGTTTAAGTGAAGAACAATATACAGGGGTCTGCCTGAATCATCAAGAAAATGTAATGGACTGGGTTTTCCTTTTGACTAAGGAGTTGTAACTCACGACTGCCAAGTGAGAAACAGCCCGTTGCTCTTCGCTGAAAACTGGAAACAAAAAGGTAAACACGTAGCTTAACCTTTTTATATTCTTGGAATATTAATGTTTAATATCCTCTGAGTTCAGCTGCCCAGGGCTTTCAGGGCCTGCTGACTTTTTTAGCTTATAGAGTGAGTTGGTTTAATGATCAATATTGAGAAAGGTCTTATCCTAAAGAGAATGGATGGTTCAGTGTGGAAACACATACCCAGCACAGACAGTTGTGCAATCCTGTCTGTCTTTACGTTAGCTGAAAAGGCCCAGGTTTTTTCCAGGTCTGGAGGGATCTCTGAGTGCAGCATCTTTGGGACAGTCAGTTTAAGCCCTGAAATCTAAACTCCTCACTCTGTGACTGTGTTTCTAAGCTGACAATCTGCTTTTTAAAGTAGATATTTCCCAGATTTTCTTCTGCAGGTATTGCTAGCACCAGCAGTTCAAACACAGGTGAAGCATGGGACTTCTTGCTCCACCAGGAAGTTTGCCAAACTTCTAGCTTCTTGCTGTAAATTGCTTATTAATGCCTTGTCTCTCATGCACACACACAATGAAGTCCCATACCCACATAGAGAGTCTGAAGCAGTGTTTTTCGATACAAACTCTAAGGAGAAAGCTGTATTGCTATTTCACACTTCTCCCTGCTAAACTGGTACTGGGTTTTCCAGTCATGCCCAAGCATAAGCCTGTGGTCTGGGCCCCATGGGGTAGGAACTGTATTCTACCACCTGTTGGTGAAACAGAGAGAAGAAAGGTTATGTGTGATCTGTTAGCTGAAGTGGCACCTCCCATACATTTCAGACATATGGGTGAATAAACTGTGACTAATATTAATTCTCTTGTGTGATAGCAGAGGTCACGTCATTGCACTGAGAGCATTGTGAGTGAAGATATGTGTGTCATTATCTCAGTTATGTGTTGTAAGGCATCAAGGGTGAGCCACATGTACTACTGATTATTAACTGTGGTATTACCTGTATACCAGGATTGCGAATGCTAATGAACCTTCTTGTTGACAATGATAGAACTGACGTCTGATGGGAATCTGGAACAGGTTTCTTTATCTATGCTACAAGAGGTTTTGGTCAGGAGCATGAAAACCTGGCTCTATTGCTATAAAAGCTAATAAGAGATCCAGAAGCATATCTAGAGAAGTTTACTAAAGGACTGTGTGAAGGCAACACTCATGAGAGTAGCAAAGTAGGATGAGATAAAAGAATTTAAAAGAGGAGACATCTAGTTACCTACTACAGAGAGAACTGACTCATGTCTTCTGACTGATGTGGCACATGGCACAAATGTCCTGGAAACACAGGACAAGAGCTCTGAGAGGCTGGTCATGGACCTGAGTTGCTGGGATGTTGCTAGTGTTTGCCAACAAGCTGTGAGGTGCTTGGCAAATACAGGATAGAGTGAAGGGGGAACAGTAGCAAATGAAAAAGGTATTTGCCTTTGTGAAGTTACCAAAGACTCGTGAGGAAGCCAAAGCAAGGGAATACTGTCAGGAATACTTGAAAAGCAGGTATTTGGTGTTCATTGATTTGACACATAAAAATGAAGATACTGTTTTTTGGGTTTTCCACCATCAGGTAGTACTTCTTTCCCCTGCCTTCCTATCTTTTTAATACTAAAAAGCTTTTCTTCTTGTATATCCACACTTAGTATTTACAAAAGGGAAAGCAGTATCTGCTTAGAGTGGCTAGGGAAGCTGTTTGCATTTTCCTACATTCCTGATGTTAGTTAATATTTGGAGTAGCCATTCTTGAGGTTATACAGGAGCCTATGTTTGAACATAGGGCTTTCTGCCAATTATATCTGGCAGAAAGGTTACCAATACATTTACTTTTGGATGCAAGACCCTGCTCGAGGCTGAAATGTTGACATTTCTTATCCTTGCATGTGGTGTGTTTGCAGCTCTGTTGTATAGTGCATACATGTTATGCTGGTAAATATTTCTTCATTCGCTGTCCCAGAGACTAAAATTCTTTAGCTGTAGAACAGGGAGAATTAGCAGTAGCTGTGTGCTCTTCTGTTCCAGCAGTGATAAACATTTCACTGTCATTATGTTCAGCTTGGACTATTTTGTAAATATTCTGAGCTTTCCATGTGCGGGTTGTCATCACTCTAGTAATCTAGCTTCATCTTGCAAACTTTTATCTGTAAAATTAAACCGACAAGACTTAATGGGACAAAATGTGTGAGGAAAGGGTACCGACAGACACAGCTGAAGAAATGGGCCCTTAGAGAATGCTGTAGTATTTGGAGTCTGATAATAAAATATAGTGCAGCACAAACATCTCACTAATAGGCAGCAATGTGTTATGAAAGCACCATTCTTGGAGTACTGAGCTACGTGCAACAGAGTTGTTGGGTCATAGAGTGGTAACAAACGTATGCTTTTCAGATGGAGCCAAACTACGTTTTGACAAACTTTAGGTATTTCAATTGTCACAGTTTTTCTTTAAAATTATATGTCAGGCAACTAGTATGAAGCAGCTGTCATACTCCTGATGGGAGTAAAATCTCTCAATTTGTATTCAAAGCTTACAGTACCTATCCAGGTGCTATGAGAAGATACAAACACATAAGTCAAAAACATGTGTTACTTGCAGTGGATTAAAAAGCACCTGGTCTAAATACACACTTTTTACAAGGTTAGATTTCAGCCTAATTTGAAAGTTTTTAAATATTTCAAAGCTGAGAGTTTTACTGAGGCTCAGGTTTATCCCTTACATAAAGTACATAACTAAGGTTAAGTTTTCATGGCTAAGCTCTAAAGCATCCCAACAGCTTCATAAATTGGAGTAGATTTGTTGCCTACTGAAACCAGGTGAATGATAGACTCATTCACAAATGTGATCTTACACATTTTACATTTCAAGGACCAGTAGAAGAGTCTAAATTGGCTGGGTCAACTGTTTTGCTACAAATAATTCAGCCGCCTGCAAGAGAGGCCAGAGACAGTAGGTCTCTGTAGTGAAGCCTCATCTGCAGAGTGCTTTCCCTGAGGAAGACAGTCAGATCCCATGGGAGTTGTGTTCAAACTGTTAAGTCATTTCATCCTGGGTCTTGCCATTGTTAGTCCTTGATCATTTCATCTGTCCTTCTACACAGATGGGTGAGGGACTTATTGGGGAGCTGAGGGGGGGCAGGATGGGAATGGTGGTGCCCATGTGCTGGACATGGATCATTAAAGTCAGCATTAACAGATTATGTAGGGCTCAGGTGTCTTCTTGGCAGGATACATCAAGTAAATTATTTATATAAATAAAGAGTCATCCAAGGCAATTAGCCACCATTGAGTGAAGTGTGGTGTGTGCTGGGCTGTCTCCCTCCCTAGATTACAGAGCCAAACTCTTGTAAACAAAGGGGTGTAAGTGGGTCAGTTGCTTACTGGTCCTGCCAAATCAGAAATTGTACTTTTGGCTCAGTGGGAACATATTGGTTGTGACTGCAATCATCCTTGCCACCTCTGCTCTAATGTATTCCCTTGCATACTGATTCTCAGATAATGTGAATTAACACAGCTCCTCTGACAGCAACATGCTTCAGCTGTGCCGTTAGCATGGATATGCATGGATTAATGGCATCTGCATGTCTCCTCCATGGTCGTCATTGTATGCAGCAATGGGGAACAAGGATATCCTGGATTATGGAACCTTTGATATTCTTGGTTTTGAATGAAGAGGGGCTTATGTAAACCAGCCTTGGTGTCTTTGTACTGTTCAGTGTGCTTCCATCCATAAAGGTTTATGGGTACAAATGCCTGAAGGCAGTTTGCATCCTTGAACAGGATAGTCATGCAGAGATGGGGCTGCACATGTGGTAAGCAGCCTTGTGTATGCTGAGGAGCGCTGGTGAGTGTGTTGTATGAACAGCTGCATGGAATCAGCTCAGAACCAACTCTGAACCTGAGCTGGCTCCAGACAGAGTGACATAGTGTGTCTGCACTGTGTTCCACGCGTTCACAGGTGTATTGCCACGTGAACATAACCATACTGCTTCCACACCTGCGCCAGCTCTGCATGCAGTTAGGGCCACATAAACACAATTTGTTGCCCGAGGTAATAAGCCATATTGGACGTAAACTGCCTCAGTGGGCTCTGCATCCTCAGCACAGCCTCTATTTCCACATGCACAGTGGTCTGTTACAAGCCTTTGAAGCACTAAATATGTGTCCACATCAGATAATTGCACAAGTGCAATCATATCAGCAAACGTGCAACTACATAGCCACAGTCTGTTCGGCTTTCAAGTGTGGAACAGGCCTTTAGACACATGTATTTAGTTTTATTTTTGCTGCTGTGCTCCCTGATGTCCTGGTCAAGACTTAGGCTGAAAGCAGAAGGCTCTGCTCTATGGGGAGAGGGAAAAAGATAAAGAATAGCTGCTTCTAAGCGCCACTTTTAGAAATCCAATTTAAAGCAAAACTTTTCCAAAGCACACTTCAGCCTTTTTCCTCTGTGAGAAGAGTGTTTTACCCCTTGTGAATCATACGTGAGCAAAATGGGTGTATTTTTTCAGGCAGAAAGGTAGTTGTTTTCTTTGAGGTTTTTGTATCCTGTGTGCATTTAACTGCCGACTGGAATGACGTGAAAGGGCCTTTTTCTGGGTCTGTCCCTTTTCTCAGTCAAAGGGCTGCTAGAGTTTTAGGCTGCCTGTATTATCTTAGCCGTGATTTTATGTCACAAAATAACAAGCTATTAGCACAACCTTGCCACTGGGGTTTGTCACATTTTGTGTGTCAGTGTGTACATGTGCTTTTATGCAAAGTCTCATCTCTCCCAGCCTATAGTCTAGTAATTTAAAGCAAAGTTCGCAAACAGCATAATAATGCTGGAAATCACAAAAGAGGGAGTTAATGGCTGCAGCTGCTATTGTAAACCTAATTTCCACAGGCTCAGCAGGGCTTGGCATATCAGAGGCAAGTTCAGGAAAAGAGGCCCTGCTGCTGCAGCTGTGCCTGAGCAGTTGGATTTTTGTTGTCAGCCTCGAATAGAAGCTGGGCCATGGAAGTTCCTGACTGCCTCCTGCAACACGCTGAGAGGCCTCGACCCCAGCAGGAGCTTTACATGCTACAGCTTCCCTGAATTAAATGGAAAGTGTTGCTATACAGGAGATCAGTATAAGCTCAGGCTCCAGGTGAGCACTGAGGAAGTTTTGTGGGGAGATACTCTGTGGTTTGCCCTCTAAGAAAGGACAACACAGCCCCAAAGAAAGTAGAAGAGAATGGAGGAATTCATTTAATGCCTAGCTCTGTGCTTCTGTGAGAGCTGAAGAGTCCTCCTTGTAAATGAGAGGTATCCCGTGCCAGCTCAGAATTGATAGTGTTCCCCTTATGGCTTATTTCAAGCCTGTGATTTTCATAATGGAGAAAGAATATAAGGCCTTGTAGTCCTATGGTTTCTGTTCTTAAAGATGTTTGTTTTGAGTATATACTATTGATGTCCACTCAGTAATTCTCCTTTTTGCATGTAATCTCCTTTGATGCCTTCTATTTGCTGTCAGAGCCAGGGCTGGGTTCAGGCTCTGAGTACCTTCAAGGAAGACACAGAATGGACCATGTAAGGACCAAGCAGTTTTTCTTTATCCTCTCCTGCCCCTCTTCGCCCATGTTATTGCCATACACTCCACATCACGTGAGAGAGGAGAGTCTGTGCAGTCCCAATGTGTATACATCTCATCCCTAAATTAATATGTAAGTTGTTTGGAAGCACCTGTGACACTAAGACTGAAAATGGAGGCTCAGGACATCTCCAATAATGTCTTGGGTTTCTGTCCAAATACGGTGTTTTATTCTTGTTTATATGCTGGCTGTGCTGTGACATTATGCATGTTGAAGAGGCAGATTTTGTTGAGACATTTTGGCAGCCAGAAGCTAGCACTCCATGGGCTTCTGTTTGTATGGATTAGGATGTGCTGGTGGTTTTCCTCTTTTCTGGCCTGCATAGCTTTCAAAATGCAATGTAGTAAATTTGTACAGCAGACATACCAATGGGGGTGCCACCTAGCACTCCTTGTTAGACCATTTAGGCCCACAGTGTTGTAGTCTGCCTATATTAAAAAAATGAAGTTTATGCAGTTGTTTTGTGTGACATAAATTTAGAGCCTTCTCTCCTCATTTCAGGCAAATTTGAAATTATCCTAAAGATAATTAAGTACTTAGAACCTGGCATCAGGGAAGAGAAAATCTATCCAAATGCTACCCATATTGTGGAAAATGAGAGGAAAACTTGGCAATTGCATAAGTTAGCTAATTAATTAGCACATACACACTGCCTTGCCAATATGCATGCATGTATCTTCAGATAAGCCACAGCATAAGGCATTTCTTGCCTAGCGGGTATGATGTTGGGGACAAATGAGGTCTGGGTTATTGCAGTAAGGGAGAAGGAACCCCAAACAGAAAGTGCAAACCTGTAGGAAGTAGGTAAGGATGTTTACCTAATTAAAAGATATTTTTTTTTGGTAAAAATGCTCTAGTTGTTCTATAGCGATGATGTGAATTATACAGCAGAACCTGTGGGTGGGCCTCATGGCCCATGTTGTGTATTACTTGGGTACCTCACAATTTGTACACATTTGTCTTGGTCACACATTATGCCCTTTCTTGAATTGCTGGTATAAGCTTTATCCTTCTAATACATTGATACCTACAAGTCTAGTCTGTATAGTTTAAAAGCATTAAAATTGTGAAGTTTTAATACTTCTAAAACTCTGTCCTTATATGACTTTCTCAGGGTCTCATAGGAAGTCTTCTGTAGGGGAGCAACTGAAACTGATTCTGCTGAGTTGCAGGGAGCATTTACATATGCCAAAAGTGAGGGCTGTGTTTGCCAGCACAGAGCCAAGGAGGCTGGCAGGGGTTTGCTGTGCCTGGTGGCTGAGCCCTACCAGATCAGTCTTGCATAACAAAACCTGCCCCGTTGCCCAGTTTATGCCAGAGTCTCCTTAAGGCCACTGTTCTCATGCAGAAAATGACCAATGGTTACCCAACTCTGCTAGTGATACATCCTCCTGTCTGCAGGTAGCAAGCTGGAATATACGCATGACTCCACTCCACATCTTAAGGACTTACACTTGAGGCATTAACTCATTTCCACAGAGAAGTGAGTGCTTTCAGCTCTCGTTAAAGTCCAGTCAACCATCACTGAATCAGACTCAGTCCTTACAGTAAGAGGGCAACTCAAAGTAAGGCAGTGTGTGATGGTGGGTAAGGGAGTGGAGAATTGTTGTATTTAATCCATAAAGCATTTTTGTACTTTCGTTGAAAACACAGGTGGGGATTTTTGGAGGGAGGAGGAATGATTTTTTAGAAAGCACTTCTTCTTTTTTCTTTCTTTTTTTTTTTCCTGTGAAAATTTGAAAATATTTAAAGAAAACCAAACATCTTGCAAAAATATGCCTATACTGAAAAGAAAGTTCTAATAAAAAACTTCTACTAGGTCCTACTAATTGCATTTAACATGCATTCTTAATTTAAAAATCTCATAGTTCAAACACTTTAAAAAGTTTTAAAATTTTCTCTCAGAATGTTTTTGTGTCTGACGGTACTAATGTGATCAAATCAGTTCAGCTCAGCTTTGATTAAGAAGATGAATGTATTGACAGTCTCAACAAGGCTGTCTATCACTAGCATGGGATCATATGATCCCTCCATTTGGCTCCATGTTTGCTCTTGGTGAGGCTGATAATTTCATCACCCTCCCCGAAGTTGCGTTTCATTCTCCATAAATTCTTTAGTGCCTCTTTAAGCCTCTTGTAGTGGAGCACTTTGTCTTCTGGAATGTCCTAGTTTGATCTGTCATTATGGTGGCATGTCACATTCAGTTACTGTATGTGTCTCAGTAGGTGCAATGTAATGCTGGCTGCCAACATAACTAATTGTGAGCGAGTCTTGTTCGTGAGGCAGTTTTCTGAAAAACGCAGCTGAGAATACCGTTTTTAGAGTATCTTCTCTTTGAACTGTCTTGGCATCAGTGAAATGCTTCATTATAGAGAGGCATAATAGAACCATGGGCTGTATCCAGGCTGGGAACTTCTGCCCAAACTCCCCACTGTTACAACCCTTGGTTCGGCTCTCCCGGTGATCGCAACTAAGGGGATAAATGAATAGACTGATGGTTCCCAAAGCTTTCGGAGTGACACTCACAGTTGTGGCTGCCACAAACTTCTGCTCTGTTCGCGTTTGCCCTCTACAAGCCAGTGCCCCCCTTCTGCTGTCTGAAATGGCTGCTGCTGCCTTCTTATCTCTCCCAGTCCTTCCCTTCCTGCATGCCTTGCTCCATGGCCCCTGTGATGCTGCTGATGCTTTTTCTCCCACTCTGCTGCTGGCTCTGGCCAGTGCTGCTGCTGGGACTAAGCGAACAAGTCCAGCAGAGCTCAGTTCAGCTCGATTTGATGCCTTGCCCATAGCCCTAGTGTGCTTCGTCAGCCGGGAACTGGTGATGTGAACACAGCTCCGCTTGCAGCTTCCAGCACAGACATTTCATCCTGTGCCAAGCATGTCAGTGTGACACCCAAATTTAGCATGCCAGTCACTGTTGCTTCCCCTGCTACAGCTCAGGCAGAGTGAGTGGGAAATTGTGGCAAAAATACTCTATTATGTTCAAAGAGAGATTGATAGTGCCATTAATAAAGCTATTGCTAGCAAATAACACCTCTGTATAGAGAGAGACTAGCATTGCCCTTTACAACCATCTGTCCCTTCTTTGTCTCTCTCCCGCGCTTTTTGCTCTTTTTCTGTAACATCTATTTGAAACACTTTTTCCTTATTGGTTCCCCAGGCTTATGAAAGTTGAGTTCCCTCTCCAAAGAGAAGGAATTACACCTTGCTGTAACCCTGCTGTATAGCATAAAAGGTTTGCAGTTTTAAAATTTAGCTTTCTGAGCCCACCTTTGATAGTCTGAATCACTGTGAATGATGTATAGGTAGTTTGAATGATACAAACCATGCCTGATGTAAATTCTGACTATGTGATCAGTACTCTCTTTTCTGCCCAAGAGTGGCACCATAAACAGCGTCACCACCTAAAGCATCATCCTTAGCATCTGAAAGACAGCAATACATGAAATAAAGGTTGTTGTTTGCAGGTGGTCTTCAAAGTCAGGTCATACTGCTAGCTCCATCACTTCTGACACGGTGAGTTATGCTGCTTTCCTCTCCCTCCCCCAGCCCCATACCTTGGCATTATATACAGTAATACACTGTGGATTCTCTTCCTTTCCTTCCTCCCCAGTTTCTCTGCCTGTAGAGTGTTTTTGAAATACATTTGTAAGTGTCTTTTTTCTGCAACTGTGGATGATAAAAAGAAACTCTTTCTAGTGGAAATGGAAAATCTTGCCTTATCGTTCCTCTATCCTCTCAGGATCTGCAGCCTAAAGAGAAACATTAAATATGCAATCCTGTAAGAAAACTGGAAAAGCTACAGTTATGTAGTTCATATTTTAAGGATATTCTCTGCCCTTTTAACACCTAAATGTAAGGTTGTTAATAAAGAAGCAAAATCCAGGAGAAGCTGAGGTTTAGAGAAAACTAAGTTCTATCATGAACTTTGGCTAAATGTACCCCTGTGTTTCCTATGGATGTGTGTCTTCCATTCCCTTCACTGTCTTGCTCCTGGAATACGAGTGCTTTTACTTGTTAAGACTTAATTTTTCAAATATTCTTTGGCCCCAAGCACAGAGAAATGGATCTGAAAGGGAAGTGTGAAGCTTTGAAAAGGGCTTCCTTGAATTTCCACTACACTAGCTACCGGAGCAGCTTTTCTCAAGAACTTATTACCAAATACAGACTTGCCTGGGAACTGAGACTTCTATTTGTTTTAGAGTATATGTGAAACTCCATGCTCAGTATTGTACATCTGGTTATAATTTTATGCGGCTATCACTGTCATTTCCGAGTCCTTTCTATGTAAAAGAAAAACAACAAAGTCACTAAGTACTTGCAAGAGAGGAGAACCATTACTTGGAAAGAGTTTTGAGCAAGCAGATCTTGACCCTGAAGCCGTACATTTCTAAAGATAGTCTTTCTCAAGTCTTCCAGGAGATGCAACAATAGCTATGAGGATCAGACTCTAATGGTTTAACTTCCTGTATGTGCCTACACACCAACAAGCTACTTGTTAATCAGTAGTGATAATTCTCAAGGTCATGGGCATTTTCTGCTCTAATCTTAGTCTGCTTTCACTATCAAAGTGGGATGACAGCTGTGTGCATGTGTGCTGTGAGTGTGAACTGAATTCAAAACACACTGTACAACATTACCTGATTTTCAAGGGCGAAGCTGAAGCTAGATGCTCTCCCATTTTTGCTTTCACTCAGAAGAAACCATTAAAAAAACAGGATAAAAAATTGAGGTTGGGGGTAATCAGACAGTTGAGCTTTGTTATTGCATTATTTATTTTCATTAAAACCATAATACTAACTGCAAATAGCTTTGGAAATGTTTAATTACCTCTTTCATCAAAGGCTGTTTGACACACAAATGAAGGAAGAATGAAAGTGATATAACATACAATTAACAACTGTTACAAATAAACAGGCTGCAAGGTTGGGGGCCCTGGGGGACCTCAACTTTTAACATCACTATGGTCTTAGATCAGCACAGGCCTATTATGACATTACAGCCTTTTTAAATTTCAATAGATTAACTTGTTATGTTTGTTTAGGTTTTGTGATTTGTTTGAGGATTGTTCTTGTTGGTACAGTTTGAGAATTACTAGGTGGAAAAGCCTTGGGAGTGACAGATGTGACTGAGAAGCATATGATAAGGAGAAGATTTTGCTGTGAGTACTTTTTTTTTCTCTTTTAGGTGGAACAGCAGTAATTAAAGGTGGGCAAGGATCACTTAAAAAGAGAGGTTTCCAAACATCCGTTCATATACATTTACTTTACAGAATGCCTGACCCCTTTTCCCTTACCACCACAGATTTATTTCCCAAAAAGCTTTAGTTCCCAGGAATGAAAGTGTTGTAGATACTCCTGCCAACATATATCCATCTGTGAATGCTAGTGTGAATATTTATATGTTTGAATCAGAACATAGGGAGGGCTGCTTGTGGCCTGGGAGTTATTCGGTCAGGAAGCAGATGGCTTCATGGCTGCAACGAGCACACAGTGCGAGTTACTTGGACCAGTCGTGAATGCTTTCTGAGCAATACTGTTGATAAATAGTGAATACGTTGCGCAGTCTGGAGGAGAAGTATTTTTCCATAAATGAGTTTTTCAGTACCTTTGCATTTGTAAATTACACTGTTTCATTACATCAGTTGCACTATTGATAATGGAAAGGCAACCATGTTTTTTGAATACCTAGCCAGGTGTTAGGTTGGATGCAGCAATATAGCCAACTCCATGTATGAAATTTTTCTTGAGAACATACTTTAAAATTACAAGAAAATAAAAGCAAAGATGTTTTGGCCTGTGCTTAATGACAACACTGCTAGATTATTCCTGCCATTTCACTGGTTGGCTTGTCACATGTTCTGGTCTGAGGGACCAGAAGTTCCATTTCCCTGAGAAATGCTGCCTCAAATGTAGGACTTGTTCTGTTCTGGCAAGTCTTTGCTACCAGTTATGGTAGACTTGACTTTGCTGTTATCAGGGCTTCACTTGCATTAAATGTTTTGTGTCATTCACCTGCATAGTATGTTACGCTTTAACCTCTCCAGGTTTGCACAGCCACATACATATTTCTAGGAACCTTTTAGGTCCATAATAATATATAGATTATTTATCATTAAAACACTACTTGTGTGTGATTATGCTTTTGCTAGAGACTAAGCATAGCATTTTTTAATCTAATATCAGAATAACGAGTAGACAGAGTTCCCTTTGTTTAAACACATTTGCAGGAGCAAATCAGTTCCTTCTTCTGTTGGATCAGGATTGGTGTTCCTGGATCTTAAAATGCAAGCATGTCCTTCAAATAAAATATTAAGTTTTTTGTATCTTTCACAAACTGAAATTGCATAAACATAAAATTACTGTAAAGGAAGTATTGGGTTGAAGATGGTATTTATAGTGAGTATTTTAACTGCCATGACTGTATTTTCTCATATAATAATCATGATGGTGATTGGAGGTTGCTTTCCTTAAGCTGATCTCCATCACTCATTCATCCGTAAATTGAGTTTGAATGCAGATTGAGTTCTAGGTGCTTTCCCCTTTTGATCTTTTATTCACTTGAGCTTGTGGGATACCCTGCTTCCATTTCCAAGGTTTTTCCTTCATCTTTGTCTTTGAATAGAGCAGTGAAGAATGCTTTGATACTTTCTTTCAACCTAAAAATGTTTTTCTTAACCTTTATAATAACTGTTAAGTTTAAGATGGAGGGAACTTATGCTTAATTTGCAATATTGTATGCATGGAGAGTGAAACTTTCCTCTTTTTCCTCCAGAGAGGCTTGGAGCCTGTATTGCTGGGACAGGGGGACATGAAAAGAACATACTTGTAAGCCCATGGGCAAAGCACTGAAGCATCCTCCTCCTTCTCCTATCAATGTCATCATCACTTCTAGAAAAACAACCGCTTTTGTAGTTTTCCCAGTGTAAAAGATTGTGTTCACTGGATCTACCCAGGATCTATGGCACTAGCTCTCCCCTTAGCATGCCTGTTATGTGTCATGCCCGGAATATTCTCCTTCAGTGAATCTTACCCCAGAGTCAAGCAGAGCAATGAACTGCATTAAAAAATGTTGAGTAGCCATGTTGATATTCTTCTTCCACCTCCTGCTCAGGAGAGGGGCAAAAATTGCCACCATGAAGAGGCTCAGTCATGCTGAGGAAGAATACCACAAAGTACTTAAGGCTTTTGTGCATTAAAAATGTTTTGCTGATGGCAGAATCCCCCATGACAATTTGGGAAGGGCTTTGTCACTTCAATTTTTTTCTGAGATGATTTGGCCAGGGTTACTCTGTAAAACTAACAGAACAGCGATTAGAAAGCTGGATACCTAAGTTCTCACCAGGCAACATAGGAGGCATCTCAATATTTTCCTTCCATGGAGCTATAATGATGCCTTTGTGTTGCCCTGAGCTGGCTGCGCTAGAATGGAAAGGTTGTTTTTACTGTCAGATCCTTCCTATCAAAAAGTCCTTGGTTTATCATCTAGCAGTGGTTTGTCTGTCAAGTTCAATTTTGTGGTGTTTGTTCTCAGTGTCACCATCCTCTGATGACTTTAAGATATGTATTGCACCAGAATTATACCCCTCTTTATGGAAATTTTCTATTTCTTCGCCTTTCACTTATGACTGTGATCTTGCACCATCGAGCGATCTACGGAACAGGAGCTCCTTGTTTGCACTTTTAATTATCCTACCTGATAAAACAGGATCCTATTATGTAATGACTTTTTTTCCCCTCCTTTGGTTAACTACAGTCACCAGTATTTTATGAGGCACCTCTCTTTTGCTTTAGGAGTCCTGGATTCCTGATCTGAAACACTGCAATCCCACAATCATAGCTACTTCATTTTAGCAGGCTTTATATTGGTGTTTCAAATCATCTAGTTAATATGCAACAATTGGTACAAAGCACTGAAAACCAATATCCATGCTACAGTGCCATGCAATTTATCATAGGAACAGCTATGAAGTGACTGTACTGACTGGGCAGTGACACTGCTTTGTCCCAAAAGAGGCGTAATCCAGAGGTCTGGATGCCAAACCAGACTTCCTGCATTCTAGATGTCGTTATCTTACACAGCCATACATAAAAATTACATTGGTTAGGAATACACCAACAGTACTTGATTGTGTCCCAGTTAGAGTGAGTGATTTTTTTCTTGATGGGTACAGTTTCAGACTTATTGTCGGTTATATACCGCATACTCCTGTCCGATCCCATGCTCTAACTTTTGGCTGGGGTTTGGGAGGGGACACAGCAGGACAGCTGACCCCAAATTGAACAAAGGGATATCTCATACCATATAACATCATGGTCAGGAATAACAGCTGGGTAGAGCAGGAAAAAGGTTTTTTTCTTCCAAGGTGACCGTTGCTCAGAGACTGGCTGGGCATCAGCCTCCTTGTGTAAGGTGGTGAGGGATTGCCTTTGCATTGCTTGTTTATTTCTTCTTTCCTTCAGCTATTAAACCCATGAGTTTTCTGGCTTTTGCTTTTCCTATTTTGTCCTCCATCCCAATGAGAAGGGTGGGGTGATTTAGAGGCTGTGGGGGTGCTTGGCTTCTGTCCAGGGTCAACCCACCACAACTGAAAACTTTTTAAATGAAAACTTTTAAATCCTCCTCTACATGAGACACTGCCAGCATCACTCTTCAAGAAGCTCAACCTGGGTGCCTGGTCAGGTCTGTTCCTTACTCCCCCTTTCGCGTTGCCAGGCAGCCCAATGTTTGTCCTATCCCTTCATCTTTCTGATGGCAACATCCTATTCTGCTTCCAGTTTTGAGGAGAGCTGAATGAGCCCTCTATTTACTAGCTATAATGAAATTAGCATTTACCTAGCTGAATTGGTTGTGGAATCCTTAAACAAAATTTTTTAAGGGACAGAATGTGACTTATGACAGTATAAAGAATAAATTATTGTTGAGTACTGTGGGGGTGTGGTCATTCCTGGTTGGCATATTAGAAGGGCTATAGGCTAGAACTTGATAGCAGTACTCCAGCTATATACCATCTGCATTTCTTTTAATGACAAAAATGATCACTGTTTTTCTTCACTGCTGTCAGAATGCTGAGCCAACATGCCGATCTGGGAGTGTTATCTGGAGTTCTGGTCTGACAACATCAGCTGTGCTTTTCAGCCAATTCCAGCAGCAGATTCTGTAATATTGGTGAGGTTTCATCCAGGAAAAGTACAGATGTCACAGTATGTTCAAGTACTTTGGCAGTTTGAAAGACAGTCCAGTCCTTGGGCCTTTTTCTATTTGTCTTACATGACACTTGTGACACAGAATGGAAACAAAAGTAGATAATCCAGAGAAAGCAGGGTTTTTCCCAATAGAATCATCCATACAATTGATCAGAGACACTAATAGATCTTAATATTTTTTCTCCTAACAGTTGCACTACCAGAGAGAAAGGTTATTCAGCTGTAACAGTGGGTTCTTGAACTAGGAGGCAATTGATTATAGCTAAGGTTAGGGTTGTTAGGGGTCATTTATTAGCATCCTTTTTGCTCACTTTTTTCTCTCAAATATACTGACAAGCCACTTCTAGTCCTCATTGACTCTGAGATGACCTGGTCTGATTTGCCCTGACAGCCATTACAGTAGTAAACTTAGAATTCTATGTTGCTATTTTGGGGTGAGATTAATGTATAGGCTTTACCTTTCAAGGAGGAGATCAGTGAATTGGAGAGGTTTGTCTTGGGTAAGTCTTACCCTACATTTGTGTTTTGGATTTTTTTACTGAGCATCAACAGTTATACGTAGGTGGCTAAAACACGGTTTTATCAGAACTGCTTTCGCAGTGAGGGGAAGAAGCTGATGGAGTTGTTCCAACATCTAGGCAAACCAGTCAGTTAACTGCATTCCACAAGCTTTACATTAACATTGGAAAGTTTACTGTTGTGCTTTCTTAAGAGACATGCATATGGGAGTAGAAGAATGACTAGGGCGTAGCCATGATTCCACCTGTTCCTCTAGTCTTAGTGGTATTAAACCGTAGAGAAAGCATCAGTCTTTCCCCTTGCACTTTGTGCTGGGCCCTGTTGGTATGTGGCACCACTTTTATACAGAAAATGTGTCAGTTACTGTTACTACAGAGACATAATTTTTGGATTATCCAGGAATATAAAGGCCATAGTAAAGAATGCGTGATATAAAATAGTACTGAATGATGATGTTAATACGACTATTTGGCCATGAAAATAACATGCAAAATTCTGCTGTAACAAACCTTTCCGAAGTCAGTGCTAGAGAAAACACCTCTTGCCAAATGCAAATGCCTCATTCAGACCTGACCTCCAGCAGTTACAGCAAAGTACAGTTCATAATTTCTGCTTGTGTTGCTCTGTGGAATTCATGTGTGTTGATCTTGACCTTGGATTTGCTTTTAAGCTTGAGAATGCTCAAAATACTTTGTGTACAGAAATGGAAAAGTATTTTGGCAATTCCCTTCTTCGAACATATACATGATTTAAAAAATAAACTCAGAACTTTTAAGTGTACCTGTGTTACAGGCAGAACGTAAGGCTTCTTATAAGCCTTTTGCAAGAAACTGAAATCCAACAGGAGATTATTTACCTTACTTCTATTCACTACAATGAAACATGGGGAAAGTGCTTTTATGAACAGACAATACTGTTTTCATTTTTGGAAGTTAAATAAAAAAGTCATCCAGTTGTGTTGCATCAGCCTGCAACTATGCAGCTTTTTGCACCAACATTGGTGTTGGTGATATCATATCTCTAGCTCCGCCATTTATCTTTGTCTCTAGTGACTCCTCAGTGCTCTCTAGAACCTAGCCACTGAATGTTTGTACAGAGAAAAATGGACAGCTTTCCATAACGAAATGTATGATTTCTCATTCACATCTTCCATAAAATCTCACAGTTTTGGGCTCCCCTATCTCTTCTTCAACTTGCATCCAATTTCTCAAGTGTTGAGTGTCTTAGGAAATAATTTCAAAATTCGTCTGTAGTCCTAATACTATTTCAGTTTGTCTCAAGTATTCCAACTTTTTACTCAGCACAGTCTATAATAACTTGGGTTTAGCATTTTTTTTTTATATTGTACAGAATAGTGTGTCAGCACAGCATGACAAGAGAGCTCTGTAATTACCTTAGGGATTGGTGAAGGATGACCAAGTATGTTGATACATGCACTGTGCTTCCTCTTCAGCAATAGGAAAATCAGAAAGGTGTAGATAACAGCCTGCATGCATAAAGCAACATTTACACTCAATTGAAATAGCATTCAGTGTGACTTAAGATGGTGACTTGTAGAGGTACCAACTGGACTTGAAATCTGTCATACTGTTTTGTTGTATTTTCAGCAAAATTTCTCAACTTACGCTTTTACTGTACTCTAAAATTTTGCTCTGTATGTTCCATGGCAATTGTAGATCCTGATCTGGGCTACCCTTTTTCAGGTAAACTCCATGGGAGAGTCAGGTTGAGGAATACTTGGTGCAACTGCGAGAGGCAAGGAATGAAGTTCCTTCCAATCCACTGTGAGATTCAGCCACTTCTGTTCCATATAAAAGGTATATCTCCTTATGCTACTTTCTCTAACAAATAACAGCATATACATTAAACCAGCTACACTACACATGACTTTTCTCTATAGAGCAGATGAGGAAGAGCTAACTTTATAAAACAGAATGAACAATTTATTTATCTTAATATACTGATGGAAAGCCTTTCCTTGCTACTGCGGTGGGAAGAGAGAAATGGTGACTGTTTGCTAAAGGGGCTCTTTAGCACTTACTCACTTTGTCCTTGGTTAGTATTGCACATTTTAGGTCTTGGGAAGTTTAGGAACTGCTGACACAGTTGCTGTGTCTGTACTGTTTTTAAGGGCAGCTCCAAGGTCTCCAGACTAGCTTCACTGTTACAGTTCAGTGCAAGAACAACTGGAACACACCCAAGAGAGCAGGTGCCTGAGTGTGTATTAGCTCATCTGCAGGCATGCTTGCACAGGCTGCGCACATATGGGCAGGATGTGGAGCATGCAATGCCCACAACCTGTTCTGAACTTTCTTTTTCACTGTGCTAGAGGTGTAGACGTGCTGCCTCTGCTTTTGTGCCAAGGACACCAGGAGAGGAAAAGGTCTTGGAGTAGTGTGGAGCAGCATTCCCGGTGCAGAGAACACAGGCTGATGTGTTTCTGGAAATACTGGGCTAGCTTCTTCAAGATGCCATATCTCCTCCATGCCACTCTACCAAATCTTAGAGGTCAAATAAAAAGAATGTCCAGTAAGCTAAAGATTGCCTTGGGGATACTGCACGTGGCAGGGAGCAGACCAAAGTAGAGCCATTTCTAGGGTGGGGGAATCATAAATAGCTGCTTTGTGTTCTCCCAAGTGGAGCTGAAGCCAGAGCTTATTAACTGCATCTGGAAAACTGGTTCAGAATAGTAACGTGTCCTTTAGGAAAAGCATATGATATCTGCATTAAGAACAGGTCTCATCCTTCTCTTTAATGTTTTCCAGACTGTTGTAAAGTACATTATCCCATAGGCATTAATTTCCCTGGGCCTACATAAAGACACATCTTTTTTAATAGTTCTAAGTGTCCTTATTACATATCTCCATGACATTGAACCCTGCAGGCCTTCTGTTCAACTCCAGAGGTTGCTTCTTTGGCCTCCCAAACTGTCCACAGTTTGCTGGCAGGTTACACTCTTTGGAGACAACATGAAAGCACACTAAGAAAACAGGCTTAGCAAAAAAACCACCCACACAATTAGAACATAAAACATGACAGATCTTTACTACACATCAGATTTTTGAATTCAATCTGGCTCTGGTCTTTTCCCTGGGTTTGGTTTAAATCCTCAGGAACTACCAAGTATCTCCACTTTGCCCTCTGGCAACGAATGGACTCTTTTGCCTGAAGAATTCCCTTTTGTTAAACAGTCTCTGTCACTGGTTGGGTGGAGAACACTGCTGTTTTAACTGCTATTATCTCAGCCTGAATATTTAAACCCTCACCCTTGGTGTGTTTATCCAGAGTGTGTCCAAAGCCAGACACATTCTGTTGGCTAAAGACCCATTGCTTCTTTCACCAGTTCAGGTGAGGGATTCTTGATTGCTTGGTCTCATATTTCTGGACACCCTGCCAGTGTCTAGGTCTTCCTACCAAATGGATGATTTAATTCCCTTACTGCTCACAGAGATGTGTGAAATTCATAGTAACCATACAAAGATATTTCTGCAAACTACTGCAGTCTGCAAGTAAGATTCTTATGGTAGTTGGTTGCTGGAGGCTCATTTGATTCATTCATTGCGCTGCTGGGTGTGTAAAGCAGCTCTACTTTTATCATCTAATGCTATGGTGATAGAAATAAGCCTGATTCTGCAGTTTTCTGCTGTAGGACCTCAGCCTGGTTGCCTTGATCACACAACAGGCATCTATATTCAATCCTAAGACTTCAGAGATGTACCCATTGCTTCCCCTGCCATGGTAGGCTGCAGTTTGCTGGAAGGTAGTGAGAGAACTTGCTTGAATTTCCTGGGCATGAACCTTCAAGATGAGCCTGCATTTCCTCCTTTAGGGTGTTTGGGTTGCTAGTAGAACGAATTATGCTCACTTGAATTTCGACCCCTGACTTCTTTGCTGTCACCAACTTGGCTTTAAAACATTGCCAGTCTTTAAGAAAATGGCTGTTTGTTTGGGTGAGATCCATTCCTGAAACAACAGTTCAGGTATATTGTCTTTGCTGTGAAGACAGGCCTAAGGAGGTAGATTCTTCCGGCTTCCCTTAAAGCCTTTTTATACAGATCCTGTCTGTCCTCTTAAGAAGGAAAACTAGAAAGACAGTGTTAAAAAGCACTCATGCTAGAAATGAAAGGTGGCAAAAGTGATTTCAAATCAAAAATGCAATAGTCTGTGTGGTGGACCTTGTGGTGTGGAGGAGATGGTGAAGATACACTGGCATTCTGTTTGTGAAGATTCAGTTTCCACTGCAGATCTGATTAAATTGTAAATCTTTCTGTTGTGGTAGATGGGTTCTGCAGAAAATTTCCACATTGCCTGATGGGATAATGGATTGCTTTAAAACCACAACTTTCTTTGGAAACACAAACCTGACTTTACTATTTTTTCTATAGCTATCAAGAGCTTAAAACATTGATTTGTCTACTCAGGCTGATTACCAGAATTGAAAGCCTAAATTCTCTATGGCTCTGTCTAAACAAGAGTAGCCTGACCTAATAACATGTTTCTTCCTTTGTCTACATGCTAACTCTAGAATTACTTTGTTTTTCTGTGCCTAGCCCCAGGATGCAAAAATTGCCTGACTTCCCATGTGTTTGCTTGAGCAAAACAGAACTTGACAAATTTCTTCCGTGTTTAGAAATCCAAGTAACTGAAGTTTAAATATATTTCCCAAGAGAAGGATTTCTTGTGCCTTCATTTCTACTCACTTTCTACCTGTCCCTTCCCTATCCTGATGTTTAAAAGGAGCTTATGCATTTTAATATTTTCCAAACTGTGCAGAGCTAAAAAAAGGAGAGGAACGTGCAGCCATGGAAAGCCTCATAGCTGCTGAAGTTGTGTGGAAGGCAAACTGAGATGTGAAGCCCAGGCTCACCACCAGAGGCCTTAGGGAAGCTGGAGGGCCATGTGGGGAGAGGGCTATGGTGTTTGCTTCTGGTGGAACTTGGTGATGTGCCTGTCCATGGTGGGTCGCAGTCTCTAGGAAGCAGAGGAAAGTATTTGTCTGTCTAATGTTCCCATGAAGTGCAGCACTGCTATTTCTGTTTTACAGATGACAAACTTGAAGAAAAATAGAGGTCTAGACAAAGGCAAACTGTAGTCACTGAACACCAAAAAACTGGGCTATGTCTGGAGGAGCCTCACCATTTACACAATATATAGGAAAAATGAAGTTTTGCTTAACTGTAGCCAACCTTTTGTGAATCTCCCTTGCTTCACCCTTCCCCAAAGAGTGACTTTTTCTAGGTCATGCAGAAATGATTAAATAGTACCTTGGATCAAGGAATGTCTCCTGCTTCTTTTAATTGCCAGGCTAGCATGCTGGCCACTTGACCATCTTTCCTGACTATTGTTTGGGTACATTTAACCATTAAATAAAGTTTTCCTGTGGATATTTATGTAGAGTGCCTATAGTACTTCAACAGAAGCAACTGACAGTAAAGTCTCACAAATTACTCTGTTACCACTGACTCCAGACTTTAGATAGTAGCTGATAAAGTTCAAAACATTAATTTCCACCAAAAAACAGGAACTGGAAGCCTAGGGAGTTAATAGGGCTTTTTCATCTCAGCCTAACTCTCTGATCTAATTTCAGATAGCAGGAAATATGCCAACTTTAGCCACTAATTAGAGTTACTCTTTGGAGATTATTTGTAGCAGACCTCCAAGCTTCTTATAACAAAAATGCACTGACAGTCCTGCCAGCATAAATACGTTAGATGTTTGTAGTGTAGAGGCCATTTGAATTATGCAATGAATCATTACAAAGAGCTTTAAAATATATCAGACTTGACAAACAGTAATTTTATCTAGAAATCATGGGTCTGTATTTCCCCAGAAACAGTAAGTGTGGTAATGTTGCCAGTTTTGTCTCTTTTCTTGCAGGTGCCAAAAGTTTTTAAATAATAAATAACAAAGGATGAGGTGATATTAGTGATTCCATTTTATTTTTCATTGGTTCTTTGATCCTGTTTTTGAGAGTGCTTTTGGTACCATATTCTGCTGAACTCTGGTTATATTCACTTGGGATTAGGCCTCTACTCCATCCTAGAATACCTCTTGCTCTCAGAAAATAAGGTGCATTTTCATTATGACAAAGAAATCTGTCCATAATCCTCTATTCTCAGAGGACTCGCTCTTGCTACCCTCACAGCGGACTTCAGCTTTCTCAGAAAGTCATGCCTCCCAGCGTAGCTGCATTTACTATCCAGCAGAAGTAAGAGATACAGAATCTGACCCTGAGAAATGAAGAATACGAGTGTGTGGTGGCAGAGGTGTGATCATAAAATTCCTTTTTATTCATGTCTTCTCCTCTTGTAGCACTCATTTTATGCTTCTACCTCACTTTTCATTCAAGGTTGAGTTCTTTTATGTTCAATTTCTGTAACATCTAGGCAGTAATGACCACAAAGCAGTTTATAAAATTAACCAAGCCTCACATTACCCCTTTGAGAAATTCCTTCAGCTTTTTAGCGGATGTAAAGTGATGAGTCAGTGAGAACAATGCTGAGAATAGAACCATGTCCCCACTTCCACTGCTGTCCATCGCTCACTCATGAAGATGGAAAAATATGCCGTTATTGATTGCAGGTCCTCCTTTCTGAAGAGCACTGCAGAGGAAGACATAGTGCTTGTGAGGCAGTGGTGAAAACAGTAACCCACAGGAGAAACGGAACACACGTCCTAATCTTTGTGGTTTTAATGTATTTATTTTCATTTTTGTTTGAAAACAGTGTCAGAATGCCTTGGCTACTGTACTCCTGGGTAATTCCTCTTCCTTTGCCTTCTCGAAACCAGATTCCCTGGCCAGTCTACAGCTTGCAGAGTGATTTTTACATCACTGAAACTGAGAACTACAGTGCATCACAGTTGACTCAGAAAAATGAGGATATGGACTAATTGATCTACAATATGCTCAAAATATCAGGAAGCATTTTCAAAGCAAAGTGTTTTGATTTTCAGGCTTCTGACTGTGGAAGTATTTAATTTAGTTGAAAATCTGGTTTTCCAGGAAAGGCAGTTTGTGGGAAAATGTTGTTCAGCCCAGGGCTGTGGCCTCTTTATTTTCTTTCTTTAAAATATATCTAAAGAATTTCTAGTAGTCTTTTTGTTATGTGCATCTTGCATTTAAAATTCATGTCTTGTTTAACCTGAAAGTCTATGGATGACTGGAGAACTGGAAGAATGACAGAGAAATCAAGCAAGCAAAACCAAATTAATTTGGGAGGTGAAATGGATTTTATTTTGATTTTCCATTGCCACTCAACTGTATGGCCATTTACACTTGCATGATATGCTAGTACTGATACAAAATGAGAGAGGGGTTCCATGTGGGTAGTGGTTTTTTTGCTCTGCTCAGTAAGTTTAACAGCAGATTTATAAGAGGTAGATTGTGTCGTTGTGGAGGAACAGTTTAAAGGCACAGCCCTCTTCCTTAGTGAAATGAATTTACAACAGCTAAGAATTCCCAAAGTTGAAATCCACTGCTGAGCTCATATGCCCTCTTCCTCTGAGCTGTTTCAGTGACCAGGCTGCCTGCCAACACCTTTGTATCAATCAGGCAACTACAGTGATCTTGCAATATTTAAGCACTGCTTCAGTAGTTGTCTTCCCCATCTTGCTCTGTATTAATACAGCCTGGTAGTCGACGCTGAGAGGGTGGCTGAAGAGCTGTGAATCCCTGTGCAGGCTGTGAATGGATCCAGGTCTGCAAATGATTATGCAAAACAGAAGACATTAGAGTATCTAACACTTTCTTCTTTTTAATTAACCTCTATAGGAAGAAATAGCTAAGAGAGAATGATTTCAACACTGACCTTTAATGCAACAATAGACGAGCTGCCAATCTAAGGCGAACTGCAGAAACATAAGGAAAGTGAATACTGATATCCCTGGGTTCTCAAAAAGAAAAACAGGCAGAGGGTTGTAACTTTGTTTGATTCTTATAAAGGACTCCACTCTTTTAGAACGCTTTAAGGCAGATATGTTGAAATAAAAAACTCAAGAATGGAAAACTTTCCTTTTCTTTGTTTGCAGATGTACACGGAAGGACAGCAGGAAATGTAGCTGTGGCCATGTGTAAGGAAGTGACCCCAGCTTGCAGTGCTCAGAGGTGCAATGCCACCTGCCAAAGCTGTGCCCCAGTGAGGTGACTGGCCTGCAGCATGCTCAGGAGAGAATGGGGAGGAATGCATGGGGTGAATTATGTCCTAGTGCAAAAGGTGGCTGTGTACAACAGAGGATGCCATGGTGCTCCCAAAGGAAGCACAGTTAGGAAATTTAAATAAACAGTCGCTTGGTCACTTCAGAGAAGACATCAGTGAAAACATTTTCTTTGAAAAAAGGGTATGTGGGTGGCTTGGCCAGCAGCAATATTTTGGTTTTGTCTACTGTAGGGAATTATTTTTTTCCTAAACTCACCCAGCCAGCTTAATTTAGAACAGATTTAAGTTACACTAGGGGTAATGTTGGTATTAAATGAGTGCCAGGACTGTCGAGGTGAACTTTAGCAACACTGTATACTGAGTATTGCTGAGAATTTGGATGGCAGCAATAATTCATTAGAAATGCTGTAAGAAGCCATAATTTTCACAGTATGAAATGGAAAAACAGGGAGAAGAGAAAAGCCATGAGCAGGACAGTGTAAAATAGCGTGTGCATGAGTGACAGTTTTATCTTATTTCTTTTAGCTGCCTTCTCTGATATCCCTCCCTTTTTGCATGTAAGCTTGCACTTACCTATTTTCTGACTGTTTTATTCCATGGAACATATATCAATACACATGATCTGTCTGACCTATTAAGCTGCCTCCCTGAACTGTTATAAGCATAGGCATAGTGATGGGTAGATGCCCTGGGATCACTAAAAGATGTTGCCTAATGTTAGGATTAATGTATTTTAATCAATAGTATATATTGGATTTACTTCCAAGTGTCTGGACAACCTGATACTTCAAAAACAATCATGACTTAAGCAAGCTTTGCGTGCTACAGGATATTTAATATGCCTTAGTTTTCAGAAAGTGCTGAGCTTACTGGGTGGGATTCAAAAAGAGGGAGTTTAAAAAAGGAGACGGGAGGAGCTCATCTTTGCAGTCTTTAATTTTCAGAGGCCAAGTTATAAGCATGGAATGCTGAACCGTAGGTTAAGCCCTACTGCCTCCCAAAATGCCCCCTGGGACCAGCAAACACCCCAGACCAGATCCAAAACTACCACCAGGTTGGATGCAAAACTACTACCATGGAGATACATAGTGTGCAGAAATGCAGGGAGTACCAGAGTGCTCCATGGCAAGGTATAACCTTCCACCCTGTGCTCCTATTTGAAAGAGTAATTACATGAAGCAGTGACTCTAAAAAATGCAGGTGTAGAGTTTGGGCATTGATACAGTGAGGTGGGATAAAAGAGCTCTCAGGATTACATATGTGCTTGACATTTTATCCAAAACTCACTTTCAGTGCCCCAGTCTTGTGTTGCTTTGCACACAATCCCTGAAAATTCAACCCTGATTTGTTGTCTTGTTTGCGTGTGGGAAAACAGAGCTTTCCCAATATATTTCTGAAAACTTTCTGAAACTTGAGTGAGGAAATGAGTTGTTCCTCAGGCCTTCTCAAGGTCTTGAAAGCGGCGTTAGCTTAAGTTTGCTCACCAAGCCAAGAAGCCGAGTTAACAGTCCAATCTGATTTAGCACATTCTGATGTCAGTGAAGGGAGAAAGGCTTGTCTTTGGGCATTTAGTTAGACTCCCGCTCTGAATCGCCCTCAGGAGTGTCTTTCTCTTCTTGTTATAGAGAAGGCGAGGGAGGCTGGCCACTTTACTTAAGAGCCTAAGTTGAGTCCCAGCATTTGTTGCTAACTGCTGACTGAAATAATTCTTGCAAGGCTTCCTGGCAAGGCTAGGTCCACTGAACCAACCTCACAGGTCTGCTTCGGTGCAGCTGCCAGGCTGTGTTCAGCCCAGTTCTGGGCAATTGGGTGCTGGAAAGTGGCACTTGACTGCAGCTCAAGGTCTGGGCACTGAGTTCAGTTCAGGAGATATATCACTGCAGTAGACGTGATGTTATGCTGCTGAATACAAGTATCATGATGACGGGCTGTCATCACGGCAGTGTCATGCTTTCACAGACCTTGAGACCTGAACGGCAGCAGCTAAGTACAACAGTGTGTGAGGAATGATAAGCTAAAGCCCTCGTTTATTACAATCTTTTCTGAAATCAGCTATGCTCCTAGTGCTCAAGCTGTACTTCTGCATTATCTGCCTCTCCAGACAGGAGAATGCAGCAAATGCAAAATCCCTACTCCATTAAGATCTTTGTCAGGCTCACGCATTTGAAAGATCTGGAAGAGACAATTTCAAGCTTCAACGTTTTGTGTTAGCCCTTAACAGTGGGCCCTTAAGGCTGTTGTTACCCCTGGGGTTCAAACCAAGGAGGAACAGATTGGATAAAACAAGATTATTCAAGAAAGCTCTTGAGTTGCTTTAAATTGTGGGCACCAGCCCATAGTGTCCAAACACACAGCGTTAATGGTTCTTAGAGAACACAGATCAAAAGTTAATGAAAATATTTAATTTTCTATGCAGATCACTTGTACTTGTGCTAAGCCCTGGGATTTTGAAAAGCATCTGACTCCTCACATCCAGACAGACACATTTGGATTCTGAATAACTTATATGTCTTAGTCACTGTGGTTTCCTTATAACTTAATCACTACTGATAGATTTTCTGTTTCAACTACTTGTTATTCAAATGTTATATCAAAGAAAGAAATGCAACCATTCTTTTAACAATAAAAAATGTCTTACCCCTCAGGCAGCAGTTAAGTGAGCTTGAAGACTGGAATCAAAATGTTGACTGCTTCCCCTGTCCCGTGCACTGTTCAGTGATGCGGGGCTTTTCATAAGCCTCCCACTGTCTGTAAGGTAGCTAAATCTGCAAGGATTTAAGTGCTGCTTCTGAAGTGCTGTGAGGAATGGTTCCCTGGCCTTCTGATACAAGCAACCAATGTATTTATCTGTACAAAAGGTGAAGCAGAGGGGTTGATGCTGAACCCCCAATAGTATAATAAAAGCTCTGCATCTGACTCAGCACGTGACTTTCTGAAGTCACTTCGAACCAGCTTCTCAAAGGTATGAAGGTATCAGCAAGTTCTGCTTATTCCAGGAATGCATTTGCTGAAGATTGTTACACCTGTTCTCTGCATAAAACGAGAATCATCTGCAAAATCCATGTGTACCTGTGTAGCTGCATTTCTATTAATGCTTTTCTTGACCTAGGAATCTGGATTCCAAATGAAGGGCAAGCAAATAATGAAGGCACAGCACTTAACTTTTTATACTGGAAGAATTTCAAATATTAAGCCAGCTGAAGGCTGCAAGATATATGAACCTAATTGCCAAGAAGTTAGAAGCAACTAAATCCATGTAATGCATTGACAGCCAGCCTGTCTGCCGTTGTTGTTTTCACTGGCTTCAATATTCTGTATTTTTGACCACTACTAAGCAGAATGGTGGATGGTTGTAGCTTTATGAGATGTCATAACTTTTTCTTCTTCCATTTAAGAAGAATCAAAAAACCTCTGTATATGGCTCCATCTCTGGTAAAGCAATAAACTGTGGTTGGGGACTTACTTTTTCAAAGTTCACAGAAATAAGGAGCTTCCACCTCTGGAGTTTAGTTCTCCAGTACCTGTACATGTGTGCATGTTAGTGGACACACACATAAACACAAATATGCACATACTTATTTTATTTTCATTACTGGCTGCCCAAAATGGGCTAGCATGGTTTGAGGAATGGCATTTTAGTCATATGAAGATTAGATATGTAGTCTAAACTGTATGTATATATATAGTCAGGGCTTCTGTACTCAGTCAGGAGAGACGGTCACCTCCAGGAGATTTTTCATCAGTTTAAAATTAATTTCAGGGTATGTTTAACCTAGACTGGATATGTGTCTTTCTGGTCATTAAAACTGGATGGAGTAAATCCCATCCCAAGTGGCTAAGACAACTACCCTGTGAAGTTGTCTAAATACCTTTAATTTTTATCACTGTTCCTTAAGATATGAAGATATGAGGTATTTCAGAGTATATAAAGTATAAAAAGAAAGCATACCAGAATCAGAAGCAGGGACAGGTGACCGTGAGAACAATACAGAGACACTGTCCAAATATGCAGGGATCAGGCAAGGAATGTCAAAGTCCACCTGGAGTTTAACCTGGTGATGGACAGAAAGGGCAACAAGACAGGCTTCTACAAGTAGATCAGCAGCAAAAGAAAAACTAGAGAAAATATGGGACCCATGCTGAATGGGACTGTGAACGTATGACAAAGAGTGTGGAAAGACTGAGGTAATCAATGTTTTCTTTGCCAGTCTTTACTGGTAAAACTTGTCTCCAGGAATCCCAAGTTGAAACCAGTGAGGAAATGAGAAGCAAGGAACTACTCGTCGTGAAAGAGGATCAGATTAGGGAACATTTAAAAAAACTGGACATACACAAGTCCATGGAACCTGAGAAGATGCACCTATGAGTGTTGTGGGAGTGATCCAATGTCATTGTCAGGCCACTTTGAAAAGTCATGGCAATTGGGTGAGATTCCTGAGTGCTGAAGAATGAAGATGTCACTTCATGTGTCTTTGTGAATGACAAGAAACAGGATCCAGGGATCTGCAGCACAGTCAGGCTCACCTCTATCCCTGAAAGGATATGGAGCAAATAATTCTGGAAACAATTTCCAAACATACAAAAAACAAGGAGGTGATTGGAGTAGTCAGATGTATGAAGGGGGAGTGATGCCTGAGCAACCTGATAGCCTTCTATGATGTAAAAACTCTTTGTGAGTGAGGGCAGAGCAGTGGATATTGTTTATCTTGACTTAAGTAAGGCTTTCAATGCTGTCTCCTGTAACATCTTCACAGACAAACTACTAAAAGTACAGACTAGATAAATGCATAGTGAGGTG
>KZ505940.1:204175-224882 GCA_002844005.1 Limosa lapponica baueri
ACCTTTCTTTGTCTCTCTTATCTTTAACAAAGCAGTCAGAGCTCTCTTCTCTGCAGTAAGTCTGCCTCTGAAAGTAGGACAATATGAAATCCATAGAAATATTGTAGAAATGCAAAATATGTAATTGTTGCCCCTTTACTATTAACATGTAATTAATTTGATTTTGTTTAATGACAAAGGAATAAATAGCTCCTGACTGTATAGTTAATGCACAAAGAAAACCCACAAAACTGTTGTGGGATAGCAGCTTCACAAAGGAACATCTGTTAAAGGAAATGACCTGCACAAAGTCATTGCAAGTCCATTATTCACTAACTGGCTACCTATTGAGAACTAAATGACGCAAATGAGTTATACTCATTGGCTTTTCATCTCCAGCGAACTGGGCTCAAACCCCTAATAAGGCACCAGGTGAAAATGAGTCTCTAAGGCCCCTATTCCAAATCCCCTGTTATGCACCATATAAATTAGCACATTAGCAGTCTTGTCTCAAGGGAAAAGTAGGACTAGGACAGCAGGTGTGTCACACAGCATAATTGAGATGCAGCAGCAGAGCAGACTGGTGCTTTTGCACAGTGGAAGCTGCTTCACACCACCTCTATTGATCTGTAACTTTCACGAGCTTTAGACTGGCTCCTAATTTTAAAAGCCCCATCTTCTGTTACATCAGGGAAGCCCTCCAAGGGGAAAAAATCACTGAAGTTTATGATTGAATTGGCCAAGCAATACAGGATCTCCAGGTATGAAAACGTTTGTCAATATTAATTTGGTACATACAAATGGTTCAGAAAACAAATGAAGGACAGTCTGTTTTCATTTTTTTCTCTTTGAAGGCCACTCAGGCTGTTGTGAAGACTTTGTTGTGAGTGAGAGGAGGAAGAGGAGCTGACAGGGATTAGTGTGCTGTTGAGCACCGAGGGTATTTTTTTTTCTCTGCTGGTGTAGATATGACAGTGGGGTGAAAAACTGACCCTGGGAGTCTGAGACAGTTTTGGTAGAGAAGGACTTCTGTGAAAAATACAAATAGGAAAAGGAAGAGTAATCTTAGCAGTGTACAATGGAAAAAAAAGAGGCTTATTGAAACTCAAGATTCTGAAAGTCATTCTCCTATTACCATGGATTAATGTTATGATACTGAGCATTCACTGTCATAAGCCGTCTATCCTTTCTACAAAACAGCAGCAAGGGGTTTCAGGGTCAGAGGAACTCCTGTAAGCCGCCAGGTCTGGCAGCCTGCATTTCCCAACCTGCCGTGCTAATGCAAGGTGTCATCAGCTCCAAGGTAGACAGCAATAGATACCTGCTTGATTCAAAGTTCAAGGCTCTCATACCACGTATACTTACCTGACAAAGCAATGTGGTTGCTGTCATAAAGCACTGGGAGAGGGTTTTCTGGTAGTGTTGTATGCATTCAGAGTCACATTTCTAAGGCTTAGCTGAATTATTCCTGTTGACAAAGCAAGGCTGATGTGTTGAAGTGAAGCACTGATAAGAGTAGTAAAAACACTTTGTTTGTTCTTATCAGGAGCTATTTGCAAACCTGCCAAACTGGAAAACAGTCATTTTTTTCCATATTTTGCTTAGCGATTATAAAATTCTTATTAGTGCATAACCCTTCTTCCTTGTTGATGATTAAGAGACTATCTCACAAAACTGGATTAAATTGATGTGTTCACTGCTTTAATCTTGGGGAAGCAAATTAATCTCTCCTGACATTCTGATGGCTTTACCAGGATGACATAAAGAATTATATTGGCAGAAGGATGCAGGTGAAGTCCAAAAGCAGAGATCCCAATTAGCTGTTGTGGAATAAATCCCAGCTGCCCTTCAACACTTCCAATATGATACATTGGCTTCTGTACACTCTATCTAGCTTTGGATCTGAAAAAGAAAAATAAAAACAGATATTTAAAAGGTATCTCTATAACTAAATAGATGCCTGGAAGTACTGCTGAATATTCATGACTATGGTCCTAAATTTAACTCTGAAATTGCCTTGAGTCCATGAAAACAAGATTTCTCTTTAATAGAAATTGTGTGTTGCTCTTTGTCTCCTGAGGCAGAACCAAATGCAGACCCTATGACATTATTCACGTGAAGAGTAATGACACAGGAGAAGAGATATGTGGAATTTGAGGATTGGGAAATGCAAATTAGTACAGAATAACAAATTGGCTAGCAGTTAGGCACATGCTGTAGAAAGACGCTCAGATGTCTCTAACTGATTTCAGTCTTTTCTTGAATTACAGTCTTGTAAACGCCCTAACCATCATACCATAGATTCAGCCTTTGTAGACCACTTGAGCTTAAATGTAACAGCCAGAGATAAAGCGATCCCTCATTTTCTCTGTTGACTGCTGTGGTGTGGTGTGCTCTCATTTTTTTCCTTTATTGATTTGAGAAACCCTGTTGAGTGCAAGGTTAGCCAGGACCCCAAGGAGAGCCAGACACAAGGACCTGAACAAACTCTTCCACTGAAGGCCCAGGTGCAGGTTTTGCAGACATTCTTGCTGAGAAACATTTCTGCCTAATTCTGAAAGAGTCTCTGTTTCAGCAAATTAATATTGCCTGACCAATAGTGTGTAAATGCATAAACCATTACTACCAGACTGATGTAACTGAACATTTCAAGATCTCAGTCTCTGAATAACTTTAGGCACTATGATTGAGAATACTGTTGTTGGGGTTCTGTTTCTTTGGTGTATAGGGGATATCTTTCCATCTGCAAAAAGGATTACACAGAAACTTTCTACAAGGTTGTGGAAAACTCTGACCTTTCACATAGTTGTTAGAGGGCAAAAAAGAAACTGGAGATCTCTTCTGTAAAAGTATGTGTGTCCATGGCACAAATGTCTGAGTCTGTTGCTGCCTGCAGTAGAAATTTCAAGTAAGGAATTTTGATATCTAAAACATGGTCTATTTACTTGCCTTGCATCAAATTACAGTGTGACTTTTTCTTAGTAAAGAAGCCACAAAAACATATAGCATAGTACGTGTGTATGACATAAATAACATTGTACCTATATTTCTCTAGGTTTTTTGTCATACAAACATATGGTTGCATTCATAATTTCATGTGCAGTAAGCCAACAGCTTCACTGAATCACATCCCCCCGTTGGCATTTTGATTTGAAGCAAGTAGGGAATTTTAAAACGGAATCTCAGCTTTTCACTGCTGAATTTAAGACTGGTTTTGTTTCTCAATGACCATGTGGTCAATATTTTGTAATAGCAATAACTGATTATTGTAATATGGTTGCTATGGAAAGACTATTATTTAATTTGTATTCATTTACATGAATTGTGTGGTATCAGGTATCATATAACATCAAGATGCTATTATAGAAGAGTAATTATTCCCCAGCATGCTTCATATTAAATTCTTACCTTGCAGACGATCACTATATAGTTTATATGCCATCAGTCCTGTTAAAGTCTTTTGAGAAGAGGTATATGGCTCGGTGAGCTGCCAGCACAGAAGGAAATCACAGGGGAAGGCCTTGGGACCCTTATATCCCATTTTAGGCCTTTAGCAGAACCTTAAATAGGGCTAAGATGGTTCATTCACTTTGAACACTTCCTTTGAGCAAAGGAGCATTTCAGCCTTAGGTAGTTGTTGCTATCAAGGTTAATTCTTACAAAACAATTGCTTCACTGATGTATCCAAGCTATTAGTGTTATCTGTAACATGGTAATGGGAACTGCTGTGATATCTTAGAGTCCAGAAACTTAATTCTTTGATCCAAGAAATATGAGATTACTCTTTTCATAAATCCATAGTTGATGTAGGTACAAAAATGCTATTGACAGTCATAGCATCACAGAAAATCATCTAGTCTTCCTTCTGCCTTAAGGCAGGATAAGTAATACCTAAACTATTGCTGGCAGATACTGTCTAATCTGTTTTTAAAGACTTTTGATGATGGAGACCCCAACACCTCCCTAGGCAATTTGTTGCAGTACTTCACTATCCTTGCAATGAGACTTCAGCAAGGGTGGGAGTTGTATTTAAAAATACTGGAGAATTGAGGAAACAAAAGAAAGAGCAAGGGTTACAGTCATAAGCCAATCCAAGAGAGGTTTGCAAAACCAAGATCTCTTTACGTGGACCGTTATATGAAAGATATCTGAGGATGGTGGAACGACGTAGTAACTAGGGATAAAATCGTTCCTGTGAAAAACAGAAAAGGTGTCTGTCTTTTTTTTTTTTTTTTTTCCATCCCACATACTCTGGCATTCTACATTATTGGGAAAGCCTGGGAATGCAAAAGAAATTGTATTCTTTGATCACAGGCCTAACACTAAACCAATCTAACAGGGAATCAGAATTGTAGATGCATTATGAAGACTTAGAATACCACTCATGGCTAGATTAAAGTGAAAGTTCTTGAATAATTTCCTCCTTCACTTCAGAGAAAAAAAACTTATCTCTCAGAAAAATCAAAACAAGGAGAAAACTGCTCATTTTGACTGCTCTGTATCAAGTTCTATGCTGTAGGCCAAGTTGTAAGGAGGGTGTTTATAGCAATGAGGCACTAATGTATTCATTGGAACCCAAAGTGTTCTCTGAAAAATACTGAAGTACAAAAGCAATTACCATTAATCATTATATACAATGAAAGTAGCATTACCATCAACTGATAGCGCCTTCTGAAGACATTACCACCTAGGATAAAAGACCAGCTTCTGCATTGCTATTGCTGTTATCTTGTAAATGCTTTTGCCCTTTTCTTTTTTTTTTTTAAATGTTTTGCTATCCAAGTGGATTTTGACCTTAGTAAAGAGCATAGTTTTCCAACAGAGAAAGTTAATTTTCCATAATAATGAAAAGCATAGCTATTGTAACCTTTGGGCGTGCAAACTGGAAATATTTACTTAAAGCACTCAAATAGGATTTTGCAAAGGGAGGTAATGGCTTCTGCCCAAGTGAAATCCTGCCATCCAGGAAAGCAGTGCCAGCTCTCTCTGTCTCTGTACTCTGCCAATTACTTAAGCACATCATAGCCAAGGGCTGCCCTTCTGCATCAAGCACGTGGAATTGCCTGAGTGCAACTCGCAGTCAATTCTAGCATAAGCAAAGAAGAAAGGTGGGAGGCAACCTGGGGCAGCAGAATTCAAGGAAGGCTCAGTTAAAGAACCAGGAGCCTTCATCTGATGATGAGACAAGGAATGCCAAAGGAAAATGACCTATATCACCCTATAATTGAATATCACTTTATATGCCTTAGTGACATCAGTGTATCTTCTGGATTTGGAACGTAATCAGCAGTACCTGAGGCACTTGCAATAACACCATGGGCAAGGAGCGCCGTTGCCATGTAGGAACATTTGATGGCACTGATGAGATGAGCTGCATGGTAATTTGCCCTGACAATAGCAGCCTCTCCTGTACCTGCTCCACATATTTTGTCAGAGTAGCTAGGGTACATTCTGGTGTGCTACCTGAGTGGAAATGAGCTGATGTAAAGAAGGCACAGGAGATAACAAACAGCAAGCTGTTGACGTGAAATTGTGACTTAACTTTTTTTTAATCTCTAGGTCTGTGAGAAAACCCAAACCTTTTGTGCACTGCTGGCAGTGTTACTTAAATCAGTGAAAGAAGATGGTATGCTCCTTCTCTGACCTCAACACAGCAGTTAAGAGAAAGCTCATACTACCACTTCAAGAATTCATACTGTAGGGGTGCCTGTAAGCAAATTCTTTTTTCCTGTTTTCTAGGTAATTTGGGTGCTGTTTATTAAAAATGTATTACATTCAGGCAGAGTGGTCTGTTTCATTTTAGTCAGGAGCAGTTGTAGACACGTGACTCTGACACGCTGCTAGCTATGATGGAGAAGCTTGGGAAATAACATCAGAATTTTTAGCTTTCTGCTTAGCCCTCTACCCCTCCAGATTCTCCTAAAAGCCTGAATTAGGGATGGTTTGCTTTGCAAAAAATGTGTATTGCAGTGCTATGGAGCTGGGGAGAGAAAATACTGTGTGGAAAGCATCTCTCCTTTCAGGATATGCATTGTGTACATAAATCTCTTGCGTTTCTACCTATCTCAGTAATTGCATCCTTGTATTTATACAACAACTTTTATTCCAAGAAATGATTTAAATCAACTCTGAAATTCAAGTTTACCAGAATGAGAACAACTGTGTTTACCATCTCACTAAGACATAGGATAGTATAGCATTTTCAAGTGTTTAATTTCACTGTATGTAAACCACATTTCAAGAAATTCTACAATTTCTGTACATTCCTGCTGTCAAGTGGTAGCTTTGATGATATTTGTTTGCTGTAGGCTCATTAGAGCTAAGCATTAGCACTATGCCGATGTATTAGCCTATCCCTGAAAAATAGTAATGTGAATGTTTTGTTGTATCACTACAGCAATAGGACAAACCAGTTGTGTTTTCCAAAGTCACAGAAAAATTCTATGTGAATGATCAGATCGTGTATGTTCTTGTCTGCTACTTCTGTTTTATGTACACACCTGGCACCTCCAAAATAGCTTCTAGAGCAAATATTTTCTTGCATGATATGAAGATCTGCATGTATGACAAGTATAAAAATCTTCAGAGATTTTTTGAGATATAGCTTTAAGTAAGTGGAGAATTCAGAAAAAGTATGGATGCCTGTTAGAATCCTTTAGCACGTTCTCCTGTCTTTAATATAATAGATCCAAGCAGTTTGTTTCTTCTTTGATTTAATGATAAAGATATTTGCCCTTACATGTTCAGCTTTTGATAATATCCATATGAAAAAAAAATTATTGGTATGGCAAAAAATGAATGTCATGTTTATCTGAAATTGGCTTTGCTATGATTTTGCATTGACTTTTGGGAAACAGTGTCTTCTTGTCTTTTTGTAAATTTTAATAAAATTACACCTATTCAGATTCTAAAAGGTGCCTTGGGTTTGTACTTGTAATACACTTAGCTATTGCATTTGGATTTGTCAGCCACCATATGCGTTAACTTACTTTCCTTAATTTCAATATTATTCCATTCTAACTGTGTGGGTATTTGTGTGTGTGTAGCTGGAGATAACGGTAAAACATAAAATTACTGACCAAAAAAAAAAAAGTATTAAGACTTCGTTCATAATTAGAAAGGATATTATTTGTCCCCAACTAGGTTTTAAGTGAATTCAGTCTAACATTCCTCCAAAGTTGCAACACTCTGAAAATCTTCCACTTCAAATATTTAATACTAACTAATAATTCAGACATGAGGATTCAAGAGTACAAATTAACTTTGCATGAGTTCTTTTTAAGGCTCTACAACAAATTAACAAGCTTTCACAGTCCCTGAAACTTTCAGGTGCAGCCAGCATATTCCTGACCCATTTAAAGAGAAACTTGAGATGTTTCTTGTTGGAGGAAATAGCTATATATCCTGTGTGACTCGCAATGAATTCTGCTGTATTTAGATTTGATTCCTTTTCTCTCTTTCTCTTTCCCTTTTTATAAAAAAAGAATATTGAAAGAATGCTCATCTCTGGGAAAGAAGGTCATTTACATGAAGGTCCTCTGTGGTCACCTGTGGTCTGAAACTATCTGTCATTTAAGTTTTGTGTATTTCTCCAGGGTATTACTTTTCATTCATTCATTTAATTTATTGCATTTTGGTTTTTGCCTGCCGTGTTAAGGATTGTGGAAACACAGTGCAGGAATGAATTCTTTCCCTCTGGTATTGATAGTTGTGAATTATTTAGTAGAGAAATTCCTGTTGTTTCTGAGCACCCAATGTAAAGATCAGGATATTTATAGATCACGACTAAGCTGCTTTTTCTTGCACTTTTTGATGAGTGAATTGAGGAGGATGAACCCAGCAAAAATTCATGTCCCAGCTCTGAGGCAGGCATCTTATCCCATCTTAAAGGCAGGGATCTCAGACCCATGCAGACCATTGACCTAACCAAGGCTTCTTAAGGTGCCTACAATAGGAGCCAGCAACATAACCTCTGGACCAACCAATCTTCCTATCCGAATGAGCAGAGATTGCCACTTAAAAAGTGGGAACTGGTTTCCAGTTCTCCTTGATTTAAAATGTAGGGTCACGTTCTCTGATGGGGTCTAGCACAGATCCAGCACTTCCAAAGGACACTTTCAAAATGATATAATCTCTGATGTTTAGCACAAAAACTGTGTCTAGACACCAAATTCTGCAGGGCTACAACTTAGCACCATACTGCATGATCCTGCCCTTCATGGTCCAGATTTACAAATTACACCTTTTGGCTGCTACTGCCTTGAAGGTGGTGTGTGTAAATTGCAGTTTGAATTGAAGGGATATCCCAAGGTCTCACAGTAAATGGATGTCTGAAGCATTCAAATAGAGCAGGTTCCATAGAAATAGCCATGGTTAAGGTGAAATGGGCTAATAGCCAATGCATACTGGTAAGGCAATGAAGCTGAAAGGGAAACTAGGCTGAAAGGGTTGGGTACATTCCTCTGTGGCAGGGGAGGAGGAGGTGGTAGCAGGAGGATCTATGCTTTGCTTTGACTCCATGTGGGTCCCTGGAGAGAAATGGAAGTAAAGGGGCTGTTCTGTGGATGAGGACACAGCTGGCTGGGATCTGTAATATCTGTGCATATTGAGAACAAAGAAAACAACAAATAGGGAAATGTTGTTTAACTGAGAAGCTGTTCACAGTTTCAGCTGGTTTCAGGTAGAAGTCAATTTTTGGAGATTTTTGTCTTTACCTTGTTTCTCCTATAAGATCCATGAGTATTACAGGAAGATAGTTTATATGATACCGGTACAAGTATAGCAGAACATCTGTTTATTTGCTGGAAATAGTAAGAATGCAGTTATATGCAGTATGACATTAGCTGCTATCCAAATATATCAATGTTTCATTCTCTAAGTGATGTTCTAGACAAATGTGTTGATCTTTCTTTCGACATTTTCCTGCCTCCTTTGGAGTATGTTATGTGAGGGCTCTCCGTTGTGCAATTTTTTTGTTTTTAAGTTGGTCTAGGGTCTAGGAAAACTTATGGGGAGAAGAGAGGCCAAGTGATGAGACCAACATGATATTTATATCACCTTGTGGATTCTTTCCCTTATCATATTTAATAGTGTCTACTCTCAGTGTTCCAGGTTAAGGAGAGGTTAGTGTGAATTGCCACAGATAATAAATTGGTAGAATCACTGAGGAGAGCAGAAACAGATTGAAAATGTATTTGACTGCAATTTGGTGTATTTATTTCATTAAGCCATGGTTTTCTTCTAAGCTGTCTTCCACAAGGCATTTTTCAAAATTCTCCATGTGATTGCTTGGCTGAATAAAGCATCCCATCAAGCTGTAACAGCAGTGATGTTGTGTTCATTTTGTGCTGAGGCATTGATGAGGCTTGATTCATGTGTTTTGACAGAGGCTGATCAATACGGTGTGCTTCCTTGAAAAACTGCAGTTTGTAGGACAAACACAGCTTTCACAACAAAGTGCCTTTGTATTTGATTTGTTTGTAAATATGCCTGGATTGCATGTGTAAAGAATGAGGAATCGTGAGCACTTCGGGGATGATTGTGGCATTAGAGGATAGGATCATATCATCATATTTACAGGTCACGAGTGCAAGAGAACAGAACTAATGGGTAATAATATCCTCTTACCACTGAGTTAGGTTTGGTGATTTACACCAATTGTAGTCCTGATTCAGACTAGAGACTGATGATAAAAAGCCTTTGGATGGGTTAGTGAACTAATATTAATTTTACCTGGTGCAAATGTAGAGTGATCCATATGGAAGCTTCTGTCACAAGGTGAAAGAAAGAACTTCAATTTTTTATGGAATTTGGTTACTAATGCTCCTAGACTGCTTGCTTGCTTGACATTGGCAAAATGTCTGGCAGGGTTATTGTGATACGAGTGCACTGTCAGTAAGTCCCAAATATATGCAGCATCAAAACTATTTTAGCAGTGAGAGAGGGACTGGAGCTGTCACATTTTCAGATTAACAGCACTGTCCCCTCTGGGCAGTAGCATTATGGTTTGTTGGGGAATTGAGGTGTCCCAGTATTTTCCACTGGAAGAGACAGGCAAGGCTGTTAGAGGAGAGTGTCAAGCCTGAGAGCTAAGCATGAGAACAGCCAGAGGCTTAGAGCTGCAAGCTGCTGCATCGACATGAGAAGGCCTAGAGGCATGTCAGGGTGGCACATGCAAGCTAGCGGCCACATATCTCTTACTGTGCATGTGCCCAGCTGGGTGTTTACATGCATGGCTTCCCACTATGTCTGTGAGCCCTCGGGATGCGGATACTTCAACACCTTACTTCGGAACCTTTTAATGGCAGGCAGCCAGCCGTAGGCATATAGGAGGACATAAGTTACAGATACAGTCAGCTGGTATTAATTCTGCTATTTATTTTTTTAAAAACATCAAAGTGAAACAATGCCCTAGCAGCTGACTGATTTCTAAGATAATTCTTCTTGGTGAATTTTTTTACTGGAGAAAGATCAGGGAATATTCTTATGGATCACATTGTAGAGGATGTTTCCTTCATAGTGACAACAGGGAAAAAGGTACATGAGGTAAGATTAAGACATACAGGTGACTGAGTGGTCAAGGCTGGCACCAACAGCAATTGGAAGGGGAAGGTTAAGAAGTACAGGAAAAAGGAGATGAGAAATCTAGACAGTGCAAAACCCTTCATTCTTAATAGGGCAAGACCAGTGGGCACTGTGCTGAAGGAAACTTCTCTTGTCTGCACATCGTGTTTCCCAGTAACTTAAATGAGAAATCATTTGAGAAGGCTTTCTTGTAAGTTTATCAGTGCATTGTATACAGCGCTGTTTCGGCAGTCTGTGAAGCCTGCTGTAATGTATCTTATTACTTCCAGACAGAACAAGAAGAGCAGTCATTTCCAGAAATGAGAGCACTCTGTATAATTATGGGGAATGAGTTATGCATAATATATACACACTTCAAAAATAAAGATTATCTGCTCTGCGGATATCCACACAGTATTAACTGACTGAATTAGGAATCTGTCCAGTGGCAAGCAAACAGGAATTAAAACAATGATAAAGGTGAGGATCTTGTAGTGGATGATGGGAAAGAGCTGTCAAAAAAAAGAAATTAAGTGGCAAAATTCCTTGGCTGCCAGTGAGTTATTAAAGGTGAAAGCTTACAAAGAGAACATGGTGTATAAAGATGCCATCATTGAGAAAGGGTGATGCCAAGTTGCGAGGAAGAAGAGCAAGAGAGAGCTACCCAAGGAGTGTCAGTCAGAGTTGAGTGGCACATGAAAAAGAGATGCGAAGAGACGTCATTTATTCCACCTGGCAAAAATACCAGGTGAAGGAACTTGTAAATGTGTAAAAGGAAAGATAGGAGGAGAGGGAAGTAAACGTAAAGGTGATCAGAGATCCTAGATTAGCTGAGCCAGTCCTTAAATACAGGCCCTGTCTTGCCATCATGAAATCTTTGAAATGTCATTTTGTCTCAGATTTTGAAGGGAGTATAGTAGCCAGCCTCTTGCACAGTGGCAGGAGATCAGAAGACAGAAGCCTTGCCTCAAATCCTGTTATGCATCCTGCTGTCACAGTGCACGTGCCCCATAATGATAACTGGCACTCACGGTATGTTCTCCAGGATGCTGTATATATATGGATTTATGTAACAGACACACCACCAGCATCAGATCATGTGGCTTCACACAGAGGTACTGTGAAAAACCTAGGGTAAAGCTCCTCCCTCCATTGATTTTTATGGGTTTTTTTTGTTGTAGGTGCCCTATTTTGGGGACTCTATGCAACCTTTGTGCTCTAGGTGCTATGTACGTTGGTTTTAACGATGGTATTGAAAGGATAAATAATGTCTTGTTAAGAGAGAGTTTCTGAATTACTGTACACATTTATGCTTATCACTATCCCTAAAGGAAAAAGGCTACTATTAAATTCCAGTATCAGCCAACCTTGTTGCTTTACTACACCTCAGAAACGGGGTGATGCTCAGAGAGCTTGTCCCAAGAGGCTGAACTACGTGGTTTTACCCAGAATGATGTGGTCAAAACCTGGCTGGGTCTCCTGGAGACAGATTGAAGTGAGTCTAAGCATGGCACCTCTTCACTACCTGCACTGGTAAACAGCGTGTGAAATTTTATCTGAAGGTACCTTGGGTAGGGCTGGTTCTTGTTTGGAGTTGTTCTCAGCCGTAATTGTTTGGAGTTCTTTGTATCGTAGTTGTTCTCAGCCGTAATTATTGTCATTCATTCCCTACTTCCCTTATGTAGAGCTGGAATGTTCTTCTGCTTTATGCTTGTTACTATAAGGTAGTTGGAACTAAACTTCTCTTAGTTATTTTTAAATTGTTCCCTTTTTTTCCTAGTACTTTTAATATTTGCACACTTGGCTACAGTGCTTGTAGTGTATGATTTCTGCCTATCTTCCCTTCTGTGTAAAATATCAGATAGTAGTCTCTTCAAAAGCGTGGAAATTTTTAAACTCCAGTTCCATTTGCATATGGGCATTGGGGAATCTAAGTTCCGTGAAAGTCAATGGGATTTATTCTCTAAATGTTTCTGTCACACTGGCAAACAATGTCTAAATTGTTTGGGAGTTGAGCTCTCACAGATTTCACCAGCAACTGGACCTGGACAATTTAAGGATGTGCTTTAGGTTCAGACCCTCAACATTTTGCTTAGGTATGTTTTCTCTCTCACATTACTATTGAAGAAGTCTGGTTACGCTGTTGCTGGGAAATTCTATTGGCGTCCTGGTCTCTCTGGGAAATGAGATCCACGCACTCTCTCTCTGGAGGCCAACTGCCCCTGGAACATTGCTGCCCTGAAACACCCTCCGAGCAAAGGTCCTCTAAATACAGTGGAGAGTTCAAGCGAGGGCTTTCAATAAACTTGCCCCTCTTCCATGCTAGCCTAACTGAATGCCACCTAGCTCTCCTAGTCTTTCTTTCTAAGGCAATTACACCATCTTTTTAATCCCCTTTTCCCTTTCTTCTGAGTACCCTCTGGGCTGCTAATAGCTTGTTGGTAATGTCAGTGCTAGGCACAGGGCACAACATTCCTGGTATTATTGCATCAGCACCATATTTTCCATTCAGCGATATCATTAGTTATCATTGTTTGCAGTATAGAGGGCAAACGGAGTGACTTTTCCAGTCCAAACAGTTTTAGTCATATGTTGATGCTGGCATGTAAAAGTGAGCAGCCGGTAAAGGACCAGGCTCATGATTTCATTATCAAACCTGGCTCCTTCTTCCAGCCCAACACTCTTGGATAAATAGAATTCCATGCTTCACCATTTTGCTGCTGCATATTAATATAGACTCCTCTGTGGGGGCTGAGAAGCTGATACTCAGTGAATGTAGTTAAACCCCTTTTTCCATGATTATAATGAGAAGGACCTGGTGAGATCACAGGAAAGCAAGGCACACATACAGGGCATTTTCTGTAGTTTATATTAAAATTATAAATTACTGCAGAAAAGCAGGATGTTTGGGAGATTAAAAGTGTGATTTATTTCCTTTATGGCATTGCTGCTTCTGAACTGGCAGTAACATTGCACTGTTTGTTCTCTGCGTGGCATCAAGCAGAGGTTGGGAAAGTGGATGTCTACTCCCTAAAGCAATTTGTTTTCGCAGTGCTGTTGAAACAGCTCAGAATTATCTTTAATATGAATGAGAAGCTGGAACCACTTGAAAAGGCAGATGGAGGATTTTCCAGACCTATAAACCTGCCTCCTTCATACTTTGCTTATGCATTCATCGTGTTTCCTGCACCTGGCACCTTAACCTTGTTATACCCCACATAGGTTTTTACCTGGACCATGTGAGGAAAGGCTGCCTGAGTATGAGGACTTGCTTTGCTCGGTTCAAAATCCACAGGACTGTTTCTGTCTCATTGTTGACTGGCTTTTAGCTTGCACAGGGGAGTGGCACCTGAATAGGGCTGAATAGCTAGTTCATCATCCAAAACTGTATAGACAGACCAGTAGGTAACCAGTAGTGGTTACAGGCACAAGCTAGTTCACGTTCAGCGTAGATCTTGTCCTTGTTCACAATGTGAAAGGCTGCCTAGTTTTCATGGGACAGGATACTTTTTTCTGCCCAAGAAGCTGGCAGCAGGTTAGTTAGGAAAAAAAAAAAAAAAAAGAAAAAGTAGATTTCCTTTGTTTTAAAGAAGGAAAAGAATTCTGATCAGTTTTCATAACAATAACTGACAGCCTTTTTATTGGGACAGCAGCAACGTTCTGTACTTTATTTTAACATACTGCTTGCATGTAGTTGAAGGTTAAGATGTCTGACTTGGTTTTGTCTTGATTTCTGCTGAAGAAATCTACTACTTGTAAAAAGCGAAATACAGTGGAGGGAATCTTGTAAGCATGTACTCTTGCAAATGTACTGAATTTCATATTGCTTGCTGTTAGAAAGTGCAGGCAGTTTTTAACCTTCATGGTAGAAGAGAAAAGGCTGGAAATATGGTAGAATGCATCCTTACCATGTATTAATTTCTTAAAGTATCTATCTTGGAAATGCTTAATGATATGAAAATTGGTTGTGGCCAGATTCTAGAGCAACTGGATTTATTGATGTTAACAAACTAAAGGCGGTAACTGAGTTATTAATAACAACCAGTTTCTCAGTAGTCTTAATCCAGGCAAGTCAACTGCAAATTTTGCCCTGCAACAGGACAAACTGCCAGAATACGACATCTGACAGAAAATCAGTGCTTACCAACATGGTCATGGGGAGGCTGATTGGCCCCACACTGGATGTCTGTATTTGATGTCCAATATGGGTTCTCCTGTTGAAACAATAACTGCCAGGAATGGCATAGGTATGTTTGGTCCTGTCTGAGAGCAGAGAGGTGTGTTAGGCAATCACTTATGCCTCTTAGTGCATTTGTGTTCCTCTTTAATGCTTGCCAGGCCCGTGAAGGGTTGGAGCACTTTCTCTAGTCACCTGAGTAGAGGAAGCCCAAGTTCTCAAGAAGACAGTAGGAAGTCATGTCTGATGAGACTCTTGATGTCACAGAGAAGTCCAATTTTACTGAATGGCACTGTGTTTCTCCTGGCCTGTCTTGTCTGGCTGCTAGCTTTTGTCTTGTTTTTGATACCAGGAGATAGTTTGTGGTTGCTGGTCCACAGCATGGCTCTGTTATGTCTTGCATAATTTCTTTCAAATTGCTGTCTTGTGGCTGGCTGAGTTGGGTAAGTTACAGTCTGCAGCTTAATTCAAGCTTTAGAAAGACCCATCCCGAGGATCAAAGGAACTTTGTTTAAATGTTGCTAAAAATACACATGGTGTGATGTCTATAGTTGCTGGTAATAAAATTTATTTTTGCCCAGGTTTGTATGTTTAAGAAGCCCTATTTTACAAAATGATAAAACACAGTCTTCATATAGTTATAGTCTTCAGTCAATAGAGGCACAATTGTTTGATATGTTCAGTATTGTGGGTATTTTGCTTATCATGTTTGAACAGATCTGAGATCTGACTCTACCATACATTAAAACTACACAGATTTGTAGCTTTGAAGGTGGCTACAATATCCTTTGCCTCCTGTGTAAAGCATTGGACAAATGCGTATACCAAGGACGTGAAGGTCAGCCAGGTTTTCTTAGAAATGGGGGAGATATTAGAGGCTTTTACTTAGCACACGGTTTATGCTTTAAAGATTAGGTTTTTGTGAAAATAATCCTGATGAGCATGTTTGTCATGTCTCTTCAAATCATACAAATACTTTTATACCCTGTGGACTTTCAAGCCTTTCTTTTTTAAATACTTTGTAGCCTCTACTGAAGTAATCTCCAACACTAGGATTTTGACTGTAGAGAAAATAATTGCTTCTTACATGATCCTGACTTGTAACTGAATATAAAGTTATACTGGCACTACTGGGATTTTTCCCTTAGCCTTTTATATCCCTCTTTCCATTTTATTGCTTCAGTTATCTGCATCCACCTTGCAGTGCATATCAGAGCTACAAGTCTTATTTTAGATTGGGTATCACTGCTGATAATTAGGAATTCTAGCCTAATTTTTCTCTTTTTGTTGTGTCTAAACAGAACATGTGAACTTTTTTATAACTGGAAAAAGATAAGAAGAGCTAAAGAGATGGAGAATTGGTTAAATGATGAGTCTTGTAGAGCCTTGCTTTTCTTTATCTTCCCTTTAGGCTGTTCAGAGCAGAAATTGCATGACTAAGAGTCATGCCGGTTGTATTAATAGATTACATTTTGCATTATTTTGTATGTGAGCCTTATAGGAGGTCCCTGGGGCCTGTACCTATATTTGATGGATTAAAAGGAACAATAACAGCACACTGGAAAGACTGATCCCGTTAAAGAGCTGTGGAAGTGTAAAACTTCAAAACAATGCAGACGGCGGTGCTGGTTTCTTTCAACACAAACGAAAGGAGAAGCAAGGCTCACTATCTCACTGACTGACTCTAATCTGACAAGCTTTCTGAAATGGCACGGGAAGGTAGCTGAACAGCAGCTATCCAAGAAAATGGCGATAAAACCTCCTTTAAATCAGCATCCCTGTGCTTGATTCCAATCCTTCCTGCCTTTCCAGCTGGCATGTTTACTGGCCGAGCATCTACAGAAAGTGTAAGGAGAGCAAAGCATGCTGGGTTGGGTCTGGAAAAACTCTAGCCAATTCTCCTGGCTTCTAATATCTCTTTCTCATTTCTATTGACATTTCTATTGATAGCTTGGGTTCCTGTCCCACCCCACTTTCAGTAGTCTCTTTCTTGCTCTGTCTTGTTGGCAGAACTCCACCCTACCAGATCTTCTTCATTTGTATTATTCACCGTGTTACTGCTGCTGCTCCCTAGCACATGCCTCCCTGAGGGTCTGAAAATCTCACCCTGTCTTTATTCACAGCAGCTGTTCTCATTCCAGGAGTCTGTGTGAGGGCAGCCAGCATTGCCTGCTTTAGAGAAAGTGCTATAATCGTCATGAGTGACAGGGAATAAAAGTAATTTCTTCTTAACCTCCTCCTCGTGATGGGGAGGATTGCTTTGCAATGTCTCTTACTTCATTTGTAGCCTAATATGTTTACATAAATAGCCTTTAACGTGCTGTCTCTTGCACACATACATCCTAGGAATGTGTGCAAATAGATCCATGTGAATACACATTCATATTAGCTCAACTGTTAATTCTAGTTATTTGTTAATCATTTGTTCATAATGGTTCCAAATATCTCTTCCACTGCTTGGTATATCACTGGCATTCCATCATTTAAAAACTGCTTGGTCTGCATTTGTTGTCTTTCTGTAAATATGTAATAACAGAACCTGGCTCAGAAAACCTGCTGGGACAAAATTCCATCAAAAATGCAACTTCCAATGAAAATGGATAAATTTGCCAAGTTGTGTAGACATCACCATAATGCAGTATTCTCCTAATAATGACTGTTTAGATTTTCCCTATAAATGACTTCGGAATTTTATTCCTGGACCATTCTACAGTATAAAAATGTAGAAATCAATTAAATCTGAATATTTTAGTCTTTGAATGTTTTCCTTTGAGAATTTTGAAACACTTGATCTTGATTCCTGTCCTGAAAGCAGTGAGGTAGAAAAATATCAAAATCCTTCATGAAACAAATCCTACAGCCTCTTCATGTTAATAAATCCTGATCCTGCAGGCTTAACTCAGGCTATACTCCCTTAATTTCAGTGAGCTCACATGAAATCCAAGGTATCATGTTCTCATGAAGTACAAACAGATGGGTGAAATGCCACTTAATGGGAAACTTTACCCACCAGCCATCTACGAAAATTAATTGTCATAGTATGTGGAATTGCTACAAATTCTTCTTTGCAAGTCATATAAGTTGAAAGCTATTGAGCCCATTCACTAGTGTTTGAGCAGTCTTTTTTTTCCAATACTGATCTTATGTTGGGCTGCGACTCTTCTGATTTTGTTTCTAGTGAACACCAATTTTAACTCTAATGAATTTTGGATAATTTAAGAATGGAATTCCATGCATGAAGCTGTCCAAAATGTCTGAGTAACTGTCTAGCAGAGAAACTCATCTTGAGTGGCCCTCCCAGGGTCTGGCCCTGTCTGGAAGTATTCTCACTGGATTTACACCACCCATTTAAAAAAAAAAAATGGCAGCCCTGCTTTCACCATCAGACTGAAAACAATTATAAACTGTTTTAAGCTAATGGCTTTAGCACAAAAGAAATGAATGTGATCTTTTTTTCAACTGCTTTTGACTAATATTCTGTCAGCCAGGCATTATAATTAATCTTAATTCACATAAGAAGTAAAAAGGCATTTTTCAGTACTGAAGACTTTATACAAGCTCTCTGCTTAAATAATTGAGTCTTAACCTCTCCAGAATGAGTCTGTGGTGTGCAGTGCCATTCTAGCTGCATATCAGAGTGTGTAATTTATTTCCTGCTTAGCTTTCTTCTTTTTTTCTCAAATAAGGTTCTAACATTAAAGTACATCAAACACATTGAGGTTACCTAAAGAAAAAAGAAATTATAAGAAAATCAGATGCAGGCAAATTTGTAATCTCTGATGCTCCTTCTGCAGTATCTTCCACTGTTGCTTGAGCTGCTTCTTCTACCACCGCTGGTTATAGTACAAATATTTGCAGTTTTAGATTTCTTAGTGGTAATTTCTCCTCTTGAAGGTTGCAGCTTGTACACAGGTGTCTTGTATGCCAGAACATATGATATATTCAACTGTATAACTCTAGGGCTGTGAACGGTGTTAAAGATTGATGGGTATTGTCTTACTGAAACATCAGAAAAACCTAATGAATCAATTTGCTGTCCCTAGAACATCAATTTAAGAGCACCGGGTTTTCCGCATGGAAAAGATCATTGGACTGTAACTTCAGTGTCCTACTTATGACTCAGATAAGTGTCGCTGGTCCTCCTTCCCCTCTCCTACTCAAGGCATTAGATCTGCTCTGTATCTAGGCATGGGGAGAATTTCTTCTCAAATTATGAGTTTTCTCCTTTTAGCTTTATCTCTTTTTGCTCCATGTCACTGGGCATACTTGACTGAGTATAATAGTTATAACCATACAAATAGAAGGGTTCATGTTGAGATTCACACTGAATCTGTTTGATTTAGGGATACTACAGCTAAGTGTCAAGGCTGCAGAGAAGCCAACAGTTCACAAAAAAGAGTGCCTGTTTTCTGTATAAATTTGCAAGCTTGTAATCGGGATAGAACAGACAGATCTCATGGGATTCATCAGTGCATAATTCCAGGCAAATTCAGGCTAAATCTGACACAGAAGAAGATGGAGTCATTGCCATGGGTACAGGAACAAGGAGCACAGGCTGTATACCAGGAACTGTTTTGCTCATTCTGGATTTCTGGCATGGATTTTCTGAAGCTGGAGTCCCATAATCAATAGTAGTTAGGGACCGCCATCTGGGAGAGGAGTTCAATTCTTAGTTGTTCTTAGCTTGCTTCATGAAATTCAAGACAAAAAAAAATGTGTTTGGGGTTGTGGCTGCTCAGCACAATGATATCCACATATTCTATTTTTCCAAGACCTGAAAAGACATATAGAGTATACCTAAATTCTGTCCATCCTACAGATGATGGAGCACTCTTGGGAAAGTATGGATATTCTGATTATTTTCTTCTGGAACTTATGAGTAAATAGATAGATTATTTATGTAGTGGTAGCATTGTAGCTTTTTGCTCTGTAATGTCATCACCAGAAGAGGCTGGACTAAATCCTGAGATATGTGCAGATTTATTCTCTTTGGCTATATCTCAACTAGATATTCAGGAATACTTTCTTACTGAGAAAATGTCGTTGTCCCAGCTCCATTCAGAGTTTATGTCAAGAGTTAAAAGTCAGGAACATACTCCTTTCTTTATTTTCCACAACTGTGCATCTAGCCCAGTTGCAGAGGTTAGAAAGAAAATACAGACTTTAAACATGTACAAAGAATTAATTCTTCTTTCTTCTTTAAAGTTGTTTGGTTGCTCATTTGTGGTAATTTTAGACCTTCTGTATAGGACCAGGTAAACATTAAGAGAAATACTACAGTTTATTCATCCTGGATGGTGCATTTTTCCAGAAGTGACATTCAGAAAGTCTGCTGCACATATGTAGACCTGATGAATACATGACACGTAATGCTTGTATCAGAAATATGCTTGTCTCCTTAGATATAATACCTTCATTACCTACTCAAAGCCTGAAAAGAAAGATCCACATCCTATGTAAGTTGTCACTGACAAAAGCTGAGGGGCAGGTCCTGGAATACGTTTTGCATTTTAGGGCAGTTCACAAAAAGAAAATAGACTTCCACTTCACTGCAAGCTATTTGGCTGTCTGACAGTTGAAGAAGACCAGTTAAGCAAACAGAAAAGGTGATGAAAAACTGAGTTCAAAGATGGTTATGTTCAAAGTGAAAGGAGGGAAAGGGCAATACATTAGTTACTAAGGCAACTGTTTGTTTAATGTTAAATCATTTCCTCATTGAAGGGAGCAGCTTCTGTTTCAAATTAATATCCTAAGCTGTGTTGCACTACTCACTCTTTCCCCTTACCATGTTTCATGATGCGTGCAACCTCTTGCCAGCATCTATTTTCTGGCTCCCCTCTAGCTGTTGAACTGTATCGCTCAGAGAGCAGTCAGGGTGCAGGTATGAGGCAGAGATTATGTGATTCATAGCCTTGGTTCTAATCCATCAGCAACAGCCCAGCACAAGCCTCTACTTAAGACAGGGGACAACTGCCACTGACATACTGG
>KZ505940.1:224987-241906 GCA_002844005.1 Limosa lapponica baueri
GCTTTCTGAAGAAAACATAAAATCTCACAGGTTACCATTTTAATCTCTTGCCTCATCTACTCAGCATGTTCACCAATGTATTTCAAACTCTTTAGTTTTATTTATACTCTTTCCTCACCCATTTTATCATTTAAGGGCTTAGTTCAGCATCTATGTTGTAAGTAGTTCAAATATGCTCCATTTCCTGATTTCTACTTTGGAAACTTTGTATTTTAAACTAATCATACAATTCATGACTGAAAATCCTTACTGGATGTAGTTGTGGGGTGTTTTTTTTAACTTCAAGGTATGGTCACTGTGCTTCTGAATGTACTTCTGAAAATAAAAGAATTTTAATTTTTTGGGGGGGAAAAAGGGTGTTATATAACTTTTTAATTCAAAATATTGGTATTTCTTGATGTTTTAAGAATCGCAGACATTCTTATTTATTGATTAGCATATGTTTCCCAGTATCAAATAACATGATTTCATAAATAGTAATGAACTGAATTTCGTTGTGGTTTTATTTATGAAAATATTCATGACTCCTTCTCTGGAGTTTTAGAATTCAATCCGTTTTAATGTCTATTGAGGAAGGAATTTAGATGAAGAGTGGAATTATCCATATGTAAGAACATAGTGAGAACATATGTCAGAACTAGTGTTAAAGCTGCATTTGAGAGGTCAGGAAGTGCAGGGGTAAAACGATAACTGCCAAAAGTCAAGCTGAGACAGATTTTGTAAAGGAAATTTAAGAAAATTGTGAAAGATTTTTCAACCATGCAAATAAGAAGAACGAGAAAAAAAAATGAAACACTGTGAACTGAGGATGGGGATAGAATTAAAAACTCTCTCATTTCCCATTTTAAATATTTTTCTTTATTTTCTTTGAAGTTGAATTTGAGGGAGGGAGAAAGAAGAAAAGGAGAGAGGAGATGAATAATGGGAAGAAGGGAATGAAAATTTCCACAACTAAGATATGAAAAATAAACTTTGTGATCTTAGTTCAGTCAAGCTCGCAAGGGCTCTTCCTCTTAGATACCTGAAGGGACTGGCATATGAAAATGGATGGCCAGTACAAGGATTTTCTACAGGGGAATCAAGTTATAGTGGTCTTTTATGAATAGAGGACAGCAAATGTATTGTCAATATTTAGGCATTGAGTGGCAAGGGAAAAGCAATCCAGAAAGCTGCAGACCTGTCTAACTAAGTACATTTGCGTGTATGGCTTTGTATACATTCTGAAGGGGAGAACAATAGAGTATATGCAGAAAAATGAAAATAGGACTTAATGCAACGTAAGTTTAACAAAGGAAGATCATAGCGTAATAACATACATGTTTATGTTCTTTTTTTGTGTTGCTTAACCCACAGTACAGCATTTGACAGGGTACAGAATATGAAATTAAGTATTCAGCTGAGAAAGATGTGGACTTTTGTAAGAACTATACAGTGGTAAAGTATCTGGTTTAGTGAGATGTCACAGATTATTAAGGGAAGCATTTAAGCTAGAAGGATGCTATTACTAGTGTTCTTTAAGGATGGGTCTCAAAAGCAATCTTGCTTAGTGTTTTCATAAATAAGCCTTGCACAAAATAAGGAAGGACCAAATAAACTGCAGTGATGGCACAGCCCGAGGAGGGAGCATCAATGCAGTGTAGGACTGGACTGTTAACGCTCCGAGAACTAGATGGCCTTAAGGACAAGAAAAGAAATAAGGATGAAAATTAATACTCAGTCCAGAGTAGTATGTAGGATTGGACACATTCAGATTCAGAACAGAACTTTCTGCTGTCAACAGGCTTGCCATCAGCTGGGGAAAAAGCAATATGAAAGAGAAACAGGCCTGTTTGATCACAGGATGACTATGTAGCACAACCAGGAGGGAAGGAGGAAAAGGGCGAAAGTGGGGGCAATTTTAGGTGAGACACTGTCAACAGAGGGGAAATAGTAATTTCATTGTGCGAGACTCAGCTGAGGTCTCATGTAGAATATTGTGTAGAGAGCAGTGCTCTGCAATAGCTGGGTAAGATTGAATAAACCTCGACCAATTGGGAGCTACTTGAATAATGTGGGGAATGGAAATCTATGAGTATTGGCCTGGCTAATCTAATGAAGGATGAGAGGAGATTGATCACCTTAAGTAAATACAGTACTACATAAGAGGGGGAGAAGAAGCATGTATAAATCATGTGTGATTACATTAAGGCTAAAAGTGAAGGGGAGTTATCTCACCATCAGAGGAGTCCTTAAGCAGACTTTCAATAGGAGTGGCAGAAGTATCCACCTGGTCTCAAGATAGGTCTCATGTGGCTTGTGGAAGGATTTTATGTTCTCTCTGCTTCTACAGAGAGGGATTGGACTCTAAGACCCAGGACAAAGTGCCTCTAGTTCAGCCCAAACCCCTTGTACCAATATGGATGATTCTCATCAGGCAGAGAGGACCTGGTGGACTCTGGGTTTGTCCTGCAGCACCTGCAGTTCCTGTAAGGAGTTACCTTTGCTGCCAGAGAGAGCACTCTGCAGAATGACTATTTATGCACCAGCACCTGGTTTCTTGAAGGTCATCTTTTGACTGCACCTTTGTCTACTTTTCCCCTCTGTCACCCCTCTTCCTTCATTTTGCCCCTTTTGCTATATACATTGGCTCATTTTACTCCCAGTCTTCACATATGTTTGTTTTTTTTTTTTTCTCCAGGGCTTACAACAAAATTTGCAATATTGTAAGTGAATAATAGTAAATATGGCCCTTTGCTTCTAAGCAGAATAGTCATACATAAAGACAGTTGCTTTCTCAAGACATCCTTTCCTTTTAAAAAAAGTAAGAGCCTATGTTGTGTATTTTAGACCTAGGCTATAGCAGCAGCTTAAAAAAATTTTGCCAGTATATTGTATTATTTTCCCCAAAGGAAAAGCATCCATACTTAATGAGGCATTGAGGAGAGGTGGTTCAGAGGCACATCATGGCCTTGGTTGTCTGAGTCCTTGTCAAGACACCTTTGTGCAACTCTTTTTTTCTTTCAGCATCTCTCTAATGCACTGAAGGATTTGAAGTAAGAGTCATGAAACAGGAAGGTTGTGGCTTTACTGCAGGGCTACCAGCTGGAAGCTTGTGCAGATGAAAGCAAATGAGTCCCTCAAAGACTAGCATTTAAGAGATGCCTTGGAGGTGACACAAAACATTCACAATAAAATGGTATGTTACCTACTGTGTTGAATTTTATGAGCTGTGTGTTGAGTACCACCCAAGAGCAGACCCAAATGAGGCAACTCTGTGGGGAAATGTTCTTTTGAATCACAAACCTGGCTAAATTAACTTAAATATCTGTTTTTGTGATGAGATTTCAGGTTTTGAAGCTTTCAGCCACATCCTTCTGTTTTCACTGCACTCAAAGAAAGGAAATTGCTTTTTGATAGATGGAAATTTAAGATTATGTCTCATTTGTGTGGACAGTAGATAGATTTGTGCCAACTTACATGAGAATTAAGTGTTCCTCAAAAGACTTTGTTTAGGTTTCCTTTCTCGTTAACATTCTGCAGTACTTCATGTGTCAACTGATCTCCTCAGTGGCATTCAGCAGTCAGAGCTTGGATAGTCTTAGATTTTAAATGGATTCCTGTCTTTTTTGTTGTTGCTGTTAAGTGCCTGTGATTGTATTATTAAAATGCCTAGTAAGAAACTCCAGTCAATTGATGACAACTAAAATGCAGCTACAGACAGGTAATTTACTACCCTAAGTAAAAGCCTAACAGGGTGATTTTCATCAGTGTCTCCTTCTGACTTCATTTGGAAATATGCATCCAGGTTTCAGCTGAAATGTGTCCAGAAGTCCTGTACGCTGGAGCAATACAGCATGTGAAATGCATGGATTTTGCTCTTCTTGAGAGCCCATCCTTTAGGCCAATAGATGCAATGTACTCTATGAGAGCCATTGTCGTCACTGAGTATTGTCCACTGTTGTTGAGTACAGTGGAAAAAAATGACATTGTCTGGCCAAGCTAGCAACCGCCTAGATTCTGAGCCCCTCCTACACGCAGATTTATTCTACATCACGCCATTCAGAGTGACACTAGAACAGGCCATTTGTGAGCTAAGAAATGTATCGCTTTATTGTGTGCATATACTTCCATCAAGAGTCTGCTGAAAAACAGCTTGTGTTTGGGGTTGGAATATTTCTGGAGCATCTTGCAAATCATTTTCAAATTCTGCCGTTTAGCACCTTCTTCGTGCCATATGTTCTGCTCTATCTTTCTAAGCTCCTTTTTCTAACTGAGATGTTAAATCTTGGTATGCTAAATCTCACAGTTCTGGGAAAGGTGCGGGGGGGCTTGTGGGGGGAATGATGAGTTTTTTCGTTTGTTTTAACTTACAGTTATTAAGCTAACATATTTGATGCTCCTCTTACCCCCACTCCCAAAATGAAATTGAGTTATACACTTCAAAGCTGTGCAACACATTTAGATACAGCGTATCTATTTATGGCTAGCCTATTGCATTTTATGAGGCAGAAGGGGAGGTGTAGTCAATGCATCTTACTGTGTGCTCCCAAGTTCAAGCCTCATTCTAGGCGAGCATGGAAGCTGATGAATCTGTGTGTATCTGGTAGGCTGGTGACTCAAAAGCCTGCTAAGCCCTGGCTTTTCCTCTCCTGAAAGCTGTCTTAAAGTGAAGAAGCTTTAAGGGAATCAGAGCTTGTAGGACAGTTGTCAGGAAAGTTGTTGCTTCTTTCTTTTTCTGGTGAGAGGTAAGCTGCCTTGAATTACCTTGTACTTGTCATTAAGCAAGGGTGCTACCTCAGTGTACCTTGCTTCCCAGGCTCAGCTCAGTATCTCATCAGGCTATCTTTTCTTGCTGTAACTTTTTTATGTACTCCCAATATATAATATTGGCTTTCTAGTTGGTTAAAAAAGCTCAGCTTTTAAGAGCTCTCCCTGCTTCCCCCCCCGCCCCTGGCCATTTGCATCATGTAGTGCTAATAAACAGGATCCAATTAAAGGAGTGAAAGTAGGAAGTGATGAAGTCAGCAAATTTTTCAAATGATACTGAAATTCAAGTTTTTAAAATGTTGTGATTTGGGTTCACTTGGTCTATTTTTTCAATATATTTATGAGTTTTTAAACTTGGAGCTAGTCTATTAAGTCCTCCCTGCCCATATTCTTCTTAAATGGTCTACGGTTGTGTACCATCATATTCAAAAGTAAATGACCAAAACATAAAAAGAAAACAGGCAGTTTTTATATAACAAAAAACATGGACTTTTATGAATAATGGAAGACCTGATGAGTGTAGCTCCTTAAGGACAAAAATATTGACCTCTGGCTGCCAAACATTTGTCTGGTAATTTCATTACCAGTCATTTTGTTGTAGGGGCTTGGGGCTTTCAGTGCTCCTGAAATTCTGGCTTCCTGTGTAGACCTAGGTTTGTTGTTAGGTGAGTAATCTGGTGCACCTGTGTTTTGAAAAGTTTTTCCAAAACTTCCAGCAAGTCTGTCTGTCTCCAGCCACTCCAAAGTGATAGTTTCATTCTGGATGATTGATAGGAGATATCTTAGCTCCACATCCAAACCATAACACTGTAAATCACTGGTTTTCATTTGTAAGTAAAATTTTATTCACCTTTTGCCACCCTTTATCATTCTGAGACTAGGCTTGATATGTGTTCTTGTTTAAGCTCTGAGAAATCAGGACATGTATCTTACGAATACTGTGCATGGCACCCTTTTACACTTGTATATATGTCAACAGAGGAAGCAGGTTTATATTTCCTCAAATGCTTTCTGCATGTTAATAAGCTCCAGCATATGACTGCATAAGCCTGTTGCTCAGAAGGTTAGCAAGATGAAATTTTTGCTTTTACAAGTAAAGCACAAACCTAATCATGCCTGCATCTTTGACTTCTTATCTACCTCCTTGGGGATATGAAAAAGTCTGTTTATCTGAAACTTTTTCTTCCACAAGCTAAAGAACAGACTAGCAACTGTATTTCTGTACATCAATTTATCCTGTGGGAAATTGTTTCCTTGTATTTCCAAAGGTCTTGGTCTAAACCAACTCTCCAGAGGCACCTTAAGAGCCAAAACAGGTTATTAGAGAAGTCCCCATGGTTATAGATTTTCTCAAAACCTCTCATTTCATAGGTTTTTATTCATTTGAAGTTTTCCAAACAGGATAGAGACTGCAAGCACAATTTCTGTTCTGAGGTTGCTTTCTCAACTGAGTCTATGCCAAGTTTGAAGCAAAAAGCATTAACTCCTTTTCCTTTGACACAAGTGGAGGGGTATGAAACAATCCCCAGAGCAGCAGACTCCACAGTTGTAATCTAGTAAACTAAAGGGGCTTACAGACTGCAGATTTGAAGTTACCATAGACTGAAATACCATTTTACTTGGAGGAAACTACCCTACCTCAAGAATGCACCAGCAGTTTAGTTTTGTGGGTAGAGTACAGAAGAGCTGAGAAAATTCCAGACTAGAAAATGAAGAAGCTATTCCAGGTCCTTGTATCATCAGATGCACTTTTTTATCAGGATAGTGCAAAGGTGAATCTGCAGCTTTGCAGAAAGATATTCCCAGTACTGCAGTATCTTTCCACAATATATAGTCAGAAGCAACATAGGGATAATTTGTATTGTTACAAAATTAGTTAAGAGTGTGAGCAATTAATCCTGTGTTTCCTGTACCTAGGAAGAATTGTGCTTAAGAACAGCAAAGGGTTTTGTTTGTTCTTTGCTCCATTGCAGCCTTCTTGGATTATTGATGACCTTGAGCCCACATGAAGAAATAGGATACCCTTCTTACAGTGAAATACATAAAACATCAGAAAAAAAGTTTTTTGCCTTGTGGAATGAAAGATGCAAAACTTGCAGTAAATCCAATATGAACTTCATTATAAGAGTGTACTCTTGTCACAGTCCAGATAATATATATCAGCATGTAGACCAACATCTACAAGTTGATTTATCATGATGTAGGTCAGTGGATTACATCAACAGTGTAGATCTGTTTCCACTCCATTTAATCATTAACATGAGTCCAGAACATGCATTTTTTTAAAAACAGAAATCAGACCATGTATTTTTCTAAGCAGTTTATTGACAAGAATATATGGGAAATGGACCACCAGACAAAATTATAAATACATATGAGGAGCAAGGCTTAAAGTAGTCTACCTTTTACTGTGGGGGGTTGTAGCTTTATATTAACCTCTTTTTTTTCAATGTACATTTTTCTGAAAAAAAAAATTCCAAATAGATGAAAGTAAATAAATAAATGAACAAAACACTTTCACAGTGATAGAGGGAGGAAAGTCAAGGAAGGATAAGGAAGTACAGACATATCATACACAGATCATGTATAAAGGTCAGTAAGCTACATAAATGGCACCACCTTTTTTTAAGTATAAAGCTGATGCACTCAAGCACACAAGAAATATGTTGAAGTGGTGTCTCATGTAATTACATCCCATGTAACCACATTTTGTTTTGCACAATGACAGGGCTGACCACAGGACAGGGCACCAGCTATTGCCTCTCTTGTTTAGTTGGTGCCTCTGTTCATTTGACTTCTTACCCCTCGCCTCGCTCTCAGTGGCTTAATTGAGAGCAGTACCAAACTTGGTTTGCTTATATTTACACGACTAAATCCTGTGTGTGCTTGTGTGTATACGGCTGAAATTTGTCCGGACTGACTGCTTTTTCAGTTAAGTGAAATGCGTAAGAAGGATAAAGCATAACTTTAGAGACTTTGTAACTGTTTTAAATTAATAACTTCCTTTGCTGCTGCATTTCTCCTGTCCTTCAGTGGCCCTACCCAAGGCAGTTGTCCACAGCTGCCCTTGTCCTGTGGCAATGGTGCATGAAACATCCTTTGCTTGGTCAGGCTACGAAACAGGGCGATGTCTGCTTTTTAAGGGGAAAAATAATTTTCCTTTAACCTTCACTGTCTTTGGGTGCTCATAATCTGCCTGCTTGGTCTAAGATCAGTGGCTACACCCTAGCTTACATCCCTGGGAGCACGAGATGCCCTGAGAAAGGACCACATGTGGATGTGGTCCCAGTTACTCCAGACTATGGAAGAGGCCAGAGCCTGTGCCGCTGTGCGTTTCTGTTGCAAGAAGGGGGGCTGAAGGGGACATGGGGGTCCATGAACCTTTCAACCAGGTGTGGGACATAGTAAGCTGCAAGTGAGGGAGAGCAGGGCTTTGGTGGTGGCCCAGTGCAAAGGCTGAAGGAGGGAAGAGGGGATGGCTGGCCCTTTCTGTCTTGTCTGGGGAGGGGACTCCCTCCTGGGGAAGCAGGGAAATGCCCCTGGGGCCTGTCAAGTGTGACATTGTCTGGTGACACCCGCCTCCACCCATCTCCAGTGGTTCCCACGGGGTTGCTGAAGGGCACTGGGAACGCTGTAAGGGCAGCCAGGGCCAAAGCCATGCCCTTCAGCCAGAGGGAGGGGGGTGGCCCCCAAGGAGCCCCCGTGGGCAGCTCTCATCTGCCCTCCCTGCTCTGACGAGGGACAATGTCACCTGCCACCTCTGTGGCTTCAGCAGTGGCCCTGTCCTACCAACCCAGCCCACCAGGAGCCACTGCTGGTCGTCTGCCATCCCCCACAGAAGGGAGGCCTCTGCCTCCTGCCTGACAGGCTGCCATGAGATGCTTTGGCCCAGCAGGCCCCAAGACCAGTAGCAGATCCCCAGGGCTACCCACCATGGTTGTCCTCAGGGGCTCTAGTCAAGTGGCTCGGCCTCTCTGAGTTTCCCATGCAAGCAAGATAATATTTCTCTCTCTCAGTGAGTGCCAGAAGGAAAATATATTCATGCTGATGAGGGGTCACATGCTGCAGTTGCATGGGATGTGATTACTATAGCTATTAATTACAGTTATTAGTTTGGATGTTTTCCAGTGTGCTGAGGGAGATTGCCTTTCCATGGAGCAAGAAATATTGGCAGCATACTTTTAAATTCGGTCAGTGTATTTTCTCTCTTTCCTGAGTGTCGTCTGAGTTTCACAAGAAATTTAAAAAAAAAAAAAAAAGTGAAAGAAGCTGAATTTCTACAGAGCTTTGGAAAGAAACTTTTTAAACGGCCTCCAACAAACTGAGGATGTAGATAACATTTGACCTTTCCAGTCACATACTTTCAGAAAGCATGAGGAGAGGATGACAGAGGAGAGGAAGGAGAGCACCTGGAGGGAAACCCAGAACAAACACAGGAGGAGCACACATGGTATGCCTCTCTCATGCCCTTCATTACTTACTATTTATTCTTGAGAGGCATAAGGTGAAGCTGGGACTTAGGAGGAATTTTCAGGCTCAGCTAGAGCTTATAAACTAGGTGCTGAGACAACAAGCTTTTCAGATGTCTCTAAGGTCATTTCACATGCAAACTTGCATTGGCAGGGATGGTGACCATGGAGCTCAAAGCTAAGTAAAGCCAAAGTTTTGCAAGCATTGGGAATGTGTATCCCTAACTGCACAGCACTGCAGTTCAACAGGTGGCTGTGCAGTAGGTTTGTCCTCGGATATAGTCTGTAGGTTGAGGCAATTGTGACTGATCTGAAAATTTATCTCGCTGAAAGCAAATGTGTCCATAAAGCAACTGTCAAACGTGTGTCACTTAAAAAATGTCATCTAGCTGCTGGCGATAACTGTTATAACTATGCTGCAGTCATGAAACTCCAAGATTCAAAAAGTACACAGGTCATCATACAGATAGGGTAAAAATGCACTGTGTGTATTCTTAGGGCATTACTTTGTAATTGTCTTTGTACCCAATACAGTCAATTTTCCATGAAGTCAGGAGAGCTATAATGCAAAAATTGGAGATAGCAGCAGGGAAAGGTATGAAAACTCTGGCAGAGCTCTGCTTTTAATCTGTCAGGTGCCAATGGGACTCATCTAATGTTCATATCTGAATTTACGTACTTTATTATTTCGAGAAAATGTATGTAAGATAACATTTGCTAAGAGTCAAATGCTTGTTGTATTGTACCTGCTTGCAGAATGTAGTCATTTGCTAAATAGAACAGCTTGGTACTCAGCATCATTAACAAAAAACCTCAAAGATTATTCTTCTGGTACTCTTCTTTCTAGGACTTTCCCACATGGGTATGGATGGGACTGTTCCCTGCTGCTTCCCTGTAACTTTCATTTTACTTCCCACTTCCCAGCTGATACACCTGTCTCATGAAACAAGCGTTCCTTTGGCTTAGAGAATAGCCATACCTGAGAGCATAATAGTTTAATAATTTATTAAATAGAGAGGAATTAATCTGTTTTTATGAAGAAGCAGTCCTACCTAGTTTTGAAAGTCAACAAAACATTTGTAGCAGTTAAATTCAATATTCCATTTGCCCAACCTTGTTGTTTTTACCTAGGTGTGAAAATGCCATAATATCATGAGTGAGCTATTTGGCCACAAATCTATCAAAAACTTGAAGAGATGTGGTCCCAAAACTGCAATTTTGGCAGTGCAAAACAGGAATAACGACTTTATAACAGTTAACAACAGTTCTTTGGTTTTCCACTGCCTCCTGAGCTTCTGTCACTGTCTGTTTTGAGACCAGTTTTATTTTCTTTTTATTAATGGAGATATGCTCCCAGAGGTCAGAAAGAAATCTCTACTTGTCAGCTGCCTGGGCATTGAAGTCAGGGTATATCGTATGCATTTTCTTTCCTTGATTGGAGTAATACAGATGTCATTTCAGTGTGACAGAACCTTTTCGTGACTAAAATGAGTGTAGTGGAAGGGACTAGAAAGGCATATTCTGTCATACTTTATACAGGAGCTGAGTAATTTACCTAAGAAGACACCGTAACAGCAGTATGCAGCAACTTGCAAGAGCAAAAAAGCTTCAGGTAATTTCTCCTATGATATATCAAATGCCATTATTTTCCTTTATCGTTACTGGCAGACTGGTCGGAAGAATAAGGGGCCACTTAATTACGAACAAATAGGTGTTCTGATTTCCACCTCTGCTCACCATTCCAATCCTACCTCCTTTAACATGACTCAGCTGAGATAATCACCCGAGCAGCTATAAAGCAAAGACCAGCTGTCACTTGTCCTTTGCTCTAACAGCTGGACTGTACTCCTTGCCACTTGCTAATATTTTTTACAGTTGCAGTAGAAGAATAATAGCATTCCTTCATTACTTCTAAGTGATAATCTGAGATAATCCTTTGGGCACCAATTGAACACCCTGTGTCCCAGCATGCAGTCTCAAAAGGGAACAAGATAAATGACTGACAAAAAATCAGCCATCCTCTCCATACATCTTCTGATCACCTCACTGCTTCTGTCAGTTGCTCTGCTGCTGAGAGTTGAATGAAGAATGGTTGGAGAGTTTTTTTAGCCAAAGTATTAATAACTTTCCATCCCTTTGTATGGCAGGAGTCCACTTAAATGACAATAAAACATCACCGACAAGGAAAAGCACGTCCCCTTAATGATCGAATTCCCTAAATGAAAATGGCATAGAGCCTTGCCCATAACTCTTGCTGAGTATTTAATCTCATCTCCTTCAAACGTTGCTCAAAAGACATTTAGTGCTGCCGAGGATGCCTTTTCCACAATAAGGTATCTGTGAGGGGCTGTCTATTGAGAGAAAATAGAGCATTCGATACTGCTAATGGTGCTGCAGAGAGACATTGGGGTGTTTTTATCTAGAAGATGCTGCTGAAAATGGTATAGCTACTGCCACCTATTGTGATAAATTGCATTTACTATTGGCTAAAGATGAAAAGTTATAATAGAGTGAAAAGGAATTGCCTGAACACAGTCCCATGGTACAATATAATTTAAGATACCCTGACAATTTTGACTGGAGTTGATTGATTAACTGGTGTATGTATGTCTGTAAATTTATGTACATAATGTAACACAGCCAAAAAACATTGCTATAGTTTGCGCATTCTTCTACCTGTCCTGCTTCTGTGTTTGGTTCAACAAAGCCCCAGAAGCTGTAGTTTAGAGAACTGTTTACAGGAAGCTCCGCTGGAAGCTGTGTGAAGTTATTGAATATTGGGATTAGAGGTGGAACATTTATAAAACTTTAATGATAGATGTCCTTCTGTACCACTTGGAATCATTGGCAAAATTCCCACTAATTTCAAGATACAGGATCAAACCTCAGGGCAGCAAGTATTACTAGGGAAAATATTCTCCTAGTTCTTGGCATCTAATGCAGTTCTAGCCACTGGGAAAAACATCCGGCCATTGACCATCTAGAGTTGTAACTAAACATAATTAAGATAAACACACCTAGGACCAGGGCTTGAGTTGAGTACAACAATAAGAGATAAATGAATATTTTTCACTAAGCTATTTACTAGATAAAGTAATTCAACATTTTCTTCTTTTTGTAGAATACCAAGAAACAGATCAGATTTCTCAAATTTACTTGATAAATCACATGTCCTTGCCCCATATTTTCAAGGTTTTTCTTTTTAAGCTCTCAGTTGTTTGTGATTCTGTCTGTGATTCTGTGCATGTTGAGTTATCTGAGTTAGACTATGATTTGTTATGTAAACCCTAGAAATGTTTTACTTTTGTAATAATTTTCTATTTTAATCATTGCATTAATTTATTTTATAGTTTTGGACAGCTTGAAAAGCACCTGCTACTGTGTAACCTTAGGGCAAAAAGAACATCCCCCATTTAAGTAAGGGAGGAAAACAAACATGATAAAGATATCAGAGAAAATGTTCTTTGTTTCTCTTGTCTCTGGGCCACAAGCCAATTTGAAAACCTATCCACAGCAGCAACTATAAAAAAAAAAAAAAATGACAGTGCAAAATACGAGAGATATGGCCTGTTCCCTACTATTGCTATTTCCTCTAAAGTATTTGGTATTTGCTCTATATCAGTAGATGACTAAGTGAAGAATTAACCCAAAGAATTGGATAACCCCTACTGATAACCCCTACAGAGAACGGATAACCCCTGTAATTGAATACATGTAAAGCATGAACTAAACAGAGTACATGGCTTGAGTAAAACTGGTCTGAAGTGCAGAGTCAGACAATGTTAACTTTGTCTGTACCATAGAATCTTTTTTCTTTCTTGTTTTACAGAAGATTTCTGTACCACAGGATCTTTTTTTCTGTGTATTTTTAACATACTGCTGTACCAATTTTTCCTTTTTTCTCTCTCTGTTCCCACTTCCTTTTTTTTTTCTCTCTCTTAATTCTTTTTATTCAGAGACAAGTCCTCCAGCTGTTCTTCCTCTCCCTTCCATTGGTAGGTTTTCTTTTATGTCTCTGCAGCTACTGTTTGTAATCTGCAATACCTGGAACATTCATACACTAAACTGGAGGCAGTCCTGCAGCAGTGGAAGCTCTGACTTGAGCGCTCTCTGACAAGATGCGAGTTCTCCTTGCTAAATCTCCCCCGGCCTTATCCTCACATTTACAACAGTTAATCAGATGTTCAAACACTCACATTCAGAGAAGTTCCACCTTACACAGCAGGCTAGCAATAATCAAAATACAACCCTGGCTGAGCTGTTTTTCAGTGAGAAGTGCTATTAAAATCCCTGCCTACCAGAAGAGGCCTGCTCTACTAAGACTGTTGAGCCTTGCAGGCAATCTCCACTGCTTCTCTCTCTGTAAACATCATCAAAGCTACTTGAGCTAATTAATTACAGGCTGAGGGATTTTAATACTTCAAGACATATGTACCCAACACAAAAAGTCTCCCAGTGAGGAAATGAAACTTTTGACTCTATATTTGAGCTAGATATTTGAAGAACTGTATCGTCACAGAATGCCAGCATTTCTTTGGAATTACTGGAAACACATGTCATTTTTCATTTTTCCCTGGAGATATTATTTAGCGTCTTCTGACCAGAAGTCTTCACACCCAGAATGGCTCTGACCAGACCTGTTAGCAGATAGGCCAGCTCATGCCACCTTTGCTGTCTGGAAAACCAGTAGGTACGGGGCTCTTGTTGTCACATTGAGGAGCAAGGACTGAAGGTGGCAAATTCCTTCAACACCCATTAGCTCTGCAGCTGCTGAGGACAGGATGCAGTGTTCAGTGTCACCATATGGAATGCAGACTGAGAGAATTCAAAAGAAACCATATTCCTCCTAGGAACTGTAGCTGCCCTTAGAAAAACATACTTTTCAAAATTCAGAGGTGAGGAAATGTCTAGAAAGGTGTAAAGTTTATACTCATCATCTGGGGTACGTTGGCATGCTCAAAAATTCCTCTATGGCCTTGCATTAAATTTGCCTTCTTAGTGATGATTTTATCCACTTCACCTGAAAGTTCAGCCCACAAAGTATATTTTTGAGGTTTTTCCCTCACCGTTCAGTGGCAAAACTCCTGCAAGTTTCAAAGCTACTGAATCAAATGCTAAACAAGCCCTAACATGAGCAAAAAGGAAATTAGCTCAGGTTAAAAAAAAGAAAATCTCCTCAAGGAGAAATTTCTTTAATGCTCCTCTCCCTGCGCTGATCTCAGACTTCAGTGTCATATCACACAATGGACAGCAAGTGTACGGGGGAGTCTTGTGCTTTGAAAAGGAACCTAATAAGGCTGTGGAGAGGAAATTCTTGAGACACCACTGTCATCACACAGGAAGCAGGATGCAAATACCATAGCAAAAATAATATATGGGAGAACTGAAGAGTCTGGGATAATACTTCTAGTCCCTGTTAACAGACTTATTACAAATATTTGAATGGTTTTAATGAGTGAATCAATACAGAATATGCTGTTGCCTTTCACTGTATTGGCATTAGAGTCATGCTTGGAGGCTCCAAAGAAGATTGAGACCTGCTGTGTTAGACAGTATGTTTATTCAGCAAGATAAATCTACTGATCTCTACCTTTATACATAAGAGAAACAGAGTTAATATTATTGTACAGACAGCAATCTGAAACACGGAGGTTTTAAGTCATTGAGACAGAATAGGAAAGAGCTGAGATCTAAATCTGTAATGTACTCCCTGCATTACCCATGAGTCTGTTTGCCTCTTCAATATTTTGCTGTACAACAGATGGAGGCAGTTGATATCAATAATTTTTTAGCATCATATGAATATAGATTGCATTGCTGAGAACTGCTGAAAGAGAATGGGAATAGACCTTAATGTTCTATAATATACTGTCCAATTATCATGCCAAAGAAACTAAGCTACATGGCTGCTTTAAGTTTAATTTGTAAAACTAAATCACAAATGTCACCCCATACAAATGACCGTAGGCAGAAGAATGAGTCACATTGTAACAGACAAGATGTATATGAAATCTGTGAATTTGCAAGCAGACACATCAATTACGTCTGAATTATTGGCAGGCTTTGCTGATCTCCAATACCTCTACTCAAATGAAAAAATATTATTAACCTTTGGTATGACACATGCAAACAAAATATGTTGATCCAGCAGCAAATTCAAGTATCTAACTATCAGTTTTAAGATAAGCAAATTTATTTTAGGCACTGGATGAGTATATTAGCTTGGCATTGGAAATCAAGTTTTTTGCAAGTTGCAGTACTAGATGACATCATAAAAATGTCAATTATTATACTATCATTTGTAACTGAATGTTACATTATGGAGGTGCTGAGCTGAAAAATGCATCATTCAAAAGTATTATCATTCCTAAATACATATATACCGCCTTAAAGTTCCAAGGAGGCAGTCAAGCAGTGGTAGATGCACAAACAGAAACGAGAGTGTTACAAGCTAAAGCTCAGATGAGAAGTTAATTTATAGAATTATTTCATTCAGCCTGATGTCTTTTAACTGCAGCTTTGCAGTTGCCAAAGGATGGCTATTCAAAATATTGCAATTAGCCCTCTTCCTGTCCACTGCCAGGTACTTCCACCGATAAGCCTCCATGGTATTGCCATGACAGGGCCTACCAAAGGTGCAGGGAAGGGTCCCAAAGTGGCTGCCAGTCTTCAGTGTGAAGCTCTTGGATCACTCTGGATTTTGAAGAATCCATTTTAATACACCTGCCTGCTTTTAAATGCTTTCTCCTTTACCTACTCTCTGTTCATTTCTTTGCTGATTATTTTCTTTTCTTTTTCCCAAATGTCCTAAATATTTCCCATTCCTTTTTTTTTTTTTATTGTGAACATCTCCTTAGTTTCTTTGCTTTCTACCTGATTGTTATGTCCCACCAAGGAGAAGGGAGCAAAAGGGAAGTGAATGTTTCTTGTTTTCAGCCTCTGAAATGCTGAGTGTTCCTTGTTGAGAAGAATAACAGGAGGTATTTTCCCATCCTGTTTTACGCCCAATATAGGTGTATACAAGCACTGGAGTTCTGCTGAAGCTATAAAGAGATTCCTTATTTTGCCTTTGTAGCAAGGAGTGTTGCAGGATTTAATTCCTGTAAATCCTAGAGTGTGAGCTCTGACAGAGATGCAAAAGTATTTGTATGGTCTAATTCAACTTTCAACAGAGATCTCTGTCTATATCTTTGTTTCCTTATATTGTACAGTTTAGAGCTGGAGTAATATGTTACTTATGGCTCAGATAGGCCAGTCCTGGAGGATTCTGTAAACACTGAACATTGCACCATGAATTGCAGTACATGATTTTTCCACTATACATTTCAATTTTGTTGAAGATTTGGATGACTCTTCTCTTACACTTCAGTGAGCCATATTCTAATTGGTTCGATATTCTGTCTAGTGACATGCCCTTATGTCCTTCCAGGATTTGGTATTAGCTCAGGCACCTTAAGAATTGGTAAACTTCTTACGTCCTCTTCTGATGCTTATCTATATCTCTTTCCCTTCAGACTAATATGAAAAGGTAGTTTGTATGGTCTTATATTCTTTGATATTTATTTTCAGGAATTTTGAGTGGTCAGAAAAAAACCCAATAAAAATGTGTATTGATGTGACTCGCTTGGTGGATGAAGGAAAGGCTGTGGATGTTATCTACCTAGACTTTAGCAAGGCCTTTGATACAGTGTCCCACAGTATCCT
>KZ505940.1:241916-295716 GCA_002844005.1 Limosa lapponica baueri
GAAAAGGTAGTTTGTATGGTCTTATATTCTTTGATATTTATTTTCAGGAATTTTGAGTGGTCAGAAAAAAACCCAATAAAAATGTGTATTGATGTTCACAATAGGGGAAGCAGCTATTTTTCACCTGGTTCCACAGAGAGGTTTGGCTGGAAACCTGCAATGTTGGCTCTTTTTATGCAAACCTATAATTTTATTTATCTCTAGAATTTTTTGCAAACCTGTAATTTTATTCATCTCTGGTATTATATGCAGTGGTCTGAAAATGAACATTCCTTCACCTGCAGTTTCAGGAGAGATACCATTTGAATCAGCAATGACTGTGGAAATGCAATTTGTTTGTACTCTAAGTTCTCAGAAATAAATCAGAAGCGGAGAATGTGCAGAGTTCTAATGTGTTAGATGAAACTGAGTCACCTTCTTCTGAGAAGGGCTACTGCAGATGTGGTATGTGCTGAGAATTCTCATGCAGGAACTAAATTAATCCTTTAGCAGTAATGTACCATTTCACAATTACCAAGCAGTTACAAATGAAGTAGCCAAGGGATTAAGGTATTACTCATTTCAGCTGCCTAAGAATACAAAGAAAGCTACCTCATCTCTCAGACAGACACTTCCATCCTATGATTACCTAAAAGATCACAGACATTAGAAAGTGAGTCCAAAAATCTGTTTTGAGGAAAAGCCTATATAATATATATTAGCAAAATTTCTGTATTTTGCCAGATAATTTTGCTAATACCATTAGTACTTTGTTAATGATATGTCATTAGACACTCAAGAAAGTCAGAAATAGTGATGGTTAGAGTGACCTTAAAAATTCAGTGCTGCTCCCTCTTTTTGTATGGTTGATAATGTGGTATTTTAGTTGCAAAATCAAAATAAATTATGCTTTAATTATAAGGGTGTCAATCCAGAATAATTCCAATGAGGAAGAGTAACGAATTTCATGATCAGAAATTATTTTTATTGCTATCTAACATGACTTCTTACAAAATACAAACTCTTCTTCAGAAATTCCCTTAGAAAGCTCGTGTTTTTTACTGGAGATGCAACAAATCATCAGAAATACCTCCAGATTTCATTTAAGGAGTCTGAGTGATGGAGAAATGGCCATATTCCTAGGTAAACTATTGCAGTAATTAAATATCCTCTCTGTTAGACACCAGTAGATATGTCTGCACAGCCATGCAATTTGCTATGGAAAAATAACAGGTCCATTTGGAATGGGCTGAGAATCAGGGAAAAGCTTGAACTGTTCCAGGTACACAGGCTGGACCAGCAGTCTGTACTTCGTTGTTCAGTTACATCCTAAAAGACAATGCGTAAAGCCTATGTTTTATAGGCTCATGACTCTACTATTTCATGGCTAAGTCAAAACTGCAGCTTTTATTTCAAAATTGTTATTTACATTCATATGTATGAGGAAGGATTTGAAAACAGAGGATGGCTACAGTGCTACTGTTTGGGTTTACTGACAATGTGAAACAGCAGAATGGAAATACTGAGACGGCATATTGAGAATTTCTATTAATTTTAGCTTGTGGGCATTTGGGCCTTTATCTTCTCCGCGGTATAAAGCTAAACTCCCAAAATGCCACTCTCTGGTAAGCCTGCAGGTAAAGCAAGAGTAAAATACGACCTTTGTGTGGTAACTGTGGTAGTTGTTTATTATCCCCATCCTTCTTTCTCTAAGACCTCTTACATTCTTTCCTTCTCCTCATCATCTAACATTTCCCATGTGAAGGGGAGTACTTTGTTCCCATTCCTCTCCCACAGAACATTTTACCTCCTGAGTAATCAGCAGTGAAAGAGCTGGCACTGCCCTTTGAAGTGTCATAGTGGGGAGACTAGAGAGGCCGGGCCACGGAGGTGAGCATCGGCCTGTCAGTTGCAATTTCAGACAAATTACTGGAAAATTTGTGCAATCGAAGGGGTAGGGGCAAGGGGAGGCTGCGTAAAAATACTTGTGAGATCATGAGGAGTAAGGCTTCCATTACAACAGAAAGAAACCTCACTCTCCACAGCACCTGAGTGTGCTGTGGCAAAAAGCCATCTAGCATACACCCTGGTTTTAACCTGCCACCCTGCTGATTGTCCCCGAGCCCTGGATGGAGCACTCTTAAGAATCATTTTGATAGTCCCAAAATGAAGCCATTTCTGGCGGAGAGCCTGGCCATTGTTCTCCACCAGGACCACTGACTTTCTCTGTTTGCCTGCTGTCTTACAGGCTATTGCTTAAAAAAACCTGCTTCCATTGTCAGAAAAATGTTACTTTTCTTTTTTTTTTTTTTTAAATCCATATAATAACTATAGAAATAATACCACAGTCAAGATGACATAATACATCATGGCTGGTGTTTCAAGCTGGTGTTGCTCTCTATCCAAGTGTGGAACTCCATGGTTATAGACATAGTTCAAGTCTCCAAACACCTTGGTATGTTACAGAATAAAATACTGCTTTTCAATATTTGTATGTGTTAGTGTGAGTGATGAAAAGTGGTGCACTGGTAGAAGTCAGTGAACAAATGTATCAGAGACAACAGCAAGGAACTATCTGCCTTTTTGGCTCCTGAAACATTGAAATAGCCCCAAAAACATGACTAGTTCAAACTGACCTCTCCACCTCTGTGGAGAACTAATGTTCCTACCATATGGTACCAGAAACTGGTCAGTCTTCAATTGTCAGAATGGATTTCCGGTGAAAGGCCTTTAGCATGCCTGCTTCAGAGATAGGTAAATTGAGGAACAGAAACATTTGCCCTGATTTTTTTAAGGGTTTGCTGCCACAAATTAAGTTACCACATGCTTAGATTGCCAGCATTGTTGAAGAGTTAGCCAAGAAAATGCTGTAGCAAGGGTGAATATACATTGCAATATAGTATTATAATGTAATAACACCTTTGTTTTTATATATTCTCAATTTTAACTTAACTAATCCAGAAAAGATTCCTTTAGAAAAATGGTAAGAAGGTCGACAAAGTGTGAGGAGATTCATTCTAGCCTCACAGTTCTTAAGAAGGGTACTGAAGTTTATCAACAAAACAGGAAATTGATAGTTTTGAGGCTGTGTCAGCCTTGTTTCACAATATAGTTTCACAATATAGATGTAGCTGTAGCTGTTCCTTGGTAGCACATGTGTTCTCATTTAACTGGTCTTCAAACAATGCAGCCACTACCCTTCTCCCAGTTCTTCTGGATTAGCTTCATGACTAATAGTGGTAAAGTTTGGGATGACGTGCAATGGGTTGTTCGTCTGATAAGCCAAGGGGACACATCACCAACACTGAATGACGCTGATTTCCAAAGGAATTCAGATTTTGGAATTTCTCATCCCCTCCCACAAATCCTCCGCTGAGAAAGCAAGATCAGGACATATGCTTTAAAACCCAGGGGATGGTGTTATGTCAGACACAACAACGGATGCAGTGCCCAGAAGTGTAGGAGTTGGGAGGCTGATTTATGACTGCGCTCAGGGAGAGAGAGTATTCCAAAAGGCCTCTTGCCATTTCCTCCTAACGCAATGGCTGTGCAGACCAGCCCTGCAGCAGGAGAGAGGTCAGCAGAACAGGATTACATAAGGCTGCTTGCTATGCAGAAAAACGCAGATGGCCTAAAAGTGTTTCATTTTTTTAAATGAAGTCACATGCCCGAGAGCTGCAGTTTGAGGCAGGAGTCTCTAAAGAGCGAGTACAGCAACAGTTGTTTTGTTCTCATTTTAATTGAAAATAAATCTGGAATCTCTCCAGGAAATAAGTTTTGAAGGAAAGAGTGGGCTTACTCACAGACCAAGCAACTTAGAATCAGCTCCCATTATTTGTATTTAATCTTCAAGCATATTCAGACACTTGCACAGATAGTCATCTAGAAGAAACCAGTTCCAAGTTCAGATGGGATCATCTGGTTGGATTGAATTCCACATGGTGCAGCAAAACAGAGGCTCAACAATTCTTTGCTTCTCAATAAAGACTCGTTCACCACTATTTGGTTTGAAATGCACTGCTGCTTCTCCTTTGTAACCCCAATATTATTCTATCACATCTTCATCGAGGATTACATTTTGTGCTTATTAGGTGGCTACAAAAGGACAAATCTCAGTACAGAAATTATAACCAGTGCTACACAGATTTACAAAAAGAAATTTCAGCTCTCACTGATCTTTTTTCATTTTTATTGCATGTTTTCTTTTTTTCATGTTTGTTACAATGAAAATCTCTCCCTTATTTCTTTGTGTCTCTTATGGTTAAAGAGCCATGGTTTCCTGACTTACAGCAGCCTTTTTTTCTCCTTTTACTTTAATTCATTATTGCATATAATATACCTTTTCTTTAAAAATATATTATAACAAAATCAAACTAAGGTGAAAGAAAAGTTACTATGGAGCTCTAGTCATATCTGTCAAGGTGAAAATCAATTTCAGACACAGATGTGAAAGCAATAGCATTTCAACAAGTTAATTTATAAATTAAGGGAATTACTATGCTAGACATTATATATTTAAGCAAACTCAGCATTCCTAATAAGTACTAGAATGATAGTGCTGTAAATTGAATTCTTCTCTTTAGTGCAACGATATCACCATTTACACAGTGCTTGCCTTTTTGCCAAAGAAGATATTTTCTTCCTTGCCGTGCTTCTCAGTGGACACAGCACATAGGGACCTTGCAATTTTCCTAGGCAATTCCTTATCCACCAAGTGGTCCATCCATCAAATCCACATCTCTCCAATTTAGAGACAAGGATGTCATGTGAGACAGTGTCACATGCTTCGCACAAGTCCAGGTAAATTATGTCAGTTGCTCTTCGCTTATCACGCTTCCCTTATCCACCAGCACTGTAACCTCGTTGTAGAAGCCCACCAAATTTCAGATGTGATTTGCCTTTAATGAAGCCATTTTGGTGTCACCAATCACCTCCTTGTTTTCCATGTGCCTTAGCAGAGTTTCCAGGAGGATCTGCTCCATGATCTTGCCAGGCACAGAGATGAGACTGACCAGCCTGTAGTTCCCCAGGTCTTCGTTTTTTCCCTATTAAAAATGGGGGCTATGGTTCCCCTTTTCCAGTCAGCTGAAACTTCACTGGACTGCCATAACTTCTCAAATATGATGGATAGTGGCTTAGCAACTTCATTCACCAGTTCCCTCAGGACCCGTGGATGCATTTCACCAGGTCCCATGGATATGTGCACCTTCAGGTTCCTTAGATGGTCTCAAATCTGATCTTCTCCTACACTGGGCGGTTCCTCATTCTCCCAGTCCCCATCTTTGCCTTCTGCAACTTGGATGGTGTGGCTAGAATACTTGCCAGTGAAGACTGAGGCAAAAAAATTGTTGAGTGCCTCAGCCTTGTCCATGTCCCAGGTGACGAGGTCTCCCATTTTCTTCCAGAGAGGGCCCACATTTTCCATAGTCTTCCTTTTGTCACTGATGTACCTGTAGAAGCTTTCTTTGAAGATCTTGTCTTTTGAACCTTTTCTAGTTTGCTTGGGTGGGTTTTTTTTCTGTTCTCTGAAGGCCTCTCTTCAGGTGGGATACTGAACCTATAATCCAGTATTTGTCTAAGAGATGAGTCAGAAAACTTGTCTCTTGAGCCCTAAATGGGTGCTTTTTTATAACTCAGTGAGTGTCTTCATTTGCCACATGAAAATGCTGCAGCTGCACCCCTAAAGTACAACCAGGCCAGGTCAGCCTCAGCATTTTTCCATGGTTGCTGACAAAAATGCGCATTAGCACAGATACAATGTGTACACCTGTTCAACAAGAAGAGGGCTGAGCTCACATCTCCATTTTAATGAGACATTCAAACAGAGATTCAGTAGCCTTTAAAGATCCTCTTACAATCAAACGACCTTTTAAAGTGCATGTCTAAGGAAGTAAAAAAAGGTTCCTGAAGTAATTAAGAAGACTGTAGTCCTTCAGTCATCCACAAACTAGTTTTTCTAGCAATTTAAACAGGGAAATGTCTTCTGGTGTCTCAGAGAAACATAACGTGAGAATACTGTGCCTGGTTGCATGAAGAGGAACATCATCAAGCCAGGAGCCCAGACAGGGCTGCAACATCAGGTGGTAGCAGAAGGATGTGCCTGCAAGGACTGTGCTTTGAGGCATGGAGCTTCTGCTAAATGTCATCTTCCTAGCTGAAGTTTAGTGCCACAGCCTCCCCTCTGTGGTGAGACCCCATATGCCCGAGCGAGCACAGCTAGTAAGGGAATAATAAATCAGGGCAACCAGCTGTGCCTGCCAGGAAAGGTCAGGCAGCAGAAGAAAGGCTGTGGAGGGGGGCAGTGATCTAAATTCAGGCTTGATTGTGAGGAAGGAGCCTGAGGCAGGAGCCAGCTTTGTGAGCTGGGAGAGGCTGTGCGAGAGGCATGGAAGGTGGCTACCTCTTCAAGAGAGAGGATGGGGGAGAAAAAGATGGTGCGCTCATTTGATATTAAATGATTGAGGTGATGAGATCAGTGAGAGAACCCGTAATTACTGTGGAACAGGAAATACTGTTTACCAAAGGAAAAAAAGGTGTCAAACAGTAAGAGATGCAGTCACTTAACTAGAATCTGCGTGGTTTTTGTAGAGCCACAACAGGAAATTATCTGCAACACCTGGCGAGCAGTATGTTTGACCTCTCACACTGAACTATAAAAATAAGTTTACTGAAAATAGAAGGGCTTGTTTTGGGGGCCTGTTGGATGTGTACACAAGTATTTCTTTGGTGGGTTTATGGGGAGGGGGTGGGAAGAGGAAGGGTTTATTGCAGAATTGAAGATTTAATAGCAGGCTGATAAATTCTGTAAATATTTCCTGTCTACAGCCAGGCAGTACTTGGAAACAAGCCAGGATGCCTCTGATCTCCAGCTGCTAATGAAATTATATTGTGCTATTGCTTTGCTATTTAAAAAATATCCTGCAATATTTAGATGACAGATTTGCTAAGTTTTCTTCCCACATTTTTCTAGGTTTAGGTCTGACTGGCCAATTTCATTGGGAAGCTTATCAATTCTGTTGAAAGAACGGCAGACCTGCAATAAGTGTTGGATGGAGGGAATGCTACTGACCTTATTCTCCCTCAAAATTCTCTTATTCCTGCTATAACCCCAGCGGCCGGGCCGGGCTGGCCGGGGAAGCCGGCGGTGGCGGCGGGCGGCGTGCTCGGAGCTCCCCCCTCTGGTCGGTCCCTCCCGGGCTCGCAGCGGCGGCCGGGGAGGGGGCGAGGGGGGCCAGGGTGAGGGCTGCGGGGGGGCTGCCTCACGAATTTCCCGCAGTGCTTCTGCTCAGCCTGATAATGACCGCTATCTCGGAGCCCAGGAAGAATCTGTTTACCCTACGTGGTGAATTGCTGTATCGCACAGCAATACGTTCTGGAAGGAAAACGAGGGGAAGGCAGGTTTTGTGATATTTTTTTTTTTTCTTTTTCCTTCAAGATTCTTCTTTCCTGCAGGGCAGGTGTTTGACTAAAGGGACTCGATGGCTCACGTGAAATTGTTCCGGGGCATCACTCTCATTTCCTGATCCTTTGCCCCTGCTGCCCCCCCAGCACAAACATGCACATGACCTGTGTATTATCACCAACGTGTTTTGGTATGGGGGCACACCAGGTTAGTGAACAGATTTGTCTGGTGTGTCACCTTGCCAACAAAACTGACCTACTGATATACAAAATTGCGTGTTGGACGCAGGAATGCAGGGAAATAGAGTTAGGGAGGATGGAAACTTCTTTAAAAGTCGGAAGTTTGCTTATGGATTTTACCAGACAATGCAAACAACATGCTGAATTTCTAACAGCACCAGCTCCACTCTCTGCTTCTGTAAGACAGCTCTTTCAGAAGCTGCATCTTTATGCAGAGAAGCTGCGCTGCCCGGGCTGCCAGTTTGTTGGTATCAGCTCTACAGTAAGAGCCTCTCAGCGTCTGACATCTCCAGAGGCTTTGTTGTTTCACCTTTCACAGGCGCTGTGGTCTGTTTATCTCTATTGCTTCTGTTTGAAGTTTTCCATTCTTCAGCTAAAGCAGTTTTGCGAAATTCCTCCCTTATCTGCTAATTAACCCTTTTCCTCATCAGGCATCATTAAGACTCTTAAAATATAATTATTATTTTTCCCTGAAGTCCATTTGTTTCCTTTACATTTTGATTTTTCTGTTTTCTGCTGCTAAATTGTTCTTCCCCACTTACATCCTCTTCATGGTTCACTTTTTTGATTAGTCGCACACTCTCCAAAAATTTCCTTGCAGTTACAGTATCAACTAGGGAAAGGGGAAAAAAGTAGCCAGCAGCTGAAAGTTGTCTTTTTGATCAACTCTGCCAAGAAACTGCTTACAGCCTTTTGGCTCCATTCACAGACTACCATTTCATGACCTTTCCAAGGGTCAAGTACTAACAGGGATTGATATTCATGTACAGAATATATTCAACCACTGTATCCTGAAATGTGAATTACAACATTTTGTATTCCAAGATACAACTTAAGGGGTTTTATTTGTCAAAGTACAGCACCTCAACTTACTTGAGGCAAAGTATTTTTTCTGAGGATGTACTTTATCAAAATGTCCTCCTCTGTGGGACAGAAAATTTCAGTGAAGTTGCCAAGGACTAAATGCTTTCTCCCTCTCCGGTTCGTACTGTGCTTGATATTATCTTGGCTGCGACTTCATCAGAAACCGTGAGCAAAACAGTGTGGTAGGCAGTGAGTAGAAGACCTTCACAGGAAAATTAAATGACACAAGAAGTGGCATTAGAGATTTGTAATGAGGGGGCTGCTGAGAAAGCGCTAGCAGCATAAATGTCAGGGAACAAGCATGCTGTGAGAGGTGTGATTGCTCAAATGAGCGTTGAATGCTCGTGGTTATGAAAGGCCCCTGTGCCATTTTCCATAAAAGTAGCGACGTTAAAATCCAATGATCCACCAAATTCTTTCACTCTTCTCATCACATGAAGTTCCTTATCTAGTTGCAATTTGATACACAATTCTTCCTTCTTTGTATTTTATGCACAAAAGGGTTCTCATCTCAGCATTGCAGAAACAGCCAATTTGTTCCCGCTTGTTGTGAACAGAGCCTGATTAAATTTCCTAAACAAAATATATCTTAGACAATAATGGTGACTTTAGGAGAAGTTGGAGTTTAATATGCTTTTCCACATGCTATTTTTAAAAAATGGAAAACATGACATAGTCTAAAGAACTCCAGCTGGTGAAAACTAGGATTTGATAATCCAAAGAATTAGCTGTCATCTCAATTAAGCAATTTGGAAAATGGGTGCATTTGCAGTATAGAAGAATTTGAGTGGCTTTGCAGCCTAACTCCTCAGTTTTGGGTCACCTGTAACCTCAGGTTGTAGAAACTCCCTTTCTGGATGAGAAATGTTGCAGTCATAGTGTACACAGTGTATTCTATACCCATGAGAGCCTTCAGTAAGCCCTGCCATCAATAACCACTTTAATGTAAGTCTTCCACTGCCATTTTGCTTGATCTTTACAGGCCACCTCTGTCAAGCAACTGATTTTAGTGGTCCACAGAGCAGTTGGTTAAGTGAATTACCACTGGAAAGTAAAAATCTTTGTTTTATCTTCTGTAGGTGCAACATTGAAAGTGTTGGCTTGTGAAACTGCTCTCTAGCCAAAAGACCCAGCTGTGGACGTGCTTGTACCATCCCATACAACCCCTCCTCACACTCTGTGTCCTGGAGAAGACAAGCCTGATGAAGGACTCTGGCAAGAGGCAAGCGAAACATTCATCCCCATTCTCTCAGAAGCTGAGAGATTCATATGGGCAGATAAATGGGGGCTCAAGACAGCAGCTAACAGCAGCTCTGTTTCTGTTTTGCTGTGGAAAAAGTGAGTCCTGTTCCTCCCCTCTGTCCTCCTGTTCCCCCTCACCACAACAAATCTGGCCCAAGAGGGACTCTGCAGCTGGTCTGGGAAGGGAGAGAGTGCTTTCTGGGGCCAGGCCCACCAGCCACTCTGGCAGGCTGGCAAAGGGAACTGGGTAATGCCTAGGGCAGGGGCACACTCAGGTAATGCTGGATGAATAATACAGGGATTGGTTTGGTGCTGCACTGCTAAAAGTCTCTGTACCTGACACATGAATCTGGGAAGGGCAGGGGGAGAGAGGAAAACCAGAAATCACTTTGGCCTGAAAAGAAACATTTTCTTCAGCTGCATCCTACTTATTTTTGGTGCATAGATAAAGGGAATATGATTTTTTTTCCAAGCTTTTTCCTTCAGTTTATGTCAACTTTAAATGAAATTAATGTTAAGATGAATAGGATTCCAACTGAAAAGTGAAAAACCAAAAAGCACTTTGGAATTGATAATATTTCCAAAACAAGGACTTTATGCTGCCAGCATCTAAATGAAATACCTCAAGGCTTTTGAAATCCCTCAGTGCACAAAAGCACCCACATTTCTTATGGGCCGAATGATAAGTTCAATCATGTTTTAAGGTCATCCCATCCTTCAGTGTGTTTAATGTTTGTTAAATACAGGTGCCAAACTGAGTGGGGAAACTAACTCAGGCTAGTGGTTGTAGAATGATGCTGGTAAAAGGGAGAGTAAGCTTGGTCTTAAGACTGAAATATATGTAATTAACTGCAGGTTTAGTTGGACAAATAACAGGAAACATAAAATTAATTATCACATGGGGGCTACCAGGGAAAAGCACAAAGCTTAACATTGTCAGTTAAGCTGAAGAGCTCCTACTCCAGGAGCTCAAATCACTTGGATGCACAAATCTGGAAGAGCTGGCAACAGACACAGCTGCCCAACCAAATACACAGAAGAGGTAAAGCAAGAGATAACATCCAAAAGCCAGACCAAAAGTTCAGTACAATCTCTGGCCTTAATATCATGTGGGTCCTTTTTTTTATTGGTTTAAAATCCTCCTATTTTTGCTGGTCTCAGTGATTCTTTTTCACTAACAGATTGGTATTACCTAGCTTAGGAGACGTAACTCAAGTGACCTAATTTTTGGCAGCTATAAGGGTTTTAACAGACAGTATTACTTTTATTTCACACCATTAGGTCAAATTAATTTTATCACCTGGAGTTCAAGATGGTGACCAGGGATTTGAAAAGCCTTCTCATGCTCCTGCTGGGGTTATGAAGGAAAAAAAGAATACCATCTTTTCTCATAAGATGGATGCTTGTTGTAAGGGCAATGCTTTTCTTAGACTTCTCCATGACATTTTTCTTGAATGGTCCATAGTATACTGAGGGCAATGAGCCTCTTGTTTACACTTTTTCCTCTCCTTTGTCAGGTTATTGCTCCCTTGTGCACATGACTTTGTTTTCATGTTTTCTCTTTCAAATAGCCCCTTATGAATCCTTTTTCTCCTCACAAATCTTCCATGGACTGCCTTTTTTTTTCACTTCTGTAATAATCATATCTTTAGGATGTTTTGGTGCTAAAGAGGCAAGTTGTATGATCTAGGGACTCGTGTAATTAAATAGTCAGAGCTCGCACCCTGGAATAAATGGATCTCTGCTAAATTGCTTGGCTCTCAGTGATTGTTGAACACTGATATTACTGAGCTAAGAAACCACTGGTAGCAATTTACCTCTCTGAAACACTCTGGAAATGTGGATGGTGATGGGAATGTGCTCAAATGGCACTGAGAGCAGTGGGAGGCAGTCACAAGGAAGACAGACAGAATATAGCCTCATTTTTATCACAATAGATGACTTGTATTTTTAATATCTTACTGTTAACTCAGGCAGAGATGACTAACTGATATTTCACATTACAGAAATTTGAGGAGTGAGTCTTGCACTCCAGGTGAAAGTGAAACATATGAGATACAGCCTTTAAACAGAGTAGAAAAAGAAAATGAACACAAAGAAAAATGTGTATCTGTTCTGAGGCTAAATAGCCAATTTGTCAATTTACAAGGGGCTGCACGAAATCCTGATCAGAGCTTATGATGAGGTATAAGGGAGAATATCAAGAGAGAGACTTTTGGAAAACCAGAATTAACCTTCAGGAAAGCCTGGTGATGTGACAACAAAAAAAGTCTATCACAAGGGCAGAACTGAGAGGAGAACAATGTTTCTGAGAGGAGACACTTACATGACTGCAGAAAGTCCAGAAAAGAGATGTGGATAGAAAGGGAAGCAAGGGTCAAAGTCTTGAGTTCAAAAAAGCACCATGCAGAGCTGCCTAGATCAGGACAAGCAGCAAAAAGCCATATAGTCAGAAAAACATCCAAGCATTACACTGCGTTACATTGACTTCCACAAATTTGCAAACGCTTGTTGACCATGAGCAGCTTGGATGAGAGGACATCACTGGCACCATTTGTGCAAGGTAATGCTTCACAAGAGCAATGGACAAGATTTCAGCAGAAGATAAATGAGCTCTTAGCCTGAAAGCAAATGGAACATTTATTAATTTTAAGCTGTACACAGGTGTACAAGCCAGTGTTTTGTCAGGGACGGTGATAGCAGCAAGGAAAGAAGAGCCGCAATAAGACAAATGGATAGAATTCAGGTTTGCAGTTGTGATCTTACTGCCATTAAGAGAGTGAGTGAAGTAAATGTATGAGTAAATAACATATTGCAAAGGTACAATTTGTAATAATACCAGGAACAAAAATATCCTTTACTGATTTAAAAATATATAAAGTTCTTCATCTTATGCAGTGGTGTTTCACCTTAGAAGAAAAGGTGACAAAGTTTGAAGAAGAGGTTTAGGATGCTTTCCCAGAGGATAAAAAAGCATTCAGCAGAATACAAAATATACCTGAGAGCCCAACTATTCACTGTCCAATGGAGGAGCAAAGAAAGGAGCTGGCTAAACATATCACTGTAGGGAAAAAGAGAGCAAGGAGCAGAATAAACAGAGCAAGACACTCACTTTCTGTAGAAGAAACCAAGCATTTCTCTAAGCAATAGGATAAAGGAATCTCATAGGTTATTCCTCTTGGTTAAATGTTTTTTTTGACTGAAATATGCATAGATATTTTGCTGTCTCTGCAAACACCAAGTATTTTCCTTTGTTTCCCCTATCATTTCTGCTCTGCGGAGTATTGGCAAAATGTGAGCTGCCATGTTTGGCTGTAGAGATTGCCTGAAAAGATAAAAGTGCTTGAAGGGAGTGAACTTTCAAATGTGCTAATCCCAGCCTTCCTTCTCCTCTGCTCTGTCTTTTATGAAACCCGTAGCAACTGAATAACTTTAAGTCCTCTTCCTTATTCTGTAATTTTGGTTGAACATACCAAGGCACACACACTGCCAGGGTGTCACATTATGGCTGGTTCTGTAGGAAATGAGGCTAATCCTTTCATTGTATATTGATTGAACAGAAACCCAACAGCAACAACAGAGTAAAAATGGAATGTAAGCAGATCCTAAGTAGGTTTCTGTAGCCATCCCATCCAAGTGGTTGTGGCAAATGTCTTTAGAGAAGCAGAGTAGGAGGCACATAACTAGCATAGCCTTTGGGAGACATTGCTTCTTCCAACTGATTTTCAGAGTGCGCCTGATGCCAAGTGTTTCACAGTGGAGTATATAAAATGGGATTTGATGGTATTAGTAGAGTAATTGCTGTAGTTCAGCCAGATGAAAAGATCTCACTGTATGTTGTTTTACTTATCAACCAGAATTCATTCTTGGATATTTATTTGGTTGCTTTTGCTGTCTACTTACTGACCTCTTCATCTAATTTGCTACATTTGTAAATATATGACTAGGTGTAAACTGTCAGCAGTGTTATCACAAAGCCTAAGTAACACAAAAGACAAACCAGTATGCAATACAGCATTTCACATATTAGTGAACAAAACCAACATCTTCTCATTTTACAGGCATCTAATATTTTTTCTGCAGGTTTGCCAACATTATTTCTGCAATGCTTTTCTATGTTTTCTGGATAAGATAGCCCCTTAGAGTCATTTGGTTCAGCTCTACAAAACTGAGTTTTCCAAGTGGCATTAATATGATAAAAATGAGGAATCCTATTCTTTTACCTCTTCCTTTTGCCAAATTGCTTTTTGAACCCAGGTAATTTTTTGAAATCAAAAAATTTTTTGAATCAGCGTTCTGCACCAAGGAGATTCCATAGGCATTATGTGACAAACATAATACATGTTTTGACCTTGCCACCTCGTAGTGTTCTTTGACACCCACTGGTTCTCTTTTGGAAGAGAGGATGAATGGATCTTCCCTATTCATCTTTACTTAGTTTCTGCTGGGTGAGCAACATTACCCTGCCATACCTGCTTAAAGTTCTTTGAATACAGATTAAAGTAGGTAGCAAGGGGAGTTATGTGTCATGCAGTGGTGCTTTCTTAAAGTAGTATGTGGGAAGAATCAAAATAGCCTGGAGTTCTCCACTCCTGCTAATTGCCTTCTTCACCAGCTTAGTGCAACTTGTTCCACACCCTGCAGTTTATGTTCACACTGCCATACAAGTGAGCCAGCAGTATTTCAGTGCGAAAGGCCTTTTGGTATGCAGTGAAGCTCTAGTATTTGTCCTGCCTTTTTAGAAGATAAAAGCTGCTAACTAGCTTAGTTTATTTTTATTCTGCAGCTGTGATAGCCTTAGCTGTCTTTCAAGCCCATTAATCAGTTTCCCCATCCAGAAGCAGGGCACAGATGTAGAGAATTTTCTATCCTGAACTCATGGATTCCCCAGCCTTAACAACCAAATTAAAGCCATTAGTCCCAAACTAGAAATGCAGATAAGCCTTCATAAGTTTGGCTCTCTGGTAATGATCCTTTTATCTAATGATAAGCCTGAAGCTCTGTTGCAGCTCTATCTTTGTGTACCTCTGTGGTCAGGTAACTTGCCCTTACATTTCTGTTATAGACTGGCTCTGGTCATGTCCAACAAGGGGTTTTGAATGAGATGGTGGCTTTTCTGTCACTGTTTATAGGAGTGCAGTTTCAGCAGCTTTGCTTGTCAAACAGTCACAGCCAGTTTCATACTTGAGTTGAGACTTCCCTATTTATTCTATATATTTATTTAAATCAAATAATTTTATAAGAAAGGGGAATTGAAAGTTGTAATGCAGTCTTTTAGGTTCTTAGAGAGTCTTCAATTAGTTTGTGTAGAAAAAGATGTGAAGAATTAATTATGTTACTGACTTGTTTATAGGACGGATGGGTACTCAGAACTCACGCTTTCCTTAAGAACCTTCTGCTGACCCTCTCCTAAAATATGGTGAGTCCTGTGGAGAAACCTTCACTTTGTTCCAAATATGTATGCGAGATGATGTGAGGTATCTGTCATTTGTTAAATAGACAGCACAACTTCAACTCTTAACTTGATTTTTTACTTCCAAACTTTTTAATAGTATCTTTCAGAATTAAGAAGTCTAATTGCTGGATCCTATGACTTTATTTAGTGTAATATAATCCTTCACTCCCAGTGTGCAGAATATAAGTCATTAGTACTAATCACACTTTTTATTGTTCTTTTGGTTTATAAGCAGGTTCTAAAAAAGTTGCAGGTAGTATTATGACACATTACTTTGTACGGTGTGATGAATTCCTTGTTAAATGCCAGTTTCCAAATGTTACCCTCCATGTTTACTTTATCCTCACGTTGTCCATGTGATCAGTATGTACCAAGGGAAGCACATGGAATTTGAGGTGGTAATGGAAGTTATTCCTGCTTTAGGAAACTGAATCTGCTTGTTATCCTTGCTCAACCCATAGAGCTGAAGTAAGAAATAGGTGCTCAAAAGGTGTTGGCCTCGGAGAAAAATTTTGCAATGAGGAAAAACAACTGTGATCAGGAGGGGGCTGTAAGTTGTGGGAGTACATTAAATGGAGCAGGCCAAATAAGGGTACTGCTTCTGGTTGAAGCCAGCAGGGCTAAACTTGGTGTAAACATTAGGTAGTTGTCCACAGCTCATAAAATTACCCAGGAATGATGCCCAAGGAGAAGGGGTTGAAGCCATCTTGCTCAGAAATACAAGAGTTGTCAAAAATATTTTGCTAGAGCTCTTGATTGTTTTGATTTTCTGATTTTGATGTGATAATGTCCCAAAAGCTCTGCTTTGTTCAAGTAGAATCAGTTGCTTTGTTTCTTGTAATTGCTTTGCTAATGTTACTTGTAGGCATAGATTCTTTGTTGCTGAGAGCTGGCAAATACTGTAATCACATACTATCAAGTCAACACCTTTCCATAAGCAAATTACATAAGTTCTTACATGTCCTCTGTCACCAAAAGATCTGTTCCTGGAGTTAGTCACTCACCATACTCAGCGGTGTTGAGCACTGCTGACTGTTGTCTTTGGATTTCACTGAACATTATCAAAGTAGAAGCACAAGAGTGATGAGAAAGTGCAAGCAGCAAAAGGTTTGTCAGCAGCCAACGTAGGTAAGACGTTCAGAGATTCATGCTATTGCCCTTGTTTTGTGGTGGTTAAAATCTGTGGTTGCTTATGCTTAATGACCCTGGAGAAGGATGACAAAATGAGGACAAGGGGACAGACAATGTGCTTTTTAAGTTATGTGAATATTCTTTCTTCAGACTTTTTGCCTCCTTTACTGTAATGAAAGTGAAGATAGACACTTGTTGCTGTAAATGATTACAGGTTTATAATGCAGGGGTTGGTATTTCTGTTACAAAAGACACAGCCAGAGTTATCCAAAGACGGCCTCTCATTCCCTTGTAGGCTTTCATGCTGAGACTATAGAAGGAAATTTGGGAATGGAGGGCAGTTCAAAGGATGGATGTAGGGTGCAGAATCAATTTTTGCAAGTCCATACTTTGAGGAATACTCAAGGTGATCTTGTGCTGCAGGCCTGTATACTGATGTCACTTGAAGTTGGCTCTTTCACTGGTAATATATTCCAAGAGGCTTGAAAATGACTGTTAAAAATAAAAAATCAGAAACATTGCTGAAGTACTTATACTCTGAGAGATTGATCAGCTGAAGGAAGGGTTTGAGGTTTTGGTTTCGTTAGAGGTAGCCAGTCCACTTTAATATCCCAAGGAAATGCTACACAACAAATGACTGATTTAGATCAGAGACTGATGTTATCTCTACTCGTTTCAGCATCTAAGCTATAGAGTAGAAGGCCGAGCAAGTTCTAAAAAAAAATGCAAATGTAATCAGAGATAAGGAAAAAAAGCAACAGTTAATAAAACGCTCTAGTGAAATCTTTTTATTTTGCCTCTCCCAGCATCCAACATCCTCTACAGGCATCTCTGCAGCAACTCCCCTCTCTATGAACACCATATGTCTCATGTTTTTTATAAGCTGTGTTTTGTGCTACATTTTAGTTAACTAGCTAGGAAGATCAGGAAGTACAGAAAAAAAAAATCAAATCCTGTACTTACTAAAAAAATCAGGGCACTTTGGTCTTCTGTTTCTGTGAGAGCAAGAAATAGCCTAAAGACTCTGAATACCTAGATGGCTTATAGGCAATATATTATTCATATCTTCCTCTGTCTCTCAGTGTGGAGGGCATTCTTAGGAGGAAAAGGGAGTTGTATGCCTATATTGTAGCTACTGAAATAGCTGATGCGACTTGTAGCTGGGTATAAGTTTGAGCAACTCCAATGTGTGCTGGGGTTTAAACCTTCCTTAGATGTCTTTATAATGAAGAAACTAGAGAGAAGAAAAGGCCTGGAAGGGACGCTGTTAAATTTCTCTTAGTTCTTCTCCATAGATTCACACTAAGCACAGAGCAGGATGACTTCCATTTGAAAAATGTAATGCATGGGCATGAATGCCAGTATCTATGTGGCTGTCAACCTCCTTGTATGAGATGTGACATCCTACATGCTTTCTCAGCTTCCAGAGTCCCATGGATTCTTTCTATCTATATTAACTATATCTTTATATATATCTTAACTATAGATCTTTATATCTTTATTAACTATATATAGTTAATGAACATTTGAGTGCAGACAGAAACTTTTCTCACGTTGGGACACTCAGCACTTTCCTCTGTAAATTCCCTGAGACTTAGTATGAATTGAGGTAACACTGTAACATACTCAGTGCAAGCAGTGGATGGCCTTTCATCTCTACCTAGCTACCTGTTTCCAGTAACTTTTGTGGAAAATTTGACACTGAAAATGTTGAGACCCACTTCAAAGACCTTTACTCTCTGTTCAATGTTGCTGAAATTGCCTTAAAAGTTATTTAGTTGGATGAGAGATACAGATAAAACCACACACATACTGACATGTAGAAACTGATCTTCATCAAATTGGGCTAAGAGCAAACACCAGTCTTCACTTTTTCTTCTCAATGTGTACTTAGGATTATGTGATCTCTTACATTATGAAATGCAACCTCCTAACATAAGTTAGAGTTGTTGTATTTTGAAAAGTTATCCTAGAAAAAGCTTCATGGAATACCTGTTTTTATGCTCCACTTATTACCAAAGCAATGTGATGATATTAAAGCTTTCAGCAGTAATAAAGATTATGCAGCCTGAATAGGTAAGCCTTGTGGGAAAACCACAGAAAGTCAAGGTAGCACTTGCACTGATACAAGATCAAACGATTAACTGTTATTACTGATGCCTATGTTATGCATGACTTGACACAGTTACATTCACAGTCAAATAAAAATTAGACTAAATTTTAAATAGCCATCCAATACTTGTATTTCCCCTCCTTTTAAATTCATTCCTTGATTTAATGGATAGGAATACTTTTTCTCACACCACTCGCCCCCTCGCCCCCAATCACTTGAAATATTTTCTGATGTTTTACAAATTGCAGGTAGTTTGCACACCACAGGCTGAGATCTTGTGGTTTAGAGGTCAGTCTATTGACCCCAGGATGTGTTTGTTCTTTAGCATTGACAGGAATATTGGCCAAAAAAAAAATCACTCTGACTTCCAATACTTGGTGGAACCAGGTCTGTGCTATAAGCAGGTTGCCTGATATATTAAAAGCATAATTGAAAATCAGAAGGAGAGAAGTCAGTGTTGTTAACGCTTCTTTCATATTAGTGTTAAGATCATGCTTAATAGGCTTATAAATCCAAACATTAAATAAACCATCATTTCTAAAGCATTGCTTTTTGACAACTAAAAAAAAAAAGCAATATGTATTAATCTTAAATGAGCTGATATTCCAAATCACTCCTATAGAGATATTGCAGTAAGAAAACTATTTTCAAGTGTCATCATATGTGTAGACATTCTCAGATTAAAATCTAAGGAAGTTTTAAGAAATAAAATTGAGTGTATTTTTTTCCTCAGGACTATTTGAAGTTTCTTCTTGCTGCTTAAAAAAACCAAACCAACCCAAACAACAAAAAAACCCCAAAACACAACCCTACTCTCATCCTTCTGTTTTTCTGTTTAATTTTAGTTATTATCAGGAATCAGAAACTGGAAACAAATCTTACTTACATGTTAAAACCAGGACAGAGCAGAAAATATGTGTAACTTATTTTGGATGTCTTCTGATAAATGACTACCCTAAAGAGACTTAGAGTGCCTTAGGCAGTCAGGTACAATTCTGATGGCCTATTTTGAGAAGATTGGTAGAACAGAAGAAAGTTTGCCTAGTCTTTGTTCAGTGTGGTTCATTCATGGGTTCCTGTGATAGTTTGGATGGAATCCTGGGTGCTTTGGCTATTAACACTGCAAAAATAAATAAGATTTTAAGAGTATTCAAAACTACTAAGTAGACAATTATCTCAAGTCCATTTTAAGAGCCACAAAACTGTACCTGTCCTTGGGTGCAGGTTTAAAGGGAAAAGATATTCTTGTGAACTGGGATCTAGTCAAAGCAGCTGAGACAAGGCTCATCTTGCTGTCAATCAAAATCCTTATACTTTTTTGTACCTGTCTCCCTGTGCTCTACATTAGTTGTGCTTGCAAAATCTTATCTAGAAAGTGCAGCCTGCCTTTCAGGGAATAGGGTACGTGGTACTAGTGGGGATTAATTAATGCTCCCTGCTAATCTAACTGTTCCTGTTAACATGGAGTAAAGTAAGAGGCTTCCTCTGAAAGGACAGTTGTTCCTTCATGTCAACAATCTGTCTTAGTTTCATTCTGGGGATGACAAACCCCAAACAACTTGACAGATACTTTTCTAGAGCTTCCCCTGTTCATATTTGTTATTTCTACTGCTACAGATTTAGACACAATAAAGAAAAGCAGAACTTGTGCTGGAAATGTTCGGGCCACATAAGGTGAAAGCTTCTATAATGTGAGGCAAAATAAAGCACTTGGAAACCAAGCTCCAGTTCAAGTAACTCCATTATTGAGGGCCTGGGAGCTATTTAACTTGGGTTATAGGTTTATAGGCAACAGCAGCCAGCATCCTGTTTGAGTGGTGAATTTATTACTTCCCGTGCCAGTCTTGCTCTGTAGGACTTGTCATATGTTGTTTCAGAGCCTTGTCCCGGTATCTGCCCTGCTTTCCCACACACCTTTAGTTTCATCTGGATGCTACATAGTTCCCTCCTGCAAAGGGGAGTAGGGGAGTAAGATCGTTGTGAGCCACAGAAGCACAAGATGGAAGTCCTCCTTTAATCTCCTTTTGTATTTGTGTACCAGTATCTTGCTGACCATGGTTCTCTGCATGCAACTCTCCATTTCTCTAGAGAGTATAAATGTGCTCATGTATTTATTGCTCAGGTACAGCTGTCTGTAGGTAAAGTATCTTGTTCTGAAGATAGTTCTTGTCTGCTGTCAGATCATATGATGTTGATGGCTCTGATCAGGGAGCCCTCTGGGAGACAAATGAAATTTTCTTCTGAGTATGAGAAGGCTGGATTGTAGTCAGGAGCATCAAATGTTTCTACACAGTGGTAGCCAAGATAATAGTGCAGGATTTTTCTTAACCTATAAAGAGAATAACTCTGTAGAAAGAGTTGGAAGATGTTGACTTTCTAGTCATCACTGTGCATGGTAATTGGAGATGTGGAAATCCACCAGTCTGGGCTTTCTTCCTTCCACTCCTAACAGCACATTTTTTGCACTAAGATAACAGGTTTTTGTGAATCAAAACGAAGACCAGGTGTCACATTCACATAGATTCACTTGGTTTTATTCAACAAGAGTTTTACAAAATTTCGTTTGCAGAGTCCAATTGTCTCTTCTGACAAACTAGTGGATATTTGGGAGAAGCATGATTATGGTGTGTGCTCTGATATTTAAGCTGAAGGTACAGTTCTTATGTATGAAATTTGTTTGGCGGGGTTGTGGGAACAAAACAGGTAGTACAAAACAGGTAGTACAACTAGGAGTCAAATGTTTCAGTGTAGTTTAATGCTATGGAAATTAATTCAATATTCATCATTATCTCCAGAGGTTTTTACAGTAATGTCACAGCAAATCTATTCAGCTTTTAAGAAAAGAGAGACGATGCTCACAGCTGAGCTAATTTATATTAATACCTAGCATAACAGAAGTTATTTCACCAGATTTTTAGGCATTATGTCTGCAATTAGTTAAAGAGTACATACGTTATCAATTTATCTCATTTACTAGGGGTTGGTTCTCATCTATTTGCAAATTTTGCAGGCTTACAAAGCTTAAAGGTCTATTTTCAAAAAAGCACATCTTTTTAAACTGTGCCCCTATAAAAGATTAATTATTTTAAGGTTTTTACCATACAAGACAAGAAAACTTCAATACAGATAGGTTGGGGATTTTTGCTGCTTTAATTTACATATGTAAATTTCCCTAGGTAACAAAAATCTATTCATGTTTTAAACTCTCAGTGCTAACGCTAACAACAGACACATTCACTACAGTGTGATTACACTGGGTAGGCTTAACATTAAAAAAAGCCACTTAGGTCTATTATGCGGTTTCATAAATACAAATTACTTGTGATACAATTCGTCAATGAATTATATGTAGAAATAGCTTCAGTATCAGCATCTGGACTGTATTGCATTCCTTGTTCTTGTAGACTCCAAATGGCACCATGCTGCAGCTCACAACCTCTAAGTACTTACTTCCTTAAATATCGGAGAACATCAAAATATGTAAGAACATAAGAATAGCTGTCCTGTGTCAAACTGAATAGCCATTTAGCCTAGCACCTTGGCTTCAGCCAAGGCAACGTAAAATGCTTTTTTCTGATGTCTGTTTTGAAAGCGAGAAGTGATCCAAATGAATCAGCCTTAACTGTCCTTGCCATAGTGACATCCAGTAAAGCAGGAAACCTGCAACCACAATCAACATTCTACCTAAACAAGACAGTAAGGTACCTCAAGCTCTGAGGATGGAGCTGACAAATTGCATGAGGAGAACTACAAAGTAAGGCTTGTCGGATACAGGTCATAAGCTGGAGGAATACTGTTACAGTAATGAGTTTGTATCCCTAATGTTCTTATCAACAGAAGGGTATGGAAGGAGATCAGAGTCAAGTGGGCTTGTTTCTTACACAAAGATTACTTTCTAGAAGCATGCTTGCAGCTCCTTAACATGTACACAGATTTTTAATCTAGCAAGAAGAGTTTGGTGCCAGCAACGTGGGGTGTGTTGTGATTGCAGATCCCCAAGTATGTATTTGTGCAATTAGCCAGCTGTGCTTCTCTAACCCCTCTCTGTTGCCCTACCTACCTCATTTGACATTGACCACAGGGTGTCTGCATGAGATTTAGTTGTACTTAATGTCACAATCCTGCAGTGTAAAAGGACTTTAGGAGCTATACATTGTTTGTCTTTAAGTTGTCTTCGCACAACTAGAACAATGAAAAAATGTGTTCAGCTGCATATATTGGAACTGATCAAATGTTAGGGAAACATGGGAAAGCAGTTTCCCAACATCCTGAAACATCAAATTTTGGAATAGGTCATTCAAACACCCATGAGATGAAATGCTGGACTTCATTTTAGCCTCCAGGAAATGGCACAGCAGAGTTGTCTGTAGAAAGTGGGCCACACAGTAATGAGGTACTGTGACAGGAGAATTATATAGAAAACGAACACTGCAATAATAAGTACTAGGGGAATATTTTCTGGGGGGGAGGAAGCTACAGTCTCTATTTTTCTTAATAAAATTAGTTACTGACCTCTGACTAGATGCTTTACAAGTTATAGTAACAACAAATAGTTTGCTATTTAAGTGGGTGGCTATCAGTTTTATTTAGTTGCCTTAGAAAGAACATCTGGTGAAGATACATTTACAGATAGATAATGATGTTGGTATCAAACCTTATCGGAAGTGACTGCATTCCAGCAATTAAATTAGATTTCCCTGAAGCAGGATAATTGAACTATTATGCAGTGTTTTGCCAAGATTTATCCTCTTCTGTAAATCTACTTGTGTCAGCTCTGTAGCCTTCCAGATGATTCTGAAAGATTTAAGAATCTCCAAAGATATACATTCATGTGTATTTGTAGCTTAACCCAGATAGATATGATGGTGATACCTAGCAATTCCTTATAATAATGCTGCTGTTATACGCGTTTTGATTGTTTGACTGTTGGGGAAGGTGTGTGTGTTTTATTTTGTTTGTTTTGTTTGTTTGTTTTTTTTAATCTTGGATTGTTGTAGGCACTGAGGCATGTGTGTATCGCGCTCTTCTGAAGTGTGTGAGTCTTTTTGTATAGAGAGCCTGGATATTTAGTTCAGCATTATGATTTCCAGGTACCAAAGTCCCATTGTGAATAGAGTCTTTGGTTTTCCAGCTGCCTCCTCCAGAAAGTTTTTATGTCTGTCAATAAGAATAGTATCACTGTTCTACCCTAGACTCCCCCATCATGTGAAGGGGAGAACTGATATCAGTAAGGATAAAAATACTGTCAGATTTCTGTATGTCTCAATGAGAACTACAAATGTAGGAATATTTGTAGAAACCAGGGCTGCTTATCGCCAGGGAGTTTGAGCATTCTCAGACTACATGTGCATTTCTTGAATATCCATATGTTGTATCACATGTAGCTCACAAGCCCTTCAAGCATACCTCCTATACTGGGGTTAACGGCAATGCTCTGCTGATACAGGGATGATGGGAGTGTTTGAACTGCTCTGTGTATTAGGAAGTGAGGCGGGGGGCTGCTGAGGCTAGAGGTGCAGTGACACGTTTAGCCTAGCTCCATCCTATTGCAGGAGGCAGGAGACATCCAGGTGACCATAGCTGTCTCCTCATTGTGACCCACTCGCTTCTCAATCACCACCATCTTCTTATTTTGATATGAGCTGAGTGTCTGATATTTCTCAGCCAAACCAACATTTTGGTTTCCTGTTTGTGGGATCAGGAAATTAGAGTACCCAAGATGTATGTTTTAAACACTGAGTCTTCTGATACAGCTCATCTGAGACAATAATATGGGCTTCAGTCTTCTGTTTTATACTCCAAAATATTAAACAAAATGTACTACATCTAGAAGTCAGTTTTTGTATTTGAGGTCTCTAAAGAAGAACTTATGTATTTGGTCAAAAAAAATGTATTTGGTATCATTGCCCTTTGCAGAGACACTGTGCCCTAATAGTTTCTTCTGGTCAGTGACAGCAAACATATCATGGCTGGAACAGCCTGTGTTGCATGATACATGCACTCATCAAGCAAGCAGTCACCTAAGAGCACTCTTGCAGTTTTTAGTTTGACCCCAGCCACAAGCAGAGTCTCTGAGAGAAACAAAAGAAGTATATTGAATTCACTTCACTACGTTAACCTTAAGAAGAATATTAGAAGAGTTAAGAGTGAAATAGTGCATGCAAAGGTGAATAGTTCAGAGAACAATCCCTACTTGAGAAACAGCTTCTAAATAGCAGGCAGAGAACGAAGCACATAAATTACCTATGTGCCAAACTACCTGAAAATAATTTGGATACTCACTGAAGCAAAGTATTGTATCCAATGGTTCACTGCTAGGGCAGATCCATCTGCTTTCATTTCACTTTATTTCTATCCTCTGTAAGAAAATCAACATAGTTTTGCTACCCTAGTCTACAGTCCATAAAATCAGAACTATCAAAATTCCTTCTGTCTAGAACAGAGGTCTGAACACTCACTGTTTTCATTAGGAAGTGCTTTATTTTTATGTGATTACTTCATCTGAAGGAAGGTAGGAATGAGTCGCTCCGACTTAGGTTACCAGACCAGAATGATTGACTTAGCCTTTTGGTTTCAGTTTGCTATAAGATGCCAAACTGCGAAGCTGGCATATAGTATATATTTAACTTAATGGTAAGAGCTTATGGGATGTCTGCTGTTAGAACTGAAACACTGAGAGAGTTGTGAGATTTTTTTTTTAACCCAACGTGGGACCTTAGACTAAACACAGATTTGAAAACTTCTGTCTCTGTATAGAAAAATACATATCTGACTTTTCAAGCAGTGATATGCAGACGCTAAACAGAAATGGAAAAATTTGAAGGTTTAGATGTGGGGACAAGGGTATCAACAAGTGAGAAAAACAAAAGAAGAACAGAACAGGCCAGGGTTTGTAGAGAAAAATCACTGGTTCATTAGACTTTTTTCTTAGATTTTGTTACAGTATTGATTAAATCTATAATGTATGATAGCATCAGCATCCCGTTTACTTTTGGTAATTGCTGATCATATTGGCCTCTTTGCAAGAGCAAGGTGCAATGTAATGGCTTTATTTATGGCATGATCTTGGGAATAGAGCTAAACTGGATTAACAAGAAGGTTCTTTAAAATTTTACAATAAAAACCAGAGATCATAAAAAATCACACCAGAATAGCTAAAATCCCTGAGCTGTCACTGCAATGTTCATGTCCTTGTTCTTCCTGACTCAGAACAGGAATTTATGGTTAGATCTCTCATATACAAGCTGAGAATTTTAAGTGTCAGAGTTGGTGCATTCTCTTTCTAATTCTGTGTATTCCACATATTCCTGTAAAGTTTGTCAGCTGTCTGTGAACCTTAAAGGTATTTTAAAGTAACCTAAGTAATCGAAGACTGTTTAAAAAACATTACACTATACTCTCTTTATTAAACAAATGAGAAAGTTTTACACGAAAGTAAAAATGTCACATTGGCTAAATTTCGTTCCTCCTGAAGACAATAGGAATTTTACAATGGTACAGTTTCAGCAGGAACAGGAAGAAAAATGCCTTACAGTGATTTTCTTGGATGGCTATGTAGATATGTGCTATACATTGGCAGATTGTTAGAGCCAGCCTTCATGATTTATCAAAGACAATTTTATTTGTGATATTTAGGCTTCAACAGCAGCAACAGGCACAGCACATGAATCTGAAAATCCCTATCTTCATTTTTTGATGCCTTTGAAAACTTAACCTTACAAGCCAAAGTGAGGCTAACCCAACCTTGGTTAGGGTTGAGGTACAAACACCTTAAATCCAGACTAAGTCCAGGTACCTCTTTTTTTCAACTTCATGAAGCTTTGTTTTTAGTCAACAGTGAATTGCAAAATCCTGTGCTTCAAAGTGTCATTTGTCTGGAGTAAATATTGTCAAGCTAAGGTCTGTGTAATTATTTGAGGATTAGAAATTACGGATTTGGAAGAAAGGGGGTACTACTGGGCAGGTAGCTTTTTATACAGTTGACAGCTGTCTGAGTGACTGAGATGCTAATAATGTTACAGGTGATCTCTGCTGGGATGGATTATTGAGCATCACGTAGCTAAGATGACTGGAATCTCATCATAAATGTAATTTGTCTCGCAGCTATTGCCATGCCATATGTGGTAGTGGAGTAGAGAACATTACACTTGCCTCTAATTCGGTGAGAGTCACAATAGATAAATTGGAGGTCAAAAGGGCCTTTTGGGAGAGCTCTTGCTGAAAAGGGTTATATAAATGTAAAGTAGTACTATTATTATTTATGAGCAGATTGAGTCAAATGTCATGTTGGATGCATTTCATCAATCTAAGATTAGACTTGGGCCTGTAGCTCAGCAACAGTTCAGTGATACAAATTGATAAGGGGGATGTTTTACCAGGCTAAACAGAAACTCAAATAAAATAGCAAGCAGTTCTTTACAACAGCTCTCCCATTCAGTGATATATCTGAGATTTGGCATTTGGAGCAGCAGGTGGGGCAGCAGAGAGCTTTTCCACCAGGGCAAGAAACAACTTGCAGTCTCCAGCCCATTGCAGAGGTGTTTAATTTAGATCACATAAAGATTTTTGCTGCATGATAGAACTGTGGAAACAGATATCAATATTTTATTAAATCCATGAATTACAGCTGTATGGAAATGTTAGGAACACTGACAAACTCCTTGCCAACATGGGTAGCATATTCTGCCCTTGGAAACCTATATTATTCAGTGAGCTCTTATCTCCCAGGAAAAGGGAAATGTCCACTCACTCCCACCTCCTTCATGCACACACACACTCATAGTGAGCAGGGCATATAAATATCATAGGAAAAAGAAATAAGAAATTAAGCTTTCTCCCTCTAAGTCTTCCAGTAAGGGAGAAGTACCTCTAGCCCACAGAAATATATATTGAAAAATACTGAATTTCTGAAATCAAAACAGCTACCCTTTTGCATTTTCTCTTCATTGGCTTTAATTAAGTTTACCCTAAGAAGCTTGTGAGGCCAGATAACCTTGTTACATGAAAGAAAAAGATTGCACACTATGGGGTGGTTCCTGCTAGCTTGGCCATCATTTATAAAGCCAGGATTTAATATCCTTTAAGCTTTTCTGTTTGCAGACTCATTTTATTTAAACTGCGTTTATATAAACTGCTCAGCAGATTAGAGAGGCAGCTCTATAGCCTTAATTTCAGTGTCACTTTCCAGCTGTTTTGGTCAGGCGTCATGCCTGGATTTAATGTATTTGTGCACTAAAATGAAAATATATCTCAATGATAAATCCTCTCCAAAGCAGAGGGAAATAGCAGTAAATAACATCTGTTGAAATCAAATGAAACAAAAAACAAAAGCCCACAGGAGAACCAGATACAGTAGAGAGCTTGAAAGCAAACTCAATATAGAGTTCAAGCTTAAAAAGAGTGATCCAAATCCTTAAAATTATCCATAGCTAGAGGATGGGGAATTTGTGACCTACCACTTGTATAGATTTGTCAGTTCCAGATGTACGGGGGATCAGTTATTAAAAGACATGTTGCACTTTTGGGACTGATCCAAGGCTCCTTGAATTCATCCAAAGGATCTGTAAGTTCATTACAGATATTCATGACAGTCACCGATTATCCCAGAAATAAATTCATGCAATGAAATGCTCTTGAAATTGAAACAACAGGGAAAGGCAAAGAGCTCTCCCTTTCAGCCAGCTATTAAAAGAATAAATCTGGGTATCCCAGCTGTTCCATTTTGGTTATCTTTACATGCTCAGAGCTAAGCACCTAAATATTTACTCTCCCTTATTTATTTTATTTTATTTTTTTTATTTTATTTCCTCAGAGGCCCTGATAGCTTTCCACCCAAGGTTAAAGGCAAGCACAATCTGAAATCAGCTATAAAATCAGATGTAAATCTTTATATGCAGCTAGTCATTGTCATCTGCATTTGAAAAATCTTGGTTTAGTTAACCATGTTAAAGCCACAAGCTCTGTATAGGCTTGAATCTACGTTCCTATTCACCTAGTGCCTCCTTTTATGCAGGGCTATGTGCTAGTCAGTCCAACCATGTCAGTTCCACAGCGCTGAGTGGACTGTAGCGTACTTGTGATGTAACAAAAAAATGGCAAAGGAAGAGCTTGGCCCTGCATCACCCGAAGACACATTTTGATTTTTCTCTTACTTGTCAACCAATGCAGATGAGAGCCAGAGGAATACCATAACTTCCATAAGTATCCCCTTGCATTTAAATAAAATTTTACTCTGGCTTTACCTTCAAGTTATGAATATACGATTTATGACATTTTACCCAGGCAAATGAGAGAACCGCTTTAAGCCTGCCCTTTCCTGGCATACCATGGACATCTAACAGGGCTTCCACACTTAACATAGTGTAAAAGTGGCTTCATTCGAGAACACAGGACAGGAATGTTGCATAGCTCTTGTTTCATTGCGATTTATACAAAGAACTGGAAGGAAATAGCATCCTCACAGTTGAATTTGATGGACAAATGCTATAGCATGTTCCGTGGGATTGCTTCACCTTGGGTTTTGCTTGTGGAAACTTAAATCTACTGTAGTCTGTAGATGGAGGAACAGTGAGAAGTAATAATCAGGTCAGACAAGGATCTGACTCTTGTCAACTCAGAAAAAGAATATGTGCATTCACACAACTTTGGGAAATTACAGAAATGTGAAACAAGGTGTAGATGTTAGAAAATCTGATATACGTTTCTTAAAATCTAGAGAGTATCCACTTCAAAGAGGATACTTGCTTAAAGCATATGTGGCTTAAACCATAACAAAGGTAGTATATGGTGACTCTGAACACACTGCAGAAATGTATTGAACTGTAGTTTCAATTAAACCATGGAAGAATGTATTCCTTAAACTAAGTGATTTTCTGGGGGTTTTGTGTGGTGGTGGGTTTGGGGGTTTTGTTGTTTGTTCATTTGTGGTTTTTTTTTATTTAATCAAAACTGTTCCTTTCTTGTTTACTCAGAGTTAGAGGTGAGAAAAAAAAAATCAAAACTTTCTGCATTGACCTCTCATGTCTGCTAAATCCCAGCTCAGTCCCCCCAAAAAATCACATTTGCTTTTTATAATTTCTAGTATTTTGTTTCAGCAGTTCTATATGTTGCAAGCAAAGTCATTTCTACTACATCCCCAGGAGACTATTCCACAGCCTAACAAACCTCATTCTGGGATGCTGAGATTTTTTTGAATTTATATTTCAATTGGTCTTTTAGAATAGCGTGTACTACCTCAACTAAACAGAAAAGAATTGCAGAAGTCTCTAAGCAAAAGTCTGCTCAAAAAACAAAGCAAGTCCTTGACTGAAGATGTGTAGCACAGACATACAATATGCAGAGGAGAGACAAGGATGAAAATAATAATCCCTTCATAAATATCCTTCATTGAGAGGAAAAAAATAGTGTGACAGAGAAATTCAATGTTATTTCCTTTTATATGCTGTTCTTAGTTTCCCTGGGTGCAGCATTAAGGTATCTGCAGAAATCTCATGTGCCTCCCACTGCCACAGGAAAGGTATTTGTGGCAAACCTGTGCAGCCCTCCCATGCTTGTTCTTGGAATCGTGAGCTGTGGCTAGCACAACAAGCCTGCAGTTTGCTCTGCCACAAGGAACTGGATCAGCACGGAGCCCATCATACAGAAATGTTTGTGACTCATGTGTCAAATCCTTTAGAAATGAGTGTGATTGATCTGAGATTAGCTCTTCTTTTTATTTCCTCTTTCTTCGCATTCTCCCCAAAGAACAATTCACATATGAACCGCATAAAGGTGACAAACTACTGTTTTGGGGTGTATTCACTGCTGGAGAGGCAAAGGTAAAATGAAGAGCACAGTTAACAGGAAAAAATTTCTTCTGAGATCAGTAACTCTTCTTCTTTAATAGTCTGTCAGCCCAAACGGATATAAAAGCATCAGAAGCAAGGAGCATTTTTAAGAGATTATAAAATTGTTACTCCACAGAAAAATTACTCTAACAAGTAATTTCAGCAGTCACTCACAGAAACTATATGAAATGTCCAAAACCACAGGGCAAACACAACCTCCAAATCCCAAAGCTATGAAAATTCCTGTCTCCCAGAGATGAAAATGGATGACCAAGACTGGAGATTGTTTTAGCAAGGGCCAAACAGATACAGCAGCTGAGTAATACTAAAACCAAATTTCCATCCATATTTATGGATGATATTAGTTAACTTCTTATGGGAATCATGTTTTCTAATTATGCTGAGGAAACTAAGGAATCTAACATTTCTGAAATTTGGTCTTTGCTTAGAATTGCAAGTAGGAGGTTACAATTAAAATAGTTATATTCTCAATATCGCTATCTGTTCGATAGCAAGTATATGAGAAACCTCAGTCAGTCTTCCAAACTTCTCTAAGTGTATTGTATAATAATGCTATAAAACCCGTGAATCTTCTGTTTATGTTGCGGTTCTGACTCAGCATTCCTGTAATCTAAATGGCAAATCTGAAGAGTCAGCAAATCAAGCTGGAGATCAGAAATTAGAAGTCCAGGGAAATACAGATACTGAGCAGCACCCAGCCATCAATTTGACCTTTTTTAACTTTTTTAAATGAAAGCCTAAAATATTTTTTCGTGTTTTTGGGGGGTTTTTTTTGGAAACAAAGTATTTCTGTTGTGATCGCAGTGATGGCTTATCCTTTCAAAGTCTGACGGAGTCCCTCTGCAGGTCTCATGCCTTGCTGTGACAGGAAGTGCAGGTCTGGTTGTCCCTGTTCTACTCTGGCCCTGGGCCGCATCACCTTGCATGTTGCCTGTGCTCATGCATTCAGAGCAGGGACAAGCAGAAACTGAAATGCATAAAGGGGAGAGGAAAGGGAGCAGTAGCAGGCGTTAGAACAAGAGGAAGTAGCCTCAAGCTGCACCAGGGGAGTTTTAGATTGGATATTAGGAAAAATTTCATACACTGAAAGGGTTATTAAGGATTGGAACAGGCTGCCCAGGAAAGTGATTGAGCCACCATCCCTGGCAGTATTTAAAAGACACATAGACATAGTGCTTAGAGATATAGTTTAGTGATGTTTTTTTGTCAGTGTTAGGTTGACGGTTGGACTAGATGATCTGAAAGGTCCCTTCCAACCTAGACAATTATATGGTCGAGGTGGACTACTCTTATGCTGGATCCTAGGCATTGTATCAGTTTGGAAATAAATCAATGTATTACTTTATTATTTTTTTTTAATGGAGGCAGCTCTTCACACAATGTTTTATTATTCTGATGTTGCCCAGGAAAGCTGGGAGGTGACCAGCTGTCAGTGCTGGAGTCTGTGTCACTTATTATCTGACTTCTGTCTCTCTAATAAAAAAATCAATCACACCTGAGTGACATATGCATTTGTACGTAACTCATCTGACTTCCTTATAACCCTTAGAGAAATGCAGGGGGCAAATCTTTGTACAGTGCTTCTTAGTCTTTCAGAGATATAGGCAGGAGATACCTGTTCACTACCAATTAATCCATACTGGTCCACAGACTGTCAAGGTTGTTGAGGCTCCCAGTGGACTGGTTAGCAGGCCTCCTGAGGTGCCTGGAGTCACTGAAGAGTCTGGTTTTCTTTTCAACTTCTGAAAAACACAGTGGCACAACATAACTTCCTGTTATCACATGGGAGAGATGGGAGGCATCTTTCTGGCTGTGTAATGGAGCATGATGAAGGGATCCTGAACTCTCTCTGAGCAAGCTGGTATCTTTGTGCAGCGTAAAGCAAGGGTGGAGGTTGCCGGCTGGATGCAGAAGCCGCACAGCTGAGTTAGCACAAAAGCATGCCAAGTGTATTAGCCCAACTCCTCAGCAGAACTTGCTGCATTTTTTCAGTTTCGGGAGTTAGTTTGCTCGGTAAGAATTCAGTGATAGCTCACCATACCCACTGCAATCATTAGAAATTCTCCTTGATCAATGATCAGAGGACAGTATATTTTCATTTCTTCTAAAATGCATAATATGGCTGTATTATATTTGAACATATAAGGAAGTCATGACTACTGGTACTTAATTAAAACAGTAATAGTTTTCAAATATTAACTCTTATGTTTATACTACTTTCATTTTTCTGTGTGTTCATTAAATATTTGTTTTGGTAGCGATGCATTTAGACAAGCATTTTCTTCCCTTGATGATTATCCTCAGCTCCACGTTCTGTCTTTGCTAACACAAGTGTTTGTAGGGCTACCCTAGAAACTCTTTAATTAAAATGATCTAGGATTTTAAAAGAAATAAAAGACAAAGGAGGAGAAAACTAGTCCTTACCCAAAAATATTGTACAAAAAGGGGTAGTAAGCCTCTGCTGCAGCACTTCCACCTAGCAGAGAGGTGATGATCCCTTCACCATGAAAGAAAGTGTATGTGACAGCTCATACTAAAAAGTTGTGGATCCTTCAACACAAGTGAGACTTAAACTGGGATGTAAGAAGGTGAAGACTGCAAGTGTTCCAGTTTCCCCCAATACTCATGTTCCTCATGCCAGCTAACGAGGAGCGAATAGGAGCAACTTCATGTTCCTCAAAGTCCTTTACCTTAGCCTGATCAGCTTGCCCACATCAACATGGATCAATGTGATCCAACTTTCCTGGAGAGGGAAAAATTACCTCGTAGTTGTTTACCTCCATAGTTTCAAAACTTTTTTTGGCTTTACATGGCAGGAGAAGGTTTGCTATTTACATTGTGTTGCAGAAGTCTTCAACTGTAGACTGGGACTAGGAAGAAATACAATTATTAAATGTGTAACCATTTCTTCTACCTTCCTTACTCTTATTTAAATATCTGTTAGATAGACACAGCATACTCTTATATTAAGCAACCCAATAACTAGGCCCTTTATACAGTATATATTAACTACTGCAGAGCAGATCCTAGACCATCATGCTCTCAAAATTGATCCTAATGACTTAGAGTCTTCACAGACCCATTAGAGGAAGGTATGGTTCAAGATGAGTACATGCAAGGCACAGAGCCCAGTATCTTGTATGCCAGGCACAGGAAATGCCATGTGGAATTGGCTTTGCTCCTGGCCTTATAGATGTACCTAAAGAGGCATGGGTCAGCAATTAGCATGCAGAATGACAGTGCAGCAGTTCTGCCATATGCATTGAGACCAGATATGCCTAACAGCTCCCAAGCATTTGTCCTGTAAGAAGAGCAGTAAAAGTAAACAAACCCCACATGGATTCAGTTCCCGGTAGGTACCTGGGCTGATGCTGGCAACGCTTTGAACATTGGCAGGAATAACAGGCACCTGGCCCAGCTACTGTCAGTGAGAGACATCAAATGCAGAAGGCACCACTTCCATAAGGCAGATGCACCCACGCAACCAAACACTGCCCTGTGTAAATAGCTGTTCAGAGAACAAGCAGTGACTCAAACTTGCCAAGCTTCAGAAATCCTGAACTCCACCATGCCTAATGTAACGGGAACTGGCTCCGCATATAATTGTTCTGCCTGTTGGGCACTAATAATTATTTCTACATCCCCATCAAAGAAAGCAAATACAAGGGTGATCTGTATTAACAGCTACTAGACTTCATGACAGTGGTGTTGTGGGCAACGTCTAGCTGCCCTGACATGAACTTTTACATAGGTCCAGGCCTGTGGAATTTCTCCCAGAGAGCCGAACTAACGATAAACACTGCAAGTAGTAGATAGCAGCCCTTCCAATGAGATAAAAAAAAGCTTTGCATTTATGACTTGTGGTATTCAAATATGATTAATTTTTTCAATTATTTTTTAATTGAAGTCTCCCTGGATAGCTTTAATGACATCTTCAAAGCAGGAAGCTGTGTACTGGCTGCAGTTCTCATTGACAAGTAAGTTGTGCATGTGGCTGTAATAGCTAAAGGAGAAAGATAAGGAACAGGGAACCTTCTGCAGGAATGCATGCATATTTGCACATCTAGCTTGGGCCAGACCAGAGGCTGCCATTTTAGTGATCTGAATTTATGGCTTATTTCCTGCCAAGGAAATAAGGATTCTTGTCTTTCAAACACTAGGTCATGTTGCTTTGTCTTCCACAGAATCCACAATTCATTTAATTTTACTTTTTTTTCTGATTTTTCCAGGACCACACATTCTCTCCTTCCTTGCCTTGAGAATTGAAGTGTTTTGAATCTCTTATTCTGGTTCATTTTGTCTTACTGAAAAAACTGTTTTGCTGGAAAAAAAAACAAGGTACAGAATCAGAAGATAAAAGCCAGAATTATACAGAAAAGCAGTCTTGCTAAAAGATAACATAAGGTGGGTTGGGAGATGTGTAATAGCTTCACGGATTGTTGATCTTAGCACGGAACAACTTTTTCTATACCACCGCTTAAAAAGCCATCTGCCTTCCCAGGGTCTCATCAAGCATTAATTGTTAAGTTATGAATAAAATCTTCCTTAAACCGAGCTGTTGACACATGTGGCATAGGTTAAAGGGCTTCAGACCCTGAAGTTGCCCTGCTTTCAGCAGAAGTTAGTTGCCAAACATTTGATCATCTTTCACCCCTCTAATTCCATCACACTTTCAGTACCCTTTCGATTGCCTTCTCCAGTGCTTGCATTGTTTGTCTGTCTATCTCTCTTTCTGTCTTCTCCCTGACTACCGTGAAGAAATATAACACCTTTGAAATGCGGGTGTTCATTTTATTCTGACATAATATCCTTCTTAGCCTCCTGTCCTTACCTACTGATTAGTTAGACGGGGAGCTATTAAACACTTGCAGCAGTCTGCCTCTGAGCTGGCTGTATTTCAGGTCTGAGAGAAGTTGCACTTTAATACTTCTCTGGAAATGAGGATCTCTGGGTAAAAAGAAAAAAGATTAAATGGGAAGCTCTCCTGCTTTAGTGTCTCTTCTTACTGCTTCCTTTGTCATGTAAGAGCGTGCTTTTGAATGATGAGATGCACGCTGAGGAGAATGGGGGCAAGAAGAAAATGTGGATCTGAGAGGTATTCACAACTCCAAAGAATGTTATTTGGTAATCATAGCAAGAAGTCAGTGTTAGTACTTATAACTACAATGAGTCTTTAATGTAACAACTGATACCTTAACAAACAGCAGAGAAAAGAATAAGAGGTGGCAAGAAAGACAAAAAGAGCTAGAAGCATAAAGGCCTTGGTTGGTTGTTTCCCTAATTGCATTTATCAATTATTAGAAGAACCAGTTCTACTAGAATACACCTGTCACATAGGACTGTTGCATTTAGTACCATAGGAGATGCCCCACCCAGCGAGACCTGTGGTCCATCCTGCTCAGGGGTCTTTCTCTGACAGTGGCAATAGAGAGTTATTTTGGGGAAGGTCCAGAGACTGGTTCCTCCCCGCAGTCAGTCCCTTGCCTTGGTATTACCCCAACATCCAGGACTGTTCTGTGTGTTGGAGTGTACATCCCTGCCTAGGCCTTTTTTTATCTGTTTATGAATCTCTGGTCTATGGTTTATTTAAGCCTTCTCTGAACCTGCTTCTGCAACCTGCTATGACAACAAGCTCTACAAGTTCACTCCCTGCCATGTAAGGAAGTACTTCTTTATCTATTTTAAACCAATATTGAAGTCTTGCCTGAGTGCTCCCTACTCCTAGTACTGCAGGATCTCACAAACAACAATTCTGTGTTCAGCTTATCTACTGCCTATATGATTTAATCAACCTTAATCTTATTCCCTCTGGTCTTTTTTATTCAGGCTGAAGAGCTTCCACCTTTTTAGTCTTTTCTCATAAAGCAGCTTCTCCATCCCCTCGATCATTTTAGCTGCCCTTCTTTGTACCAGGAAGAATATACTATCATCCAGAATCAAATGTGGTTTGTTTTGGCTTTTTGAATAAAGGAAATTAGTCTAGACAAACTTTGGATGTCTCTTCAGATATTTGTTTGCATAGCATCAGAATATTGTTTGTGTTGAACCTTGGTTCTGTTGAAAGGTCTAGACAAAGTATTTCTTATCACATGTTTCCAAGTGTGTTTTCTAGTACTAAACCATTGAGCAGCACCTTAAAAAAATAGTTCATATAAATTAGAAAGTTGTGTTTACTATTCTTTTATGCAAATGTCACTAAAACTTTGTGATCTGTGTTGTCTATACTTCTCTCATATATCAAAGCATTTAATAATTTTCATGCCTCCAGATGCAGCTGGAAGCCCTTTTTCTACTCGTGCTTATCAATTCTAGATAAGGTTCTGGGTACATTTGACTTGTCTGCCACAAACAATATATCTTAAAGTAAAAGTAAGACCTCATAGCTCACCTAAAGGCATTTCTTGAAAGTTCTGACTGGCACTTTTGGTTATACCTTTATCCATTGTTTGATATTTTCCTACTCCTTCACATTACCATTCATTTTTTCTGCATTAGCAGTTTCAGCAGCCAGTATGGATATAGACTCTTCTACCTGCCCAGTTTACAATTCCCATAAATCTTTGTATACTTCCTTCCTCTGCAGATGGAGATATACTGACCTGTAAGTCTTGGGGATCTGTCTGCATTCTTTCTTCTGTCACTTTTCTTCAGAGTGGGTTATTTTTTTTTAAATTTATGTTTCTATCCAGGAAGCTTTAAACTGCACATCAGATTTTTGCAATCCCTCTATGTTCTTCAATTGTTTGTTCCAATCTTAGAATATAATCTATATGAACTCTAATGTTTTTGCTGTCATCAAAAATTTACTCTCTTGTTTTGAGATACTTCAGGCACAAGGTGTGAGCCAAAAGGTATTTTGGGTAAACAGAGTCTTAGTAATGGCTGTTAAAAGTCCACAGACATCAATTATAATTTTTGTGGAAAAGTATCTGCCATTTCCCCTCTTCCAAGGATAATATGTCCAGAAAGTGTTCCCTTTCAATAATCTAGTTTCACTACTTGGGCCCTTAGCAACCTCTACCCAGTGTACTTACAATACTTGTGTGAGTGTTGGTGTGTGGGGTACAGTTATGATGGTTCTGGTCTCTGCTTATCTAGACTCTTTACTTTTAGGGTTCCCTTGGAGTAGACAGTCTGAACTGTCGTAACAGCAAAGCACGGTGGAAAAAACAGATCTTTCATTTAAAGTACCAAGTGCAACTCTCAGTGTGTTGTAGAAGCTGTAAAGATACTTAAAAAGAATAAATGATATATCATTTATATGTCATATAGGGTAGCTCTTCTACTTCATTTCCTCTTATATCCTGTTAGGAGGAAAAAGGGACACCAATGATAAACCTGCTTGAAGTGGAGAGGAGGTAGGCTAGAAGTGCCCAATAGCCGTATCTCGTATTCCACCATCAGATGGTGGTGCTCTAGTGGTTAATGCCAGGAAGGTGCAGCTACTCTGCAGTTTGTCCTGCAGATACAGACTGCCTGCTGTCCCGGTGCCAGCACCCACTGAAGTGTGTATCCTCACCAGATCAGGAAGAACCAAGGCTAAAACTGCCTTAGTAAAAAGGGAGGTATTGCCAATGGCATATACACACCAATAGGCACGCACAGCCCCTCACAGACATGCAGATGTGCTTTGAGCCTTGCTCATGGCTGAAGACAAAAGACCTGCTGATGCCATGCCAGTTTACACCAGTGCATAGCGTGATCTGGTTTGTCTGAATTCCCAGCCTTAGTCAAAACCAAACCACACCAAAAAACCCAAACAAAACACCCTTTCTGTTTCTTGTGAAGGCAGTATTGATTTATTTAAATTTTTTTTTCAGATTCTCCACTAGCTTTCATGGCTCAGTGAGGGCTTTGGAAAGAAAGAGACAATGTTTTTAAAGTGGTTTTTTTTTAATGCTGACCTGCATAACAGCAGAAAACCCACCTCCTCCCTGAAGTAGCACACCCTTACAAGTGCCTGAACATAGAGAAAAGTATGTAGGATGGCTGAGGTTAAAATAAAAAAAAAGTAACAGTAAAGAAAGAAGTCCTGCATAAAATGAAGAAAGCTTCCATTTCTTTCCCTTCCCCTACAGTTTCTCAGGCAAAATTAATACTTTGGTTTTTTCTTTTGGTAATTCTCTACCTGTCTTTTCTGTATCTCATAAACCTGGTCCCTGGCTGCTTTTATACAGACACTCAGAAAAATGTGGCCATTCTTGGTGGTGTAGATAACTGTTGAACATTTGCTTCTTTGCAGAGATAGAGTTATCAGCAGAGGTAGTATTCTCAGGTGTTCTTCCAGCCTTTGGAAAATAGTTGTTACTGTAATCTGTAGGCAATATTTCCTCTAATGCCGTAGGCATGTGCTTCTCCTTTTGTGGCTGTTTACCAATTCTCTAACAGATTAATAGGAGAATAGTTCACTCAGTGACAATCTGAAACTTTAAAACACCCTCAAATGCCTCATTACAGTCCCAATAAAATAGTTTGTTTTCTGTGAATGATTAGTCCCTCTCATATCTTCCTTGCTCCATTGCTTTCAAAATGCTAATCTCAGGGTGCATTTATTTGCCCGTGCCAGCCTGTTTATAGCTACTGTATCCCTTTGGTGTAAGCTTACTGTATCTTCCTAATTTGCAGTAATCAGTGAATTTCCACGATCTATAATCATAATAAGTCAGTTGAGGCATGCTTTTTCAGAAAACTAATCTCAGTTTCTGGGGCTGGGCTGTCATCTCCACTTCTGTCATGTTATGTGAGATGAAGCAAAAATGAATCACAATGCCAGACAGAGAAGTGTTTGAAAGAGCGGAGCTAAAGGGAGAAGAATCTTTTGCAGCACATTTCTGAAGAACAGAGCTACTCAGCTATGCTGCAGCATGTTTAGTCTTTATAATGGTTTACATGTTTTTTATTAAATGGTTGAGGCATCGTTATTCTCAGGCCTTCTAGGGTGCCATAAAACAGCTTTAAGACCATCGTAGTTCACTTGGGTGAACTTTGATGCATGACACCCAGCTACAAGACATACACTGCAGTGCACATAGTGCCTCCCCAACAGCCAAAGAAACAAGGGACAGGAGAACATGAGGTGGGAGTGGGTCACAACAGAGATGTAGCCAGGAGTTCACACTCCTGCAGCCCCTTGCCTCTGTCAGAGGATTTCCATAGGAATATCACCTGTGAAACAAACATGGAAAGGGATTGTTCACTTTCTTTTCCCCTCACATACAGGGTCTAGGGAAAAAAAATCAAAGGGCTTTCTACAGTAGGAAAGAATGCTCTTGCTAGCTGAAACCCAACAGAGGGGATGGTAGAGTGGGAAGGCCATCCAGTAACACCCATGTTTATCTTTAGCCAGGACACCAGTATTAAATCATTTTCACTTAAAGAAGTTTTGAAGTGCTCTCTGGTGATAAGAAAGACATGCAATATTTTTGATGCCCATTTCTCCAGTATCAAGAACTGGCCTCTTGCACTGCATGGCTTGTTGCTGAAGAAAAAGCATAAATGCTGCATCTAACCCTGAGGCAGTTTCCCAGCAGTTTTCAGTTCAAGTATTGATCGACTCTGATACTGTAGCTGAGCAGAACAGCTGAGCTCCCCTAGGTAGCATGGACATAATTTCTTTTAGCCATTACTGAAAGAAGTTGGAAGAGAATAGGTAAAGTCAGCCAAATTTTTACTGATCCTGTAAATAATCCTCATTTAAATACAACAGAATGTTGTAGACAAATAGTGGCTATGTGCAGATACAAAAGCATCACAAATTTAAATTATTATTTCTGCAACATCTAATTCATGCTAACAAGTGTGACACAGAAACTTACAATCATGGAAAATATTGGACTGCTAAGGACCTCTAGACATCATTGAGTTCAACCCCCAACTCAAGCTTAGTCCATCTAGAAGAGGACCTTGGTTCAATAGCTTGACCAACTGAGTTTTGAATATTTCCAAATTTGGAAATTCCCAAACTTTTCTAGGCACCTGCCCCAGCATTTGACCTACCTTACGGTGAAAAATTAAAATTTCACATGTCCCAACGTGTTCTTTCCACTAATTACCTCCAATAAAAGTCTAGCTCTATCTCCGATACAATCTCCTGCTAAGTAGGTAGTTGAGGACAGAAAACTGGAAGACAGGTAGCAGAGAAGACAAGAAAAGAGGTGATAGTGATCCTAGAAATCACAGAGAGTAAAATTTTCAAACTGGCCAGCTGCATTTTCAGAGTTACTGAGTGTTGGCAGACAGACAGAGCTTGAAAATATTTGGAAAGAAGATGACCTTTCACATGAAATATCTTGATTTGTAGATGTGGATGTGCTAGGGAACTATAAATCAGTGTTTTGTATAGGTTCTGTTTCTTTTGAATCAAAACAGATTTTTGGAAGATGAACTCTAGGATCTCAGAGTTGTGATTTTTTTTATACCGTCTCTAAATGAAATATAGACTGTTTGAACTCACCAAGCACTGGATAGTTTGGGATTTTGCAGAACTGTGCAAAAGAAGAAAAGACATCTGAAAAGTTGGATATCAAGTAAAATTGCCCACCTGTGTGCTTAGAGAGTCACATCTCAGGGAAAGTTCCAGCTTGATTAGACCAGGAGGTGACAGGGTGGACCTATAGGTGTGTTACTGGACAGTCACTTTCATTCAGCTTTCACATAAAGGAAATTAAATATTCCAGTAGGGATTTACAAAAGGTGTCTGAAGCTCTTTTGCTGCCCTGCACCTCTTCTACCTGTACACCTCATCTCTAAAGAATGAGATTAGGAATTGCTAACACCAGGCTCTCAGCAGCAGGAGTAGGGACTGTGCTGGGACTGTGTGGTTTCCACAAGGCAGAAGCAAAACAAAACACCACATGGATGGGTTGTTGCACATCAAACAGAGATGAAGCCTGTGCTCAAACTGCTGTTGCTAAGAAAGGTTTCTCATTGCTGAAACCAGTACTGCTGTGCAAGTGCTTTCACTGGAAAGAGCAATTTCTAGCACCTTTATTATGAAAATGGCTCAATAATTTATGTTCTTTAGATTTAAGTAAGCCATCTTCCATTTCTTAATTACCCTGTTTTCTTTGTTTTTTTTTTTTCCTAGAACTCGGAGTAAAAAGTTAATCTAAAACTAGAGTGGTTGAGTGGTGACCTCCATTACAGATCTTGCTAGCTTGGTGGCAGTTCCTGTTCCTTGTTGGTGCTTTGATTCTCTTGGTCACACTCAAATGACTTTTCTCATATAGTTTTTAATCTGTGCCTCTATTTGGTTTAATGCATGAGCTCCAAGAAAAGCCATTTCCTTTTCCTTTTATTGCTACTTTGTTCTGTTTTGTTTTCTTGAATTTGTGAGCAAGTAAACATACTGACAAGCAACCTTTAGGGAGTTTCTAAAGTCAGTTTAGAGGAGGATAATTTGTGATGCTGCTAACCCCTGTGTAGTGTTAACACTTTCAAATATGTCTAATTACGCTTTAAGATAAGGATATTAATGCCATCAATCAGTACTGACAGCTCAGTATCACAGAATCCAGCCCTTTGGCAACTCTCACATGTAATATAACAGCATAATTAATGGTTATAAAGACACCATTATACACAACATAGTATTTCTAGCAGTCGGCTTGTAATCATTAAATACCATGAAAGTGAGGTTAACAAGCTGAAGACCCAGTCAGACAGTTCTGAGAGAGAAAGGGAGGGTCAGTCAGTCCTCCTTCAGCCCCTAGTAATATGGCAAAAAGGTATGGTTTTAATCTTTGGCTCATAAACCACTGAGAGAAATGCTTGGGTTGTTTTCCACCGCATTCTTGCTTGTTGAAAGTCGAAAGGTATCAGCGGATGCCTTTTCTGAAAATATGTGTGAATACCACCAGTGCCACCTAGTGCTGGTCGGTCGTGGAGAGAAGTAATGTTTCGGCATAAGCTCTGCTGCCTTCCAGACAGACACAACCTGACCTCATTTTCCCACCCTAAATGGGATAGGATACTGTTGCTCCTGTATCGTCCTGTTTGCTGAAGTCTTAAGAAATGAAAGTAACGGCTCCTGAAAATCCGTAAGGCATTTTATTACACACTTCCCTGCTTATTTTGCCAGTAGGCTACCAGGTTGGCAAATGTTTAAGCACCTGTCTGTGTTTTCTTGGAGACATTTAGAGTTGGGATTAACAGTGATTGCATATGTGAGTGGCATCCGAGCAAGACTGAGAAAGTGACTGCATGGAAACTAGGCTGTAGCAGGAAAATTAACTATGTATAAAATGGTGACTAAAAACCTTTCCTCTTCACTCTGTTTCATATGCCCTCACCCTGATTTGTTGTTTTTTTCCTACTACAGCCTTGCACACGTTCTCTGAATAAATTTGACTCTCTTATACTGACTTTGCAGCCTTGAGCTTGGTCCTTTCCTTTTATTCAAAAAAATAAACAAACAGAATATTTACTGTTGAGTTTAGAGAGAAGGTCTTGTGTGCACAGTAAATCAGGAAGAGCAGAAGTATTTGCTTGTTGAGAGCTTCGCATTTGAACTAGTGTCAAGGTATAACAGTCCCTGCCTGTAAGAATTATTGAAATTCAGTCAAATACATGAACATTAGGCTGATGAGCTGTCAGGCTGTTTCTTCACTCTAGCGTCTCCTCTGTAGAGGCATTTTTCTTTTACACTGCTGTGTTCTGGCTTTAGTAACTGCTGGGATTCACATGCAGCAGCAGGGGAAGAATGGGGCCACTACAAGGAATCCATCCTGATGTGGCTTCTCTCTTGCCCTTGCAACTGTGCCATGCCTCAGTCTTCATTCTTAACTTCTCCCCACAAGGCTGGAATGTGCGTGAACGTTTGTATTTCAAATCCAGCCATTCCCCCTGCCCATGCTGGGGAACAGCACAGCAAAGAGTGGTGAGGTTTGGGACTAGGGAAGCTTTGTGCCCTTTCTCAGACGCTGACTGCCCTGTGCAATTTATCCTGCCCACAGTGGCATATTTACACTGCAAAAAGTGTGTGCATGCTACTGAACACAAAGAAGAATTATTATTAGTGCACTCAGACCAAATGTGCAACTGCATTATCCTCCAGTGAAGCAGGGCTTGGTATCCTGAATGCAAGGCTGTCTTAGTGAGGCTCTGTGGCTTTGGGAACCTGAACTAGCATTTCTGAGCAGCACCACACTTTTAGCTCATAGACATGCCAATGCATCTGATGCTAATGCTGTTACCTCTAATAAGGTTCTTCAGAAAAGTATAGTGAGCTGTCTTTAGAAAAGAAAACTATCTGGTCATTGCAGCACAAGGCTCAATGCAGGCTAATTTACCTGCTGCTCAGCACTTACCTGGAATTTAAGCGAGGCATGTTCAGAATTCAGCTGTGCTTGATTTAGCACAGAGATTTTAACTCTGAGCTCAAGCTGAGAGTTCCTCTATCACCATGTTGCTGCCTTTTACTTCTTCTGTTCAGGGGTCTTCAAGTAAATACCTGGAAATCTCAGGTCTGAACCGACTTCTTGAACTAGATGATCTGTAAAGGTCCCTTCCAACCCAAATCATTCTACGATTCTTAGTCCAGCAATACAGATTTGTAGCTAAGATGTAAAAAACTTGACCATGAACCCCTTCAGCCTCAGTTTCCTGCATCTCAGAAGTCCCATTACACAAAAATGATCACACCTACCTTAGAAATCCCTGAGGCAGAGAAACACCTTATCTGGAAATCTTCCTTCATAGATTCTATGTTCTGAACTAGAGCTTTGTACAGCTAAAACAGCTCATGATTAGTTATGTTGTGGCATCAGTATCTTGGCAGTTTTGTATGTGTCAACTTCGAGAAACTTGGGCCTCTTTTAAAGTATCACAGTTCTTACGGTGGTAGCCGGAGGGAAGTTTTGAGACTGTCTGTAGCATCTAAATTGAAGCTCTAGAGCTTCAAAAACTACTCATCTGAAGAGCCAGGTAGTTTCTGAAGTACTTTGAAAGTAAGACTTCTAGCCACCTGTGCCTCAGATGCTATATCCCAGGAGTGTGGTGAGGATAAATGTTGGATATCAGTGCTCAGATCCTACAGTAAAGAGGGCTACATCTTTATCTACCTTCATGTACTCATTTTATCAGGACTTTGATAAGTCCCGTGTAGCCAAGAACAACACTGTGTAATGTGGTCAAGTCAGTTAACCTCTCAGGGTTTGCAGAATGTGCACAGCAACAACCTTTTTTGTCTCAGTACTACTGAAAGCAGCAGACGAGTTGCTGCAGTATCCATCACTTTGCTGATTGTCCTGCCCAAGGACACCCTGTTTCTTTTTGAAAGGAAACTTCTATCTACACTTTTCCTTATCTTGGATCTCCACTGGTGGCTGTGGAGAGCTGAGAGTTTGGTGGAATTGTTTGCTAAACTATATTCAGTCCTGTAGGGAGATTCTCAGGTGGGCAGCAACACTTTCTGTTTTCTGTATCCAAACTGCAGTTTGTTTCATATGGAGACGTCCCTATATGAGGTTGCTGATTGACAACACCTACCATACACCTCTTCCTGTCAGCTCCTGCATGGTCCCATAACTGTCATCTCAACCCATTCCCCAATGCTGCCACCTTTTGAGTATGAAACTTCTTATGGCCCTTTTCCTTTTGACTTTATATAGTTCACAAACTGCTAGCCTTCCTCTTAAGCCATGTGTCTCTGTGATCATTAATACCAGGTGTGCACATGAATGAATTGCTCAAAAGTACAATTTTTGATCCAGGACCAGTGTGGAATTTCTGTCATATTTCTGTCAAATTAGTGAGAGTTTATGTGAGTTTTAAGCTTTATGTTGGCTGTGGAAGCACAGATGATGACTAATCTGAATAAAGTTAAGCAGGTGAGGACAGCAGGTGATATTTCACCTGTCATAAAGCTTGTTGGCGCAAAATTAACCCATCAGAGTGGTTTCTTAAAGAACCTTGAATAGGCAGATTGAGTTTTTCCAGATCTGAGTTATACACAAGGGGCCTCAGTGTCTCTGGTGGTACAGGATGCCCTAAAGCTGTATGTACTTTCTGATTAAGTTATGGCTTTATATAAGCATAATACCTTTCATTAAAAGCCTTGTTTCCATTGTCATCTCATAAATTCAGTTGTAAAATTACGTGTTTTTCATCTTAAAAATTGATGAAATTTGCTGATCAATAAATCATTATACTGTTCTTCTACCATGAGTGAATAGTGACTATTGCTCTCCTTGATGCAAAATTTTGGTGATGGCTTCTTTGTCTATTTTGCTTCATTCATTATTTGAGGGTTTTTAACTTTCTACTGCTTGGTATTTAGAATGAACCAAATGATACTTTGAAGCAGCAGGCAAAAATCACGTTATATTGTTCTTTTAAATCAATATTTTTAAAGAGTTCTTGAACAAAAAATTTTTATGGCACTATTAATCCTGCATGGCGTCACCATTTTCAGTCGAAGATGTAATTTATATGATAATAACAACAACAATGGAAAACATCCTTCGGCAAGATGAAATCCAAATGATAATACATTCTCCCATCACACTTTGGCATTTCTATCAAGGTCTGGAACCACTGAGCTCTGTGAAAATGAAAGATGCTGAGAACCAGCACTTTGAAATGGCCCCAGTTTCAACCTGGGAAAAGGATGATCAGAATCATTTTTTCTTGGCTAGGTTAAGAACGTTTCTAGGCAGAAAGCTAAGTCGATAGGTGGGTACTAGTGAAAAGAAACACTTCATTTCTGACAAAGAACTTCCTGAGACTTGTTGAAGGTTGCAGTGTCCCTTTCTCAAGGGCATCTAAATTTCTTTTCTTTGCTTGTGCTCACCTGGACCGTCCCCTGGCTCAGAGCAGATATTGCTTTCCCAAAACAAGAACCAGAATATTGTGGGCTCAGTCCTTCTCCTATTCTGCACAAAATTCTGATTTACTAAGTTAACACAGGTGAGCGCAACATTGATGCCTTTGGCTGTAATCCTGACCAGCTGAAAGTGAAAACTCCCATCTTGGCCTTCCAGTTAGGATAATTTGGCATAAGAGCTCTTTTTGGGAATTGTATACGTGTTTAATCTTGCAACAGGGAAACAGGTTCAGAAAAGCTTCTACCCACTTAGTGTACAGTAGCCTTACCAGTTGCTGCTCCTCCCTTGTGTGAAGTACTGCTATGCATTCTGATGTTAGGTAATTTGGGAATGAGGGGATCATCAAATGCAGCAGCTGTTTGATGAACTACAGTTGACTTTTGCAGAGGTGAGTGCCACTAAGTGCTCCTTTGGTTGGCAGAAAAAATTGGTCTAATTGGAGATATATGTATACATGTACAAACATGCATCCCAACAAAGTTATGGATTGTCCTTGTCCTACAATACCATCCTTGAAAATATCATATGGTTACTTCCAGTTTCCTGTTCTTATCAATTCTGTGCTTTGTATGTTTTAATCAATTCCTAAGTACAGCTACATTCATTCTCTGCTTCTGGCTAAGAATCTGTAATACGCTGCTTCTCGGAAATCTCCCTTTTTCCCCCCCCTCCTTCAGGGCTTCTTGCAACTCTGCCTCTTTTCTCATATCTGAACTTAGAGCAAGCACATACCATTTTGTCCTATGTTTTCCAGCCCTTTCTCCCTTTTTTCTTTGCCTGTCCTCCCTGGTCATGCTTGATACTAACATTCCAGTCCTACAGATTGCCCCATCATGTTCCTGTAGTGCTGGCAGTTTAATCCATGTACTAAGACTTCAAATTCTTCTTGTTTTATTAACTACATTCCTAACATCTGGGAATAGATGGCTTAACAGGCTACCTTATTATTCTCGCCAGTTTGCCTTGTCTTCTCAGCATCAGCTGCCTACTTATAAGGGTGATAGTTTTGTCTTTTACATCAAGTCTTTCCATCACTCCCCTTTTGCAGGCTGCTGTTCCATGCTGGGTAAGGCCAGTGCTCAGTACTGCCCAAGTATCCTTGCATTCTATATCCTCAGGATCCATGCTTTGGAAATCCCTCTGTGCACTCAACATTGTGCACCAATATGCAATAATAGATCAGATTAAAGCACCCCTGCAAATCTGACAGGGAAATGGGCTAGCCCAAGCGCCATCTATGCTTGTTTGCCATTTATACTCATAATTAAAAACTAATGATAATTGCATGTCTGCCAAGAAACAAAATCCCTTGGTTGAATGGGTGAGAAGAATTTTGCAAGGCAAGATTAAAACATGCTCTCTTCTCTGCTGGGATCCAAGTGTCAACCTTTCGTTTGTGAACTGAGAAATTAATTGCTCCACAATGGAATCAGACTTTAAATTAGTGAGATTGTGTTGTCACTTCACTTTCAGTGGCTCAGCTGGCAGAACTATGTCCCTGATTAGCTAGACAACAATTGCACTGCATCATTCCATCATTCCTCCCCAATTATATTTTTCATTTTCACAGAGCACCCAATTATCCCTGTTTTAAAAACTTGAATGATTTACATCTTTAATCAGAGAGAATTGCAGTCTTCTTCTCCAGACAGGCCTTGGGTGCCCTCATGCCCTGTCCAGTACTTTTCTGGGACTACGGTTTTCTGGACCACGAGCATCTCTTCACTAGAAACTTGACTGAGTTTATGTCAAAGCGAACCATCCTAATTTTGGCTACTCTTGACTTGCACACTATTTCAGTCAGCTTTGGAGAGCAGAGATCTTCTAGGCTGTCAATGGTATAGTATGTAAAGCTGCAAAAATGGTACAATAAAATGTGCACTATATGCATTCATAGTTATTGTAACTCTCTTTGTTTTTGCTTTAGCACTAGCAGAAGTTGCCAGAATCTTCTAAATCTTCTAAAAGAAAATCTGATTATCTTGTACCCTTTGGAAGTAGTGGATTCAGAATAAGTAATGAATTTAATCAAGTACTATCCTAATTTCTGTGCATCCATTTGGAATTGTGAGCAGCCTGTGTCTACCTCAAAACTGCCTGACCATAACGTATTTTTTTGGTTTTCTTTTGTTGTTGCCATGCACTGCTGCCTACATAGATGGTTCCTCTCTGGCCTCTTCTTCTCACCTCACCTCTTCCCATCCCATCAGGGTTGAACAAATGCATGTGGTTGTGCTGAGGCATTGTAGTAGTGACTGCAGAAAAGGGAGAAGAGGGAAGTGTAAACAGTTTCTATCTTTCTTTCCCTTTTTAAGGCTATTCCCTGCTGTGTGACCTCCATGGATCTTCTCTCCCTAGAAAGAAACACAGCACCACAGAAATCAGCAAGTTTGCTCAGACACAGCATCTTGAGGTCTTGGGAAGAGTGGTCCACGTCCAGTCACACAGAGCATATAGACTTTGCATGAATAGAGGAGAGGTTTATGTGAGTGACAAATGACCTATGAGTCTATTCAGAAGAACTTCTGGGAGCAAAGAACAAACTCACAGAGACATCTGTGTCATGACCTTTCTTGAAGCATCAGTGTTGCAACACTGCGTTGGCTGGCTCTCCTTAATCTCCTTTATAACCTGGAAGATCTAGCTGCAACAATTGTTGTCTGTCTAACAATTATTAAAGAGCAAACACCTATATATATGTGCACATATTTATATGAATCTGGAAGCCAAAGCAACCTTCAATGATTAACTTTCATTTTAAAATATTTAAACTAAACCCCTTTTCCTCAGGTGATCCTTAGCTGTTTCAGGAGTTTAGGTGGTCATTCCTCAGGTGGTCCACAAGTTTCAGGAGTTCAGAAGCACAAATCCTGAAGTTGCTAGATAACCAACAAGGGTGAATATCTTTGAAAGCGTAAAAATCATTGCACAAACCTTAAATGGAAAAAAAAAAAAGATAATCTTGCCAATCTGTCTAATCCTTTTAACCTTTATCAGATAACTTTTGTGGTTATAATTTTATGGTACAATTACAGGAAAGAATTAATATTTATATAATTAAATAAGATTTATGATGTTCTTTTGTGTAGAATCAGCATATCAACCTCTTCTTCTTTTCAGACAGTGAATATATTATAACTGCTAAGTAAAACCGGGCCTCTGACTCCATTTTGCTAGAGATCACTTCTTCCCATTAAAAATGAGACTTACCACTGTTTACAAATGACTCTTCTCAATTCAGCAGTCAGCTTTCTACGTTCTGACTTTTAGTCCAGAAACTAGGCCTGCTTTGCTTAACTTCCCATAAAAAGTGTTGTCAAAAGACTTTCTGGATTCTAGGTTATATTACATCAGACTGGCTTCTGTCCTGATGTCCTCATCAATGCACTCTGTCATATTCTTCTGACAGTACTCCTTTTTAGTGAACCCATGCTGATAATTTCCCTTTTTAATGAGCCAATTTCTCCATCTCTTTATAAGAAGATTCCCAAGTCTCTCTTTGGGAGTAGAAATAGAGTAACAAATCTTTCAAATGAGATACCTTACCATTCAAATGTTTCTAAGTCATCCCATTGCCTATGTTTCCATGCTAGACCATGGAGAGAGAGGATGCAATGCAGTTGGCTAGGTATTTAAGGAGACAGTACTTCCTTCTGTCCCATTGTAACCCCCATGTCTATAGGTGACTTTTATTTGGGCAACTTTGGCAAGGCTTCGAGATTTGAAAGCAGGATGACATGCTTATGAGTACATAATGAGTACATACTCCCAGCACTGAGCTAAGACAAACATGCTCTTAGACTGAGCATTAATATATTTGCCACCCCCAGGGCAGTCATGCACTGAGTCTCAGCTGTCATGTGGGGAAATGTCAGTCTCCAGAGCTCCTTGCAATGGTCTGATCCTTGATCTTGCAGAGCTCCCATTTCTTCCTTTGCTACTTCCATTAGATTTTTTTTACCTTGCCACGTCTGTAGGGTTTTTTTCCTGAATCTCTCATGCTTTAACTTCTTTGCTTTAAACTTAACTAGTATTAACTTTGTCTCATCTCTTCATCTTTTATTTGTTTCTGCTTTCTCCCCCTGATGGCTTATGAGCTGTCTCTCTTAAGGATTTAGGTGGTAGGATAGCTTTAGCTCATTGTTAAAATTCTGTTAAAAAATAGGCCCTAGATCACAACACCCCCCAACTATGTCTGTCTATTGGCACATATGGAAGGGTGAGTGGTGGAAAATTAGTCCTGTTTCAGAGTCTCCCTCTGAATCACAGAAAACTTGCCTATGAGGTTCTCTGGCCTAATCTCTTATCGGTTCTTCTGGCCAATCAAAACATCCTTGCAGTTTCCTACAGGGCAATGCAGTCATTCCTGAGTGAACGTTCCAGGGTCTGATGTGTCCCAGACCTACTGTTGTCTAGCCTTGCATATATTATTATGCACTACAGTTACAGAAACGGTATGGAAAAAACTGCATATATTAAGTGGTTTGCTACATGTACAGTGTATTTAGAAAATGATGACAGACTGTATGCTACAAACAAAATTCAGTGATAGCTGAACAGGATTGAGGATCTTAAATCACTATTTTCTATTAAATAATCACATATTTCATTGCTCTATTTAGCTTTCTAAATTGCACATTTCATTTTGGATTTGATGAAACTGGTATATTGCCTATTAGTTATGAACCAAGAACAGTCAGCACATTCTAAGTGAATATGCTGATTAAATAGGAAAGAATAACTGGGTCCTCCTACACAGACCTGAAAAGAGGAATATTTTCTTGCAGTGAAAGCCCATTCAACTTCCCACAAACCATCTACGTGAGTCCCCTGTATAGATGAATATTATGGTTCTTAGCTCAAAGGGGGTGTGTGGGGTGACTATATTAATGTCAAGATTTTGGAGCTGGAAGCTTACCTGCCATTGTCTTTTATTTCAGTGTGTCATTTCCACAAATTTTCATTCTACTTATGCCTTAAAAAAAACCCGAAAACCACTTTTCTTTTTTTTTTTTTTTGCTTCACTCATCTTTCTCTATAGACAAGTCAGAAGATTGGCAGCTTTCCATGAAAAGCCATTCATGCTTCTGCTGCTGCAGAACTCTGATTCTGCTGCATAATAATTTTGTAAAGAGAAAACCTCAAAATATAATTTAAATATCCTGGTCAAGTATTTCCAACAATTTATAGCAACTCAGTACATGTCCCAGTGGTATGACAACCAACTAATGCATTTATACTAGTTCCTTCCATAGAAAGAAAAACCTGGGCTTATTTTAAAAATTGAAGGGAGATGGGTGCTTCAGCTCCACTGCGGATCAGTGGGAACAAAATGCCTATTTTCCTTGAGCGCCTAAGTCCCTTGGCCTCCTTGAAAACCCTAGCCTGAATAGAAATTGCCTCTAAGACGCTATTCAAGGGTAACTCTACTGAAGGTGAGGACACAGTCCTATTGAAGATCTGTCTCCATATAACGTAATGAGAGGCTTGAAAACTGTCCCCCAGCTCTGCTAATCTTGCTAGGATCAATTTGTTCCGATGTAAATGGCTGCTGTTCATCGGCTGTTTAATACTGAAGCCCCACAGTCCCTCTCATTAATAAGGATGCTCAAAGAAAACATGCTGTGCTTTTATTTGTACATCTTCATCTTCTTACTCATTATAAGTAACAGTTTTACTGAGTGTTTCAATGCCTAATCATGTTGTTCTGTTTTTTTTTTCCTTTCCAATCCATAGTTGTGGTTTAATATACCATTACAATTTAAAGCCCCTGTAAAGGAAAAGTGGTTCTTATCTGCTGCAGAAATGACTTTCATTAAGCACGTTCTGACAGTGTATGGGAGCGTGGAGGTACTCAAGGAAAAGCTGTAAATTGTGGTGCTGTTAACTGCAAGCATACTAGGTGGCACAGAAGCCTCAACAGCTTTAGGAATAATGAATCAAAATGATGGTTTTTTGCATTAAAGCTGATTGCAAATAAAGGCAGCAATGTTTTCAGATTGGCACTTGATTCCTGCTAAGCTTTGAGCAGAGCTCTTGATAAGCATGCAGTCTCAGGGATGAGAGCGTTCTTCCCCAAAGAGAGTGTGTCCCAAAGCTAGAAAAAAGACACATGCACTGTGACAGCACACACCTAGCAGATTTCAGCCTGATTTCCTGGGGATATTGTGCAGTTTGTCAACTTCTGTTCCAAGCCAGTTGCTGTAGTATGGAGATCTTGCCTGACAGCTCTTAGAGAGAGAAGTCAACAGATTTATGTTTCCTATCAGTTGTGATGTTCCATTATCGAATTCAGCAGCAATCTAGTGACCACAGAAACAGTATAGATTAGCAAGCAGCTAGATGCTACAGTGAACAGCCAGTGTGGTTCCCATCCAACAAAAGAAGGCCCATATGCCCTTGTTCTTTTACTTTCCTGTTTTAATTTCTGCAGAATTGTCCTAAATAGGAGAGCAATTCTCTCTGCAAAAGATCTAACAGAGCTGTTAGCAAATTGAAGTGATTCAGGCTAAGTGTCCTGAATTCTCTTAATTGCTTTCTCTTGTGTTTCCACCTTTGTGGAAATTATAGTGAGAGAAACACCATTTAATTAAACTTGATCATACAAAATGTACTCATATTCATAAAATGCACAGGAATATAAATCAAGACAGAATCCAGCTAATCAGATTCTCTGTAGCTTTAAGCTTGCCTTTCCAGATTCACTCATAGTCACTTAATTCCTGGGCCTTCTTACTTCAGGTGAAACAGTGACATTTCTCTGTGGTATTACCTTCGAAAGTGGCCCAAGCAGCATCAATTCTGTAAGGTGACCAAGAGAATGCATGAGTCTTTGGCAAGTTGGTCAGTTGTGACAGGCAAAATACCTGCCAGCAGCAAAAGCAATAATTGAGTATCACCCAGAAGATAAAAATAAAACCATGAATGTGGGTAGAGAGACGGTTAGATCAAGATTCATGTAGTGTCTTCAAGGCTCCATGACGAAACATTCTGAGCAGCACTGCACAAGTTAATTAACCCTTGAGAATTTATTTTCTCTAAATTGACCGTAAAAGCAGTTTCCTACTTCAGGAAAGTGTCTGAGACTGTATAATTACCAGATAGCCCTTTGATTCATCTTCTCAAGCTGAAGGTGGCATAGGAGTGTGAAGCACTCTTGCAATTTAAAATGTAATCATCTGCACCTTAAGGAATGCACTCAGTGGCCTACAGAGAGAGAGGAACCATTGAGAAGTCTTCTGGTACTAATAGGTAGCTGCTGAGGGAGTCAGGGAGTGGCACAGACAACCTGGCGATCTTTGGCTTCACACCAGAGGAGGATATAGACCGTTACTTTCCAAATGTTAAGATTAATTATTTGAAACAGCACACTTAAGTGACATGTGTCCAGTCTCAATGTTTATTTACAAATACTGAATAAGGCTTAGACATGGCAGAAATAAGTAATTATATATTTTTCATAAGTATATATGAATAGCTGTGTATGTATTTGTGAGGCAATTGATTTTGTGGAAAAAAATAACAGATGCATCAAATAAATTACTGAACAAGTTAAGTGAAATTCACTAGTCAAAGTCAGATATGAATTAGATGATGACAGGTTTTGGCTAAATCCTCTGCTATGTGGTTTGCCAATTCTAAGCGCCACCTTCCACATAACAGCACATGGGTAATTTAACATAGTTATGTCCCCTTGATTCTATTT
>KZ505940.1:297879-312376 GCA_002844005.1 Limosa lapponica baueri
CCAAAAAACAACTTCTTTTTGTATCTTTGGCTCCAGAAATGGATATGTAATTCATTGCACCTGTAGTCAATTATCCATTCAAAACAATTGCTATTTCGCAGTGATTAGCTGATTTGCCAATATGAGAGGCAGCTGGGCTTTCCATGGCCAAGTAGTAAAGCACAAAGCAATGAAATCTTCTGAGCCCGGATTCTTCTCTTTTTAAAGCACACAGAGAAATAATCCTTCTGCTTCAAAATAAGGCTTCCTTCTAAAATAAAAATAGCATTATTTCAGGTTTTAAATAAAAAGTCAGGAGTAGTGGGGGTTTGGAGGTTTGGTCTTTTTTTATGACTGCAGTGAACAGATGTTCTCAGTGGAGACTAATTGCTTTACTCTTTCTAATCGACGATATTAAAACATTTGGGATACTGTGTGTCCTGAACTGCTGTGTCACAGCCCCTTGCTCCCTGGCTGCTCCAATTTTGTCATTGCTGTCATGACAAACTTTGTCTGCTCTTGCTGTGCTTTTCAAACCTTTGGATTTTATCCCCAGCTACTGAGGCTAAATGTTTAGTGGTTGAAATATGAGGAGCTGTTTGCCATCTCTTGTGTATTTTATGCATCATATAAAATTTATGTTGAAAAAATACAAGTTTAAGGAAATAACCTGGCCCTACTTCCACCATTAGTCACACTGATATGTAATGGGGTGAACTTCACTAAGTCAACAGTATTACACAGAAGTGAAATAGATGACAATAACTTAGAAAGGAGAACATATAAGGGACAGGCTATAATGTTTAGATATTGACTTTTCTTTTTAAGAGGTGTAGAGTAATTCACTACAAATAAGTGTTTGATGGAGTTATGGCTCATAAAAGTGGTTCTTCTCCATCTACTTCTGGATTCATTCTCTGCATGGGATCCACTCCTATTAAAACTGAGCAATGAGGTTGTAAAGGACAGTTAATGGAGGGAAAGCAACTTCTCCCTCTGTTTGCTTTAACATGTTGGTGCAGTTGTAAGGGTGAATTGTACTTTTGAGAGAGATCTTCAGGAATAGTCACTACTTTCTAGGCAAAAGTAAACCTTTAATCTCTCATATTTGTTAAGAGTTTGATGATCATCAAATGAGATTAAGCTGGTATCAGGGAAGATGGCAACTCCATGGGAACAGCCCTGTGCGCCATTGGAGCAAGTGAGGCTACAGTACTCTTAGCCTGTTGGGCTAGGAAGAAAAAAAAATGTTGTCTGATACATAGGCCTCAATTCAGTTACCTGAGCATAACCGTCTTGTGCTGTCTGAGACATCACAGGGTATCCAAAACACCTGGACAGGACTAGCAAGTTCGGTTTAAAGAAAACCCACAACCTACAGGATACCCACATCTTTCTGTAGCAGCAGCCAGAGTTCAGTGGGAGTCCTGGGGGCATGAGTGTTGCAATGAATCAAGCCCATGATATTCTGAGATCTCTTACATGCCTGAACAGTGAATTCCCAGTCAGATAGCTGAGGTAGAATTGCAGCTGGCAAAGCATGCAAAAACAAGAGCTAATTTGATGTCAATCACATTAATTTCAGAATTCTTGTCAAGAGATATTAAAAGAAAAAACAAGATCTAGACATCAGTGAAGTGTGTAAACTTGAGTGTGAGATGTGATTCAGTACATGGTGCCTGACATATGAATACCTAAGCTTGATGGTATTTTTCAGAACTGGTAATCAGGAATGAATCTAGTTTTCTGTATTTGATTGAATTCTCCCCTGAGAATTTCTCTCCTATTACTTTTGAAATAGTATAGAATAGAATAGATAACTACTAGCAATGGATAAACTTCAAAGACTGCTAAAGCTGAGCTCATCTTGCATGTTTTTTGGAAGCTTATTGCAGCTTTCAAAATTATTGTGGCAGTTTTGCAAGGACAAAAAGCGAAAAGGTCCTTCACAAGGAACTGATTTCCTTCTAGAAGGAAATATTTTAAGACACCTTCTCTTTATGATAATTTGGTTTTTTCTTCTCAAGAAATTGGAAATATAGTGACAATAAACCATAATAATATAAAAAGTAATTAAACTTAATTTTAGAATATACCATAGACTGTCGTTCAATTTTGGCTTCCATTTAGTGCAATATGGCTACTGTTCTTTGTAGAACAATTTCCCTCTCTATGCAAATCATGCAATAACTCAGCTTTTAAGAAAGGCAGTCTGTGTAACTTTCTTAATAACAGAGATGTAATCAACATTTAGATCTCAGCATGTTATGTTCAGTGGGAGGAAAACCCTCCCTGCCACAGCAAGCACAGAATCCTTGGTGCTTGAACAGTTCAAACACCAGGAAGTTGAATGGCTTAAACAGTAGCAAACTTTCATCAGTGCTGAGTCCTCACCACTAACAAAGAAGACAAACTTAAAAGATGTCTTTCTTTGGCTTTTTTCCTCCTCAGCCACCTACTTGCTTGTTTCTCTGATCTACATCTGAAAGACGAGCTTGTTCAAAATCACCTTAAGATATGACAAGACAGCAGCAGATCTACATCTGAAGCGTTATATTCAGTGGATGCATTTTCAGTCTCCTTATAAAGCCAACAAAGGAAAAATTGCACAAAAAGTTTTGCAGTGATTATAAGACAAAAAGTTCCCACCTTTCATTTTCTATAACAAAAATGACAAGAACAATTTTAGTAGCTAAAAACCATGGTATAATAGATGGCACTGTCTTCCTTGAGATGTCCTTTCTACATTTCAACATGAAATTTGAACTACTGAACTTCTGCTGCAGGATTCAGTGAGGGTGTTGTCAATCTCAAGGATTCATAATCATAAATCAAGCTCAAAAATGGTATTGAGTTAAAATACACGTGTGCATGCAATCATACATACACTGACCACATATAGGAGCAATAAGTAGTGGGGACATAGGAGGGATTTACTTGGCATTCTAGTTTTAGAACATTTAGAACCCACTCATTTTGTAGGTTTAACCTTTTTATCAACTATGGAGGGTAGAAATGTTATTTTAAAATAAAACCAATATTCTCATGTGATTTTAGTCATAAGACCCAACATCATACAGTAAAAATGCCAAGAGCTGTGATCAAATCATGAAGGCTGGCAACCCCACATTTTCTGAGCAAAGCCAAGGCCCTATGTCTTAATGTGGTGGACTCTAATTAAATTGCTGATAAAAATTCAGGAAATCTGCCTTATTAGAAGAATAGAACTTAATAAAAATAAAGTGAATTGCCTAGCAAGATATTTTGCTACTCAGCTGATGTTAAAAAACATATATATATTTACATGTATACATATAAATGTATATTCTATATATATGTAGCTGAGTATGATCAGGCATATAGTTATACATGACACAGAAGTAAGGTGTCTTATATTGAGGAAGTTTCCCTATGGAGAAGAGGTGGTGTGTGTATATTTCCCGGATGTAAGAGAATTTAATGAACAGATGTCACAAGCAAGTGCTGCTTCTTCTCTTGTGCAAGGAGAGATAAAAGTCCCATTTTAATATTTTTCAAAATCAGGATTTAAAATACAGAATTAAAAATCAAAAAAGAAAGTGACATTAACAAAAGGATAGTGGGTAAGGAGGATGGAGGGCATCTTGTGTATGTGGCCCTTTGGAAGTACAGCTCAATTTTTGACTCATTTTTGCAGAGGTTCTTGTATTCTTCTAGAGTGAAAAGATAATCCTGCTTTGGAAAGAAACCAAATGTATTTGTTCTTCCTCAAATCAAAATTCCTCTATCAATATGTGTGAGGCACTGGAAGTCCCTAGTCCTGTGATTCCCACCACAGCAGGGAAAAGGGAAACACCTGTACTATTATTAGTTTTCTTTTTCATTCCCTTTCCTGTACCTTTCAGGAAATAAAAAGTAGGATTTGTCTGCATGAGTATGTCAGGAAACCTGATGACTTTCTTCAACAGTAATCTACAGTTCTCTGTCCCTCCTATCCTGAGCAAATAGAGGAGAAAATCCTAGCTGCAATCATCCTTTCTTCCTACTAAATTGCTTTTTTCTTACTACAGTAACTGGGCTTTGACCTCTTATCCATTTAAAATGCAGCTGCTGAGTTCTTCTCTTTTGCCTGTTGCTCTAAGCATGCAACTCCCTTTTCTTTTTCTTTTTTTTTTCCTCTCTTCCCATTTTGCTTGCTACTCTACCTTTTCCTATTCCTCACTTCACAATCTGTCTTACCTTGAAGGTCATTCACAGCACTCCCTCCCTCCTTGTCTAGTCGAGTCTCTTATCTGGGAACATTAATTTAGGTTGCCTACAGTGAGTGAAAGTAATAAAAAAAAATGGTTATTTGCAATACTCCTAATCAAGGTTGTATTCATGTGTCTTTCTCTTTAGAGCTATAAGGTAATAAAAAAAAGTTGCTTTCTGTGAAATTTATTGGAATCCATTGAATCCATCACTAGATAAATATCATACACAGAGGTATTTGCTTTTCTTGCACTGGAAGTGCAGAAATGCTGAAGTTTAACTACTCCATGAATATTAAGATGTCCACTGACTAAAGACGAGTTCCAATTTAGTTTTTACTTCTCTCACAGCAGCGTTGTCTGAGATTGGCATTTGTGGTTAAAAAGGATATTTAACAATATGAATAATAATACTTTTGCATAGATTGGTGCAGTTATGACCACCATGAAACATCTACATTTTAATTTCCTGCATTTGTAACCATTTAAATTGCGATCAGGACACAGCATAAGAACGATATTGTGTTTAGTTGCTGTCTTTCTCACTGTCTTTCCAGAACCGCATGGTCAAAATTTATACACTAGAGTTCCTGATCTTATGTTGAATTATTCCAGCTGGAGAAGAAACTGGGGAATGAGTTCATTGTCTTCATAGTCGGGTTTCTGTTGTTTGGGGTAGATGGTCTCTTTTTCTGTTTCTTTGTAAAGGCCACAAATGCATGTCTTTAACACAGGAGGAATCCAAAAATCCTAAAGACCTTTATCCCGGCCACAGCACCAACCCTCTCAGTCAGCAACCTGACTTACATTTTCTGCTTTTTCTGAATGCCAGACTAGTTACATTAGAGTCTAGATGGTGGTAGGCTTTTGTCTCAGTCTCTTATCTTTTTCACTGTTGCTCAATTTTCATCACACTTTCCTTCACACAAAATAACACACTGAATTGCTCTCCTTAATGTCAGTCCATTTTTCCCAGCAGCCTTGCATTCAGCTCTGAGTGGAAAAATGTACCAAACTTGCCTCTTATCCTAAATAAATACACCAATTTCAATGAGGTTTAAACCAGTCCATAACAGAAACCAGTGCCAGTACTGTGCCATTCTTACATGCCTACAGTATTTTCCAGTCCTAAAAAATTAAGTATAAAATAATGGACTCTTTCCACTGATCAATGTTACAACTGCAGACTCATATAACTTTATCCATTCCTTGCCCTGCCCTGCCCTTCATTAGCTTGGAGATTTCTCCTCAGTGCACAGCAGTTATATAGAAGGGATTATTTTGCAATTGTAGTTGTATCTGAGTAATCTTCAAGAAAAAAAAAAAGGTATCACTTTTTAAGCGATTGGGAACTATTTTACTCTCCTATAAATCAAAATAGGTGAGTAGATTTTAGTCTGTTTCACTGAAAAAAATCATTCTAGCACTGAGACCAAGTATGGAGAATTCATCTGGAAATAGTGTTGTTTTTCAGAATGGTAAAAGAAAATGAAAAACAGAAAGAAGCCTTGAAATAACCTTATCTACCGAACAAAGCAAATTCATGTCTTCCTGAGTCCTCTTTGAGCTACAGCTCTGTTGATGAAGGATGAAGCAAACCAAAACATGTTACCTTTGGCCTTGTATTGTTCTCTGTGTTGTTGCTGACTTCTCAGAAGTTTCAGGTACATTCTTGTTTAATGTCAGTATCAGGCCCCCCATTCACTTCATTAGGAGCAGCCATGCATCCTGGCTCTTCGATGAGGTGATTCCATGAGTTTTGTTGTGCTGAGCAGGAGTCAGACTCTGCAAATCTTTCTTAATGGCACAAGTAATTTTCTTGCCAAGTCCATTTTAGTATGTGCTACTGAACAAGTGGTCCCACAGCTGAAGCAAAGTCATACCCAAGATGACAACCAGTCAAGAAAGTTCAATAACACTGTGTGAAAATTTAGATTCTGAAATTATGCTAAGTGAATGGACTTCACCATAATGTAGTTGGTTTTACAGACTAGTTTTGCCCTGTGACCTAACCATGGTAAGATAATCAATCATCCTTATCCACTTAAGTATTAAGTAATTCTGGCCTGACAACCGCCACCCTGAAAGCTACCAAGCCCGTTTTGTCCCTCACATCAGGTAGTACAGGAAAGGAGGGACACATTGGAGCTATGTCTAAGTAAACACAGGCACAGCAGATGGATCTTGAGCTGTCTTCTCTGCCACTGATTCATATATAACAGGAGAATTTCCTAATGCTGCCACTGAAATCCTATTTGCACAATGTAACATTTTCCTTTTGTTTTAGGTATAAAGGACATAAAACTCAAGGTAGTGAAAATAATATTTACAGGGTTTGGTGTTTTTTTTTTTTAAACCCCAGGGAAAAAGAATACCAGAACTAAGGTTTCCTTTCTCTTTCTTTAAGCTATATTGTTAGTCATAAGAAAAATATGATGGCAACTTGTGATCTTTTGTAACTCTTGCTGTAATACCTACAGAGAACAATGTAAAGCAAGGATGCAGTGACATGCCTTAAATTAGATCTCACTTTAGCAAGCTTCAAGAGGATATTTTATAGCAGCACAATTTCAAAAAGCAATACATTCCATGGACTTTTTTATAATAAATGGCAATTTCCGTGGCTGGCAATTCCCAGTATCCCCTCTGCTATTATTTTAGCAACAGTACATCTTTGAATAAAATATTTCCTCCCCAAGAGGGCCTCATATTCTTCTTGCAGTCTGGTCACAACCCGGACTTGAAAGCACAGGCCTCTGGATTACACCAGGAAACACAGCATTGCAAGTGGTTGTTCTCAGCCATGCTCTGCTGTCAACATACATTCTGTTGATTGGTATTAAAGTGGTCTTTATACAACAAATATAGAACAGAAGAGTATAAAGTTTTTTCCAACACAGTTTTGATACTGAAGAATGCTTTAAGATGCTGCCTTAATGCAAACAATATTTGCAAACCATTAGTGAGATGAGAAGAAAAAAGAGATGCAGCCAAAATTCAAACCACACCATTCTATTAGTTATGAACTTTCAACTTCTTTAGTTCTTCAACCCCTTTAGCAAAGGGTAATGCAGTAGCACAAGCACCGTATTTCCCAATATCAGTCCTTTTGCTGAGTTACACATTCAGGTCCCAAATAAGAGACTAACTTCTTGCTACTTTTTATTGGTAAATGCAAATGACTTAGATTCAGCAAGTTATTCGAGCACACAATTGGCCATCGAATTAAATGGGACGTACTCACCCACTTAAAACTAAACATGCCCTGCAGGCTGAACACTATAACACTGAGATATTAAAAATAGATTAGGGTACAACAGTACAAAAGTTGAGACCATCCACCATCTGAATTACAGAAAGAATTGAGAAGCAAAGGAAAAAATCCAGCATGTGATGTTTAATACCTTTAGGCATGATGGGATAATAAGTAAGTTATTGTTTTCTGAGCCATTAAAGGAATGCATTGGTTTTAGAGATGTTCTTATTTCTAGTGAAATTTTAGTTTTCACAGGAAATACAGACAGATTTTTCCTATGGCTTGCAATGTGTTTGCTAGGAACAGCCATCTGCTTCTCTTGCTTTCTCCTAAGGGGAATAAATTCCTTACATCTGGCCTGTATAATAGGACTTAGTGCCAGATCCAAGACCCAATGAAGTTAAATGATGTCTTTCCCTTAGTCAGGAAAAAGTCAGGATTGTATTGCTTTTATAGTTAACATCTCCTGCTGCTTTTGTTGTTTTTTTTGTTTTGAGTCTTATCCTATTCCAGATAATGGGCAGATGTTGCTGCCTGTATATCCTTATTTCTAGATTTATGCACAGGAATTCTCTTACCTTGCTGGTACAGATGCTCACTATTATCTATTTTCCAAAGAGCTTTTAAAAACTTTTAATTGCTTTAGCTTAGAGACAAAACTGCTTAGAAAATCCAAACATCGGAAACCAGGTGATAACTTAAAGCTTTCTAGTTTTTTTCCAATTTCTTTACTTATTTTGTATTCAGATAATTATTTCTAATTTCTTTCAGCTTTAGATGTTTCTGTTACTTTTTTGTTTATACTATTAATCTCAGTCTCTGCGTGTTTTATCTACTACTCAGCTCTAGAAGCACAAGGACCTCACACAGTCATTTATTCAACAGTGAACTTACTTTTTCTCTGCAGATTATTTCAGACCACATGTAGGACAGAAATATTGCCTAGGAAAAGAAGTCCCTAGGAGTTTCCTCTTTCCTGTAATACCTTCTGTGGGCAAGACCAGGTATCCATATTAGTATAGTGGCAGATCTGTAGCAGTCTCCTTACTATTTTTATAGCAGTTGGAAAAAGATATAGAGATGTGCGTCTTTTCTAACACAGGGGGAAATTATTATGTATCTAAGAAGATTTTGTACCCAATCAGTATTGTTAAGTTGATTGTAGAAGTAGGCGGGAAAATAAAATCAACCAAAAGGTATAGCATAGTGCAGTATAACGCTGTTGCCATGGAGAATACTCTGTGTGCTTCTGTTATGCACCTACTTGTATATATTCAACAATTAGTGAATTTGGTGAGAACTTTGCTGATTACAGATATGTTTTCTAAAAAAGGATGGATGGTAGTACAGTATGGAATGGCTTCTATGTAATAAATAAATGAAATCACTGCCTAAAAAACAGAAAACTGAGCAGGAGTGATGGAAAAAAGTTTATAATGCTGTGGGTGACTGGGGAAGGTGGAGGAGAGAATGACTGCGCACTTGACAACAGCAAACCGACCTGACCTGAGGCAGCCTAAGGCAAACAGAGAAAGTCCTTCTCACAATGTGTGATTCAACTATCGAGCTCATACTCATGGGATGTCAGGAATGCTGAAAGCTTTCGTTGGTTCAAAAAGAAATGAGACTAATTCATGGAAGAAAAATCCATGGGTTGTGGACTTTTCTAAAAACAAATTTGATTATTTCTAAAGCAGGAAGTTCTTGAGCCAAAAATTTTCCAGAAGCTGAAAAAATAATACTGAAGTGTCATAGTACGTTTATGCTGTTCCCGAAGGATCTACTTGCTTAAGTATCTACTGTTGTTCACTGTTGGAAGAATAGTACTGGGCTAGATGGATCTTTAGTCTGACCTGTTTCAGTTGTTTTTATGTTCTTAAATATAGTGCATGATGAAAATGTTAGCAGCTGCCTGGATTTGTGGCTTCCCTGATGCAGAATTGGTGCCTTTAATGGGACTTTGGGAAGGAGCCACCTCAGACTCAGCTTTAAGCCAGGTGATTTAATAAAGCAGGTAGAAAATGATCATTCAAAACACTATAGGGGATTTTAAAGGAGTTACAAATGATTACTGAATTAGAAATGTGTAGTAAAGAAAAGAATCCAAAGTAATTGAAATCAGAAAAATATTTTTCTAAGATATCTAACCTATAAAATCAAGATCAGACTTCATAATGTAATGCAATGCAGTGTTTCCTAAGCAGTAAGTGTCCTGTATCTGGTCTTAGAATTGGAAATGAATGTTGCCAGTGTATTGTATTGTTAGCATTTGTCACTATTTGTCCTTTTTCTAGGACCTTCTGATAACTTAGTATGTAATAAGTTCTCATTATCCAATGAAATCACCTGGAAATTGTTTATTGAATTCAGCAGACTCGTCCTTAAATGCTTTGGTCATTCTTTTCAAAGATTCAGTAGTAATTTGTTGTCAGTCCAGATCTAATACACATCTCTGAACATCCCTTGGGATTATCATTCTGTTCCTTCAAGACAATCTTCACTGGCACAAATGCAATTATTAACATTTAAATGGTAGTTTGCTTTGATATAAACGGTAATAAGCATCTCCACAAGAACATTTATTAGTGCCTTTCTTCCTCAATGCATGAATGTAACCATAAAAGCTTCATACCACCTTTACTTGTGCATTTGCTATCATTGGTTTTTCTTTTTAAATAGTGATTTATTACATTTGTGATACATATTCAAGGAATATACCTTTTTTGTTTGGGTTTCAAAACTAGTGTGTGGATATTTATGTTAAATATGTATGTGTGTGTATGTGTGTGTTGCTGCAGGGAGATTTCTGGTTCTGATTTTGGTTAGTCTCACTAGTATTGCTAGAACTGATTGTGTGTCTACTTGTTCAGGAGACTGGTATCAACTCTGATGCTCTGGTTTAGAGCAGCTACGTAATGCCATGGATGTGATAGCAGACATCAGGGTGGTATCTGGTGTGAAGGTGTTTTTCAGTACACTGTGCTAGCAAATGCACAGAGTGTGTTCCAAAGTTGCTGCTCTCCTCCATTCAACTGTATTTCTGGTACTTTATGAACATAAAGTAAAATGAAGTTCATAACTTCATGAACTTCATGCTTTCTTTAATGTGTTCTTGAATGAAACCAATCCCTCTATCCTCTGCACCAAAGCACTGCCCTGCGCTTATTCAAATCTCATGTCAGGGTACTTTGATTTTGAAGAGCTCGTAATAATCCTTACGTAGGGAAAGTATGTGAAGAATGGGATGGGACATTCTGCATTTTATGGAGAATGCCAACTTGTGAAAGAATTACCCAGTACATGATGTCTTGCAGTAATGCTTACACCTTGACCTGTGTCTGGACTGTTATTTCTAGTTTTACCTTTCAGGATAGGTGGGGATACCTTTTCCTCTGAGACCCCAAATGCAGTAACTGTTTCCTGAAAAACAGGCTTTTAAATTCCCTTATGTTCAATCAAAAAGAGGAGCTTGCTACTGTAATCGGTACTGCAGGGTACAGCCAGCATCATGTCCCTCCAGCTCTGTAACCTCCCTTAGTGATCTCTAGCTGCAGTTTAGTGATCCAATTTTATAATTTTTTTCCCCCCATATGTGCTAAGTGACAGGTTTCTACATTCCGTGATATCACCCTGGAGAGTCCTTCTGAAAGTATGGCACAAGCTGCTCTATCAGTTGCTCTATCGTTGCATAGATGTTTCACATTTCATAGAGTGAAACTTGTCAGACACTCTCGATACAAAGCTCTGCAGGAGCTGGTAATCAGAGAAAGTGAGTGGGAAGGGTGCCCCACTTCCTTGTTAACCTGCTCAGGCCTCCCATGAACGTTCACTTGTCCTCCTTGCACTAGCAGGCTGGTCTTGCTTCATATGGCTGAAATTCTTTATAGTTAAGGTGGGAGACCAATAACCCAAGTTACTAACTTCATAGAATAAATGCAGAAAAGCATTAGTAATGGTCACTTTTTTGGTCCTTCTGTTAAATATTTCTACAAAATAGAACACAGTGTATGGACACACTTCCATATCTTGCTATGGTTTCAAAGAACACTCACTTCTTCCTGTGCATCTAAGATTTTTATTCCAACCACTTGTTTTTTTGAAATAGGTAAAAAAAGGCCTAAATTCTGTTTTTTTGTTTAAAATATTTAGCTCAGGTGTTTCCCCCAATTTTGGCAAAACATCTGTGCCTTGCAACCTGAAAAGGTTTTATAAGAAAGCATTTTCATATAGAAAACAAGTTGGTGTCAGTATTTTATGGAATTGAGTCAATTAATGTGAGTGAACAGGCCACAGTTTTTTAAAAACATTTTAAATTTTAGACAAATTTGTAAATAAATCAGGAGTACAAAAGGACAAGGGATGTGAAAGGGTGATGAAGGCACAGAGGTTGGATTAAGTATGAAAATGATATTTCTTATGCTTAAATTGTATTGCTTTCTGTTTTCAATAGTACATAATAGATATCTGGGGTCACAGAATCACAGAATATCCTGACTTGGAAGGGACCCATGAGGATCATCAAGTCCAACTCCTGACTCCACAATGGGCAACCTAAAAATTAAACCTTATACCTAAGAGCATTGTCCAAACACTCTTGACCACCAGCAGGCTTGGGGCCTTGACTGCTTCCCTCGGTAGCTTGTTGCAGTGCTTGACCACTCTCTCAGTGAAGAACTTCTTCCTAATATCCTATCTGAACTTCTGACACAGCTTTAAGCCATTCTCTTGTGTCCTATCAATGAACACCAGAGAGAAGTGATGAGCACCTCTCTCTTTGCTCCCCCTCATGAGGAAGTCATAGACAACAAGGAGGTCACCACTCAGTCTCCTCTTCTCTGCACTGAGCAAACCTAGTATCCTCCAGATACTGTAGTCAGATTCATTTGTGCTGTAACTCTACTAGTTTCAAAAGCTTACAAAAAAGATGTATTTGGCCTTTCATATTTAGTATTTGACTAACCAAAATACAATAAAAATCCTAGGTTTTTTTTCAATTACGTGGATAAATAATATTAATACCATGAAAGCAAATTGCATTTATATAGCACTTCTCATTGACAGAGGATCTCAAAGCTATTCGCTGACAGTTATGCAAATTTCTAATTAAGAATTCTTTTCCTGATTATTTCTGCTTAAATGTGTGTCTTTTTAATCACCAGAACTTCAGGCTACAGTATATTAACTGTGTCATATTCCAATCTACAGCCTTACAAATTATGATCTAGATTTGTAACCTCCTACTGTGCTAGCTGAATGCTTACTCAAATGGGTAATCCCTCTGAATTCAATGAAGCTACTCATGTAATTGTTCAGTACTATATTAAAATGTTGTATAGCTTAGACTTATACACGTCTGAGGCAATCTATATAGGTTATTCTGTCTCTATAAATTTAGTAAACCATAATGTAATCCCTCCAGAATAATATTCACTCATTTTTTCACCTAACAGAAAAATTAAATCCTGAAAAGGTTAAGATTCTTCTCAGAAACACGTGTCAGTCCTCGTGCTCTCTAACTTGTTATTGGGCAATGTTTGGGGTGGCAGAAGTGGTGTTTCTGACTTGTTGCACAGAAACATGAACTATTTTACAGAGTCTCTTATCCTGAAATAAGGAGCCACGAATCTGCTGCAAACTATTATTACAAAGTATCTTCATGTTTTACAACTTTTTATGTGCATATTTCTATTTTGTAGGTGTAGATGGAGAAGGAGACAGATACTTAATTTGTTTTTGTGAAAGTTTCTCAAGATTCTGGACAGATCTAAAGCATGAAAGAGGCATTTTCACCTGGAATATATGGATGAACAAGAGTCTTCCTTGCTCCCCATCAGCTAGAATAACTACTTGTAAAATAGAAGTGCTAAAACCTAAATGAGGTGGAAAAAATTGTCCATAGCTCATTAAAATGGAAGCATGAAATGTTACTTTTGGCTTTCAATAACAATGTTTTAAAACCAAAATTCAAATTTAACTTTACACTTGAAACATTCTGCATGTTTTAATCTATATAAAGCTCTTCAGTGTGTTCAGAGGAAAAATGAGTACCTCACCACAAAAGCACTGAGGCAGGAAAGAACCAGGGGTATTTACACAATCAATGGGTATTACTGTCACATTTCAGATCTTTTTGTCACTTTTGTCCTGGATCTATCAGTTCTGCATTTTTAGATAGCAATCTCACTTTTACTTCATCCCACCCACTGGAGAGCTGTTATGGAGCTCCTCATCCGTAGGACCACTTTTGCAAGTAGATAGCATTCTGACTTCAAACACCCTGATGTCCACATATCTGCTCTATGTGCCATCCCTCCCAGAGTCAATTTAATCTCATATTCACAAGCCTTATGTTTGCTGAATTCAGCAAAACTGTTCTGGATTTTCCATCAGGGCAACATGTCATACATTTGTTTTGCAAGAGAAATTGCATGGTGTAGGAAAAGATTTTATGCTGATACTCTTCCATGTGTCCTACAAGCCCAATCATTGTTAGGGATGTGCCTTGATAATGAATACCAAAGAAACTGGCATTGCTGTGTGTAGGATCTTGTTTTGAATCAAAATCAGCAAGAATATTTGTGAGGTGTCTTCCCATGTTAGATGTGGAAATTATAGACTCATAGAATGGTCTGGGCTGGAAGGGACCTTAAAGATCATCTAGATCCAAACCCACTGCCACGGCGGGGCACCTCCCACTAGACCAGGTTGCTCAAAGCCCCATCCAGCCTGGCCTTGAACACTTCCAGGGAAGGGGCACTCACATCTTCTCTGGGCAACATGTTCCAGTGCCTCACTACCCTCATAGTGAAAAACTTCTTCCTGATATCTAATCTAAATTTCCCCTCTTTCAGTTTAAAATTGTTACCCCTCATCCTATCGCTACACTCCCTCATAAAGAGTCCCTCCCCATCTCTCCTATAAGTCCCCTTTAGGTTCTGGAAGGCTGCTATAAGGTCTCCCTGGAGCCTTCTCTTCTCCAGGCTGAACAACCCCAACTCTCTCAGCCTGTCTTCATAGGAGAGGTGCTCCAGCC
>KZ505940.1:313886-358811 GCA_002844005.1 Limosa lapponica baueri
AGTTGTGGATGCCCCATCCCTGGAAGTGTTCAAGGCCAGGCTGGATGGGGCTTTGAGCAACCTGCTCTAGTGGGAGGTGTCCCTGCCCATGGCAGTGGGTTTGGAACTAGATGATCTTTAAGGTCCTTTCCAACTCTAGCCATTCTATGATTCTATGATTCTATGAAACTGGGAGCAGACCTCACCTGATGGGTGCATGCCTCCATTTGATGCTGCATCTGAATTAACTCCCTCTTCTGTGAGGCAGTGATGCTAGGCTAAGATGGCTGTAACACTCCTGGCATTTATTTTAGCACAATGCCACATTGCACTTCATAGATATGTTGGCTTTTCTGGAGATAGCTGTAGGTATTGGTATCTAATCCATCACATCACTGGATACACCCTAAAAGCACAAAAAAAAAGGTTTTTTTTCCACAGAAAACATTAAGTTTTGCCATGGAATTCATGGAAGCCAAAATCAGGTCATTGAAGCTGAGAGGTACTTATGGGGAAGTGGTATTTAACAACCTTCTTGAAGTTCTAGGAATTTCTTACTGGAAAGCATGTTGCATGACAGTGTGATTAAAAGGACATTGTCTTTCAAAGAAAAGGCAGAGAATAATGAGTCACAACAAAATGATAGATTACACAGGCAAGGACAGAATGCATTTGCCTGATGTTACAGAGGAACGGCACTGGGGAGCTGTGAGCACTGGAATAAGATAAACTCAACAGGCTCTTTAATTATTATAGGCATGAATGACTAAAAAGCATTAAGTAGATGTGCAAAATTTGTAACAGGAGTGTCAGGAATACACTGGGATATCAAAGTTCATGGGTCTGTGCTTATTATATTTTACCGTGTGGACTGAATCCACAGTTCATTTTTTGGCAGTTGTAAACATTAATTGAAATGACAGTTTAGAAACCAGCTGTACTGTTTTTATGATGTCCAGGAGAAGTTTATCATGGAGTTAACTCTCATGCTAGTGAGGTGGGAAGAGATGCTGGGTTATGTATATCATTGCATGTGACCTGTGCAGCTGAACAAAGCCTATATCCGTAAGTCATAACAGTTTTGATGTGCTTTTGTAAAAAAAAAAAAAAAAGAAAGGAAGAAAGAAGCCAGTGTTTTGAATTGGCAAAAGGTCATCTTAAATAGCCTTTGAATTATTTGCTTTGATTGGTTTGTATCTGTAGAAGACCAGATAAATAATTTTGGATTTTTGTACATGCATTTTTCATTTCTACTTCTGCTTAGAAACAAGTTCATATTAAGTAGGTAAGAAGTGTATGGCAGGCAAGATTTTGATGTTTCCACAACAGAGAATTCCATAGGAACCATGAGTCAATTGCAGAACTGAGGTGAACTTTGACTGCAGGATATTCTGAATGGCACTGACCTGGATGCAAAATGTTCAGAGGATTTTGAACTGGTAGTAGTAAATTGGATATAACTGTGGGTTATTCCTGGCATAATATATGCATCTGGTTTGGTACAAGCTATTATAATTAAGGCTGGTTACATATGTTGAAGGATGCACAGGAATAGTTATGGACCAGATCAAAGATATTCTACAGCATCCGTGTAGTAGTCAAAATTACTTTTTTTAAAAAGGATTAGTCTGTCTCTAAAAATCCTTAAATTCTATTTATGGTCTTAATTTTTATTTTGTCTTTAGTTAAAGACCTTGTTTCCTTCTTTTTTTCCCTTCTTAAACTAGTTTCATCTTATTATGCTTAATGGAATTACAATCCGTTTTACTCCATACATTTTTCAGAAGATACATGCATTTTCATACTAATAGCCTGTGCACTGCTAAATAATCCATGCCAGACATAGCATAGTTAATCTCTCCCTATTTCTGACAGAATTAATGGTAAGAACCATTTTGCTACAGTTGAGTATAATTTCCTATATGGGGATATAATTAATGTCTGACAAGATATTAAGCAAATATTGAGTATTGCATTGAGAATGAAGCCTTCTAAACAGTTCCTAAATTTACATAAATCATATTAATTAATTAATTTTCTGCTAATGATGCAACATGCCCAGCTGTGTTCAGTGTAAAAGTTTCCAGTCTGGTAGCATCTTGGAAAGAGTATAGCGGGAACTCTCGAAAAACAACAAATAAATCCAAGACCCTCATCAGTCAACTGGAGTAAAGTGGATCAGGGAGCAGGAGCTCTCCCTGCCTTCATGGTCCTTCCTGCCAGGAATCTAGCAAGGAGGAGGAGCGTAGGTGAATCTTGGAAGTTATTTTAAAATCCTCAGGGATTTTGGAGTCTCAGATTTGTAAAGTTTTGTATGATGCCTCTTGTTTAATAGTGAGCCTAAGAGTAAGGTTTTCTTTGCAAATATTTAGCATTCCTCTTGTAGTTGTATGTGTTAGGACCCTAAAAGGTGCTAAGCTCTGTTCCTTCCCAGGAAAAGGTATGCAAGCCACATCAGAATAGGGAAAGCAACAAAAGTAAAGCCTCTGAATATTTTGCTAGGATATGGCTTTGCAAGCCTTATTGATGTTATGGTTTAACCACAGGACTAGGTCCTTACAGCCCATTTTAGAATTTAGGAGCAACCAGGGAGAGAGATGATCAAAAGATAAACTGAGCAGGAAAAGTGTACTTAGGTGTCCTTTTATCTGTATGTGCTGTAGTGTATCAGGCAAATGAAGGGTGAAACAGGGACTGGAGGTCCTTTTATCACAACGGGCCAAAAGGATCTCAGAGCTTCAGCCTGTCTTACCTTTAATGTTTTTCCTCATGTGGCTTGGACCCTTGAAACAGAGTTTAGAGCTATCTGAAAAATGCCATGTGACAAGGAGTGTTATCATTGATATCCGAAGCCTACTGGCTGTTAGGAACCCACAGGAAACACTGCCAAGTGGCACCACACTGCCAGACTAGTCCTCTTCTCATTACTTTGAATAGAGGCTACCTTTGAAAAAGGAGAGGCATCAGCTGAATCTACTCTGCTTCAGTGACTCCCAGCTTTCCAGAGCCCACAGGCACTATGAGGAACATAGCATTGGTTAGATCAGAGCTTCTTTGGGCTGTAAGCCTTTGACATACACAAGCAGACTCAGGACAGATGATACCTTTGTTTAGAGCAATTCTTTGTGCCATAACATGGTACGTGGCAGGAATGTCTTAGGGGTTCTTCATAGTAATGTAGTCCCAAACTAGAGTTTTTGAAATACTATCCACCCATTTCATAACCCTTCTTCTAGGTGAACCTTTGGGGATCTTTTTTTTTAATCTGAACTGTACCCATTTTGTTTCAGGATTAGTTTTTAATTCTCTGGTTTCAGTTTCTAATTGACACCTCTCCTGCATGTCTCTAATCTTTCCTTCGGCTACCTGGAGGCTCTCCTCTTATTTTGAGACCAAATTTAATCATATTATCTGCCTGCCATCTGCAGTGATATTTTCATGCACTTCAGGATGTGTGCTAAATGAGTTGTGAGTGGACTGGAGCCATTTTCCTGTGAGCTGGTTGCATCTGATTGAGCTCAAAAGGCAGTTTAAAAGACTGTCCGTTCTTATGCTCCTGACAATATACACAACACTCTCCTTCTGAAATTGGGATTGCCTGGTGGTTTTTTTCTTTCATGGATTAGCACTTTTGCATACTTTAAAACTGGTTGACAGGCTAGAGGATTAGGTTCAGGAGGGGACTTTTTTGCAGTTACTGATGACACCCCTAGAACCAAAACAGTTCTGAGCTTTTAGAAAATATTTTCACTGGTTCTTTTTTGCTTCCTTGAAGTTCTGAGAGAAGAAACCAATTAACCACACAAAACTACCTCCTTTTAATCAAAACCACTGTGATCTGGAACTGCTTCTGAGAAAGAGGAAGGAGATAAAACCATCAAACTTGGTATACGATCATTGTTTTTCAGTGATCTGTCTCTGTATGACAAGGTGAAAGAGAACAGTCAATTCTGCACAAGAAATACAGGCATCAAATGTGGATCTTCAAATACATTCTTCTTAAAACATTTCATCGATCCCAAAATCTGTAGGCAGCTGGAAAACTTACATTCATGCAAGTGTGTTTTGCCTTTACTTTTCATTATACTAGTCTTCTCCCTGGAGCTGCTTTTTTGTGTCTTTTTTTCATTATACACTGAAGCATAGAGTACTTTGGAGCCCTTTGGCTGAATATGAATATAGAGGTATCAGGTAATAAAAACCCAAACAGTGTCAGATGGCTAAATGTACTCAAGTGTGTTCTGATTAAGGCTTGTCTCATATAAAAAGAGATTCACACTTATATGAAGCTGATAAACCAGCCTGATGCTGTTTTTGGACCCTGTGAACTATTCAGTAGAGTTTAAGATTGGATGGGAAGATTCTGAGGATTAAGAAAATCAAATAATAAGGTAATTAATGTCTGTGTTTTGGTGTCATCTTGGCAGCATGAGGTTTCTAGAGCATCATCTGTGGAAGTTCTTTGCAAAAGATCAGTAAATATTTTTTTTTGGCCATCTTACTTTAGGAACTAGTGTCTATCATCTGAACAGTTAGAAAGAGAGAACAATACTTTCTTCTCACAAAGCGTATGCTTAGTTGGAAGTGGATGATGACTGCCCTTTTCTACAGGGACTGTGAAGATACTCCATCCTCCTGTTAAACAGATACATCCATTTGTTCACTAGCAGTGAAAGGTTAGATGAGTGGCTGGTTGATGGACCTATCAAAAGCAGTGGGTGGGCCTGAGCTCAGGTCATGTGGAGAGTAAGAAAAGAAGACAAGGGCTTGTCATGACCACTGTTCAACATAATATCAAAAAACAACAATTTAAAATTATTCTGGAAGAGATATGTCAGCCAGAGCTAAGATGAAATTTTCAAAAATGTTGGCAGCAAAAGTGCTCTCTCTAGTGTCTCAATGAAATTTATTTGGTAATGTTTGATGAAGCATTGAAGCATAGATGCAGCAAAACCATTTTTCTATTTTTAAAACTTTTCAGGCACTTCTTTATTAGCCTTTTAACTGCACGGTCTTCACTTCCCCTTCTCTTCTTTCCTCCTCCTGCCTCATAACATTGATGTATCTTCCTTCTTAAGTCATTTTCCTTCTGGTAGAAAGTTTGTAGATGAAATATATGCCTGCTAAAAAGTTTTCTGTGGGAAAAGATGAACTTCAGGATTTCCAGTTAGAAGAATGGAAAGAAGTAGTTCCACAAAAGCCCATGTCTCCAGATGGCAAAGCAATGAAGTGCAGGGAAAACCAATATGTGCTGGGCTCTGCCTCAATCCCAGTCAGACCGCAAAGGGAGTCTGAAAAAGAGTGGGGAGGGGAAGGATGTGAGAAAGTTTGAACTACAGTTCCCATGAGGCCCCATGGGACCCAGCACTGTCTTGCATTGGGGACGCAGCCCTAAATGTAACTTTACCGTATTTTTCTTCCAGTTGACACAGTTCATAACATTTTATTCTCTCAAAGGCATTGTTATCTGTGCTTTCTGTCTGATTCAGAATAAGAACTAATGATGAAACTTTCTATATGATAGACTTTCTGAAGGTAAAAGCTCTGTTTTTCTGCAATCTCCAATTCTGATGGTCTTAAATGACACAGTCTCACATTTATTTATTTTCTGTGGTCTCCTGTCTCATTTGCTGCAGAAGTGCAGCAGTGAATGAAACAAGATAGTCTTGTGAATGCCTGCCATTCACTGAAAAATGGAATTGAGAACCATTTGCAGAAATCAACATTATTTATGATCACTTGTAGAAACCCATATTATGTGTTTCCAATGAATTTGATCTATTTTCCTCTCCAATCATTTCTTTACTAGTAGAACTGGCAGTTTTAAACACTTTTAAATTAAAACAGATCAAGAAATAGGTAGAATAAATACAATGTCTTGCCTACAAATGCTGATCCTGCTCCTTTTACTATAGCAAAAGACCTTCATAATTCATTCATGCCTGTGCAGTCATGACTTATGGAGCTTTTACACTCATGAGAGAAACATAATACTCACCCTTCATGGCTGAAATATTCTATATGGACTTGGGATTTATTCTCTATTGGTCTCTCTTGAAATGCTCATCTTAAAGGTCTGATGAAGAGTTTTGTTCAAAGATTAGATTCCTTTACAGAAATCAGAGCAGTTAATCTCCAGATCACTGACAAAATTTGACCAGTTTCTCTTTTGTTGCTTTGGATTATCTTGACTTTACAGCTTTATTCCTATTTTCTTCATGCTCAGGTTGGTCATGATGTACCAAGACATTATGTACAGGTATTAGCTGAGGATACTGTACATAACTATTTCTAAACACAGCTACTAGTGAGTATATTGTTTACAGATAGACATGAATTGCAGCAGATCGTTAGGCAACTTGAGGAAGAAACTCCTATTAATAGTTTGGGCCAGCAAGTAGTTGTTATCACTTCAAGTCAGATTCCACCGAGCTGAGCAGTCTGCACTGTGTGGCTATTTAAAGCATTTAAGAATGGATTCTGAATAGAAGCAGTCAGAAGTCTCATCCAGTAAAAAGTACTGGGTGTATCAAAAGTACCAGTAAAAGTACATGTATATAAAGTAGCTCATTACCTTATGGCTGGATGCATGTGTATGTATTGTTCAGACCCACACACATGGGAGCAGGCTACCAGTATTGTTATGTGGTACTGGTTCCAGTCTGTGGCCCATATCTGCTGCTCTCACTGAGACTCCAGTCCTGCCATCACAATCACACACATCATGAAATGATATTCATATATATGAGTATTTTTAAAAATTGGGTCCAAGAGCCAAATACACAGAACTGTGTAGATACATGAAGATGCAAATGCATGGCTAGCAGGTTTTGCAGAAGCATGTAAAAGCTGGGAAGTGAAAGTCTCATTAGGTGCTCAAAAACCCTTAAAACTCTGGCCTGAACCAAATGACCTTACGCAAGATACGTTAGCCATTTTTTACGTTTCAAAATACTAAGTAAGATCTCAGCTCTTCTGAAAATGTCTCTGTGTGAGAGTGCCAGGTTTTTTGCGAAATCTGAACATAAGGTCAGAATATTGATTTTCTCCATGTACTAGTGAAAGCAATAGAGTATCTTCAGAAATGAAGGAATTCAGGCAACTTCTATGTGCCTCAGTTTACCCTTTTGTACCCTAATGTATTAATGTTATTTTTAGACAGGTATCTTGAGGCTGACTAAACATTCATATCACATTCAGAGAAGTTCAGGTGAAATTTCATGTGCAAATGTACATGTATAAACCGTGGGACAAGTACGTTATGGCTCTTACGTAAAATGTTTGAGAATGAAACAGCAATTAGGCGTTGCCATAATTCTCATGTTCTAGACTTGAAACTTTTTATCACTTTGGAGAAAGTTTTTTGTCTGTTTTAGTTCTGTTTCTCACTTTACTGCTGGCAAAAATGTATTGTGTAACACCTCATTAAATAATTACTTGATTACAATTTAATTTCTTATGCAGAATCTTCTAGAAGTAATGCACTTTCAGTCTAAAACTTTATGTGAGTGGTATTATTAAGTTATTGTATTTTAAACAGATTGCATGGATATGATTATTTCATTAAACTGCCGATTGTTCTTGTGTGTATGTGTGCTGGCAAGGAAATAATCAGATAATGGATTCTAAGGCCACAATCTGAATTGCACACGACTCCTCAGCTATCTAACCTGTAATTTTAATGCAACATTTTCCCCTTCACTAACACACACTGCAGTTATATTAAAATTATAGCTAAATTGCACAAAAGTCAGAAGATTCTGAAATGAGGCATTAGGTAAAACTGGCAGTACTTGCCATGTGTATAATTAAAATAAATTGTTACTATTGGAGGAGTGCTACAAAAAAAGGAGAGGAGAGATGAGAAAGATTGAGCTGAGCTTTTGATTTTTCTTGTGCATCATTAACAACAAGACATACTAATTTCTTTGTAATGACACCTGTGTGATGTCACCATTGACTAGTAAGGTGCTACAAATGTTGAAAAGTCGTAACTCTTAAGAGCCTGGAGTTTCACAGGTGGGAATGTTGGACTCCTTTGGTCTCTGGAGCCTTTATTACCGGGCCACACTGGTTTGGTGAATCCTTGGGTCCTTTTGTAGGGGTTTGTAGCTGATTTCGATCCACTTTTTAGGGCAGAATAAATGCTGATACATGAAGAAGAACCTCATATTTTTATGCACAGCCTCATTATGTACTGCAGAAAGGGGACTGTAGTAGTTATGATTCAATACATAGCTGCATAGTAGTGCAGAAGGGATGTGCCTCAGGGAGAACCTTCTGCCTGCCTGTTGGTATCTTCTTCTCTCTATTCCATAGGCTTTCCATGTGGCATAGGTGAAATGCATGAGGACTGTTTTTAGTGTTCCCAGCACAACAGTTGATTCAGACTGGAGTAGGAGGAAGCAATTAAAAAGGGAAGAGTAGAAAGATAAGGAATAAAGGTGACATGGTAGAATGTGAATCCTGATATTGTGTAAAAGTCAACATCAGGATCCTTTTTCTTTGTTCCCCCTTGCCCCCACAGTTTGAAACTGTCTTTAAACTAGCTTAGAAAAGACCATGTAAAAGTATAATGTGGAGAAAGCATTAAAAATAAGGTACAGGGCAAACATTGATAGCAACTAATGTTGGCCTTCATCAGGAAGCCACATGGGAAAGGAAAACAGGGGATAAGTAAGATGTACTATAGCTAGAACAGATCTGTCTGCTGAAGATAAAACACATGAATTTTCCTGGTCTCCTGCTTATCTAAGAAACATATTTGTTTAAGGGTCCAGCAGGGAAGACTGAAGCTAGTGTCAGATTTTTTGTAACAGGTAAGTGCTTATTGCAAAGCAAAGATATTTTGCCTCAAGGAAGCCAAGACTTCAGCAGAGGTGGAGACTGAGCAGCACTCTTACCATCCAGATGACAGTCAAAGCAAATTAGTGAGGTGAAAGGAGGAGTAGGGAGGCAGGATGGTGAACCAGAACTGCCATTTTTGTTCTCTCTTTCTCTTATCTTTCTCTTATACCTCTTCTTATATCAGCATGCTCTAGATAAATCGAGCATATTGTACTACAGTCTGTCATTTGACAATTGTCAAATAATTTTCAATTTCTCAAAACAGAAACAAGAGCAGCCTATGAAAATAATTACATCTGAGTCTTCTTTCAACCACACTTTGATTTTTATTTTTTTTCTTCCTTTCAAATGTGCATCCATTGAATTCAGTTATTGCCAAAGGCAGGGAATGAACAAAACATGATCTGGTGATGGCTGGTTACACTTTGGTTCACATAAAGTGCTCTTAATCCTTGCAACAGCAGTAAGAAGCATGCATTAAAGAAATGGACTGTATCATATGCAGGACTAGTAGCTAAGATTGTAGCTGAGATTGCTCAGTACTTCTTTTTTATTATAATAATAGCATTTATTTCCCTAATTGCCTATAACTTTGCTCAAATGTAATCTTGTGGATTGACACTTGTCATGTTAAGCATATAGCTCAGCTGGAGTTATTGAGTTAAAATTTTCAGCAACAACAGTTTAGCCACTTCCAAGAATAAGATTAGGGGAGGAAATTTGTTCAGTGCCGTTTTAAAGTCTTATGGTAGCTCCTTTTCAAAATGAGCATATACATATAAAGGAATCCAACTGAGGCTGCCCTTGTAACACTTACTTTGGCTTTTTTTCTGGCTGCTGAGCATTTGACTTTCAACCTTGACGTTGTTGTATAGTACGTCATGTTGGTGATACTATGTAATTTCACAGTGAGTTCCTGCAAAAGCATAGATTTGACCTGGATCTACAGAACACAGATTGCAGAGAAATAAAACTGCCCAGTGCTTTTAAAAGGAACCTTCATTTTATTTCTGCAGTTCTGCTTTCTTTCTAATGAATCTATAGCTTAATACATCTATCTTTACATTAAAAACTGTTTCTTCTTACTACACTATTGTGCCTATGCAACTGTTTGTGATGTTTTTTGTCCCAGTTTTGGCTGACATCTGTATATGAGATCTTTGGGGAAAGAGCAAAATTAATTGACTGCAGTTGCATTTCAAAATATTAGGTTGTCTCTGGAAAGTCTTCTTCTCTTCTCTTCTCTTCTCTTCTCTTCTCTTCTCTTCTCTTCTCACTCATGCCTGTCTCTTCCATGACCTTACTCATCATTTTGTTTCTTTTTAAGAATTGTTTCCTCTCTCATCTTCCTTTGACAATGCAAATGGTATGGAATCTAAACATGAACTTTTCTGTGTTTTGTGCCAAGAATACTGGCAAGCCTTTCCAAAGAAACCTCCTGGAAATCAGAGAAAAGATCAGACTAAACTATCAAAGGTTCACTGGCCATGGAAGTTTTGGTTAGTCAAAGAATCTGTCCCTGCTCTGACTTCAGACTGAAACATGTTTTCTGTAACTACAGGATGGAAAGTGTGTATCTTTTAGCAGTACAGACAGGTCAGTGTCTAATTGCTACATCTCCTGACTACTAGTACTGAAGAAAATTTTTACAAATACAGTGCATATGGTATTGACAAACTAGATGCCTAAATATAATCATTGAAGAGTCATATTAATTCAGTCTGTTCAAAGTTTGGCTGATCAGGCTCTTCCTAAGCTTGTTTTGAAAGATTAGAAAATATTTGTTATTCTGTCTTAAGGTCAAAATGGGGCAGAACTGTTGCTGAATGCTTAGGAGTCTATAAATGTGGACTGTACACCCCTCAGATCTTCCAAGTTCTTTACCATTAACTTTGACACCCTAAACTGATGTACTTTTCCCGTATAAAAAGCTGAGGTATATTTTTCCAAAGAGCCATATTTCATGCTCTCCATGAGAAAATTTAGCAAAAATAGTTTTGCCTAATATTGCTTATAATCCATTGCTTTTTGCCAACTAATGTATTGAGGAACACAGAATACAGAACAATGTATCTGAAGGATGTAAATCCTTGAAAAGATTAAATTCAAGAGGTTTTCAACTGACTTTTAAACTCATGTCTCCAAAACTCATGAATAATGAGCAATGTTCTTTCATCAGAGTATGTGTGTATATTGAGAATAGAAGATCCAGCAGAGTCTCTTTAAAAGGGTTTTTGCAAAAAAGTCTCGGGAAGAAAGAAAGTTTATATGATCCAACTGTAAAGACAACACTAGATCTACCAGAACCAATGAGAGCATTACCCTTGGGATTTCATCATTAATATTTATTCCACTCTTGAAATTTTTTTTTCAGGAAGGGAGCAGTAGTGGTTTTTATGGAAGGAAAATGTGAAAACATGGAGAGTTCCAGATATTCTGTCTACAAGAGCTATAGCAATAAGGCACTAAAGTAACTACAGAAGGAAACAAAAGTCTAGAGGCAAAATGACATAAAAGCAGAACTGAAAATGAGGTAATAAAAATGAAGAGGTTGTAGTTCTGGATTCGAGCATTTCTTTGTTATTGTTCTTCTTGGTAAATGCAGAATTACTGACCTTACAGACTGAACTATGTTAATCAAAAAGACATGGTGGTTAGCAGCAGCTCAGCAGTTGTGTGTAAATAGAGTTTTAGATATTAAATGACAATTAAAGGCTTTTAAAAAGTAAATTTCCAAGTGATGAACTCAGTCTCATGAGGGCTGGAAGGAAAATAGTAAAGCTGGATTCAGCCACAAACCACTAATTATAAACAAACGACTGGCAGCATGTCTGCTTCCTAAAATACCTTATTAACACCCTGTCTTTAACTCTTCCCTCATGGAACAAACTCACAAAGAGCTACAACAAACTATCAAAACCTCTGTCTCTGCTTCTGAAACCAGGAAATCTGGAGAATGCCTTATTTTAAAGGAAAATAGCTAGCAATCTAAAAACTGGATTATTCTCTTAAATTTTATTGCTACTTATGTCCTTGAGCTTAAACTTCACCTTAGCAGTCTTGACAAGTTTTGGGTAATGATCTGGAAAAAATCCAGCCTAACGTGTGGCTGATAGCAACTCAGAAGAGGGGAACTAGCCCTGCCAGAACAACTAAGCCCAAAGAAGGGTCCTGAACATCCCAGAGGGACTGTAGACTTGCTCTTATGGTGTGAAATTTGTGGCTTTTCAGTGCTCATCTCACTCACTTTTTCAGGCTGTTTGAGAGAGTGGCCATGGTTGGTTGCTGGTGGGGACCCCTCAAATAGAGGTGCCTGGGCGAGTGCAGGTGGCTGCAGGAGTGTCCCATAGTAATTCAGCTGAGTTGTTTTCTCCCAGAGCTAGAGGGAAGAGGTGAAGCTGTGGTTCTCCATTGAGGCAATGCTGCTCCATGCTTGTGTCACATCCTGGATTCATCCCACTTTCCCTCCATCTCATAACTGAAGTACCTGTACTGAAAACCTCATTACCTGGAGTGATTTGGATGGGCAATGGAGTCAGTCTTTCCAATGGAGTCATCCCTTTCCTTTGACTAGAGGAAGACTAGGGTGCGTGGGACCATGAATGAAATACTTGTGGTAAGTGCTTAGGTGAGACAAATCCAGATTTGCAACTTGAGAGCACCCTGATCAGGAAACAGGCTCTGCATGCATTTCCCTTCACCTGCATAAAGGGGCAAATTAAGTATTTAAGGTGTAACCTCATGTCTTAAAACATTTTGATGAGTAGTCCACCTTAGCTTTTTTCACAAGACCTTAATTACAGTTGAGAATGGCTGTGCTACCCACTGCAGTTTCCCTTAGACCCAAAGTCACAAAGCATTACATTAAAAAACAAAAACAAAAAAAACCAAACAAACAAACAAAAAAAGCTATGCACTGGTGCTTAAAATTGAATGTCATTTTTACTTACAGACACTAGCAGGTGTTGTGCAGGAAAAAAACCACCCAAACACCCCAATAAACCAGGATAGTAAGTGTGGTAGGGATAAAAAAGAAATGTGTACAATGCTCACACTTCCTCAGCTTTATTGCTCCAAAGCCCAGTCCCCACACATGCTCTCTCGTTCACACTCCCATTTGATTCCCCACTTTCATTTTTGTTTAACTCCAGATTCCAACCCCTTTCTGTTAAGGCCCAATTTTCTTCCTGCCCACTATGTTCTAGTCTTTCATACCTGATCTTATCAGGGAATGTACTCAATATAACATAAGCTAATGAAGCTGTTTTTAAACATTTAATAAGCAGGTGTTAATAAGGACAATAACAGAAGATGCACAAGCTACATAGGGCACTCCATAATTCTGCACCTCTTTTGCTTATATTATAGTCTCATTGATTATTCTGTCACCATAGAGTACCCCAGAGTCTAATAATTTCACTGAATTTTTTCACTGAATTTTTTTTAGAGTTGGAAGGGACCGTATAGATCATCTAGTCCAACTCCCCTGCTGAAGCAGGATTGCTTAGAGAATGTTACTCAGGACTGCATCCAGGCGGGTCTTGAAAATCTCCAAAGAAGGGGACTCCACAACCTCCCTGGGCAGCCTGTTCCAGGGCTCCATCACCCTCACCGTGAAGAATGTTCATCCCTATTTAATTTTTAGAAATATATTCATTTCATGTTTGGAAGGGGAAACATTTTGATTTTTTTTTTTTTTTTTAATTTTCTGTGGTGTTAGAAATAGCTACTCACATGGCCCTGGAAATAGAAGACCTGTTGTGGCATTGAGTCAGGAAGGGGGAGAAGGTACTTCAATGTTCCGATACTGTCCCCTGCACACTTTGCAGAGGTGCTGTTTCTGCAGTTGTAGAGAAACCCTATAAAGCTGATGATTTTGTATGAAGGAGAGCCTTGTACTTTAGGATATGGATTAAGATCCCTAATTTATTCCTATGCTGGGCATTCAGCAAATCTCAGAATCAAGGTGTAATTTTTTAGTCCTATCTGAACTTCTCTGTGCCACCTGGTCACCCTCCCAGTCTCTGCAGAATACACCTTATTTAAATTTCATCCATTTTCTTCTTACTGCAGACTTTCATTAGCTTACTCTTTATCTGCCCTGAAGTGTGTAATGATAATAATGTTGCTTATATAGCTCCTTTCATTTTCAAAGCATTTTACAAACATTAACTAATTAATGGAGAAGGCAGAGCATCAAATAATGAATTTTTCTATCTATTGGTGAGCTGATATAGACAGATAATATGATTTGTTCACTACCTGAGTAGTTGAGAGGTGGACTTGAAATTAAAGTGCTGGCCAATTTGACTGTCACTGATGATGACAAAGAGAAAAAAAAATCAGTTTATGTTTGTCCTGCATGAGGCACCTTTTTTTCAATTGAATTCATGCTTCAATCCTTCATTTAAAATTAGTTCCATTGAATACGGTGCCAGAAGCACAATATACTGATTTTCACAGAAATGAAGAAATTAAGATCCACACAATTATTTCCAAATCATCAAAATCTATGGATTTGACATTTAAGCTGAAGAAATAACTTCATACAATTTTGGAAGCTACTTTTGTGCAATTTCATGCTCTGCAAAAAATCCATTTGGATACAAAATTGTGACGCTTTGTGCAAGCATCTCACTTATTGGTTAATAATAATGGTTTAGCTTGTGTTTTTCCATCTTTGCTTTCATTGACCACCTACCATCATTTTCTGCTGAAGAGCAAGAGAAACTGCCAATTTATAACCAAAGTTAGATACACATGATGAAAGTAAAATAAACTGGGGGAGAAAAAAATTGTTGATGCTGTGATACAGCAGCAAAAGAGTGGTCTCTAAACTTCCCTTTCAAAATATTTATTTTCTGATTCGTGATGTAGCAGGAGGAAGCATGAAAGATGATTATCAAGCTGTGTTTCTTGTGGTGGACATATTTATATGAACTCTGAGGAAAAACTGAAGGACTGGGGACACCAGCACTGGAATGTGCAACCTTTTATCTCCCAGAGTTGTGGTAGGTCTGTGCTGGTTAACCAAGCTGAAACCATGTGAAGTGGTTAGTGGTGAACCCTTGTTCTCAGTCCAGAGGTAATTCTGTTGGAAATAGTTTTTCACCCTTTTCAAATGTGTGTGCAGAAAAACCGAAGTTTGAATAGATCATGGAAAAGAGATGAGTCGTTCTGATAGTATAAAAATAGTGGCAAGGAACCACTTACTAAGTCTTTTTAAAAAAAACCAAACCACATTTGGGTTGAATTAATGTGTGGGTTCCCATTACTCATGACTGCTGGCAACTGCTGGCAGAGTGTCTGAATTGCAAAAAACGTCAGGGAAGTTAGCACAAATTATTATTTCTTCAAATGGTATTACTGGAAGAATGCTTTTCAGAGAGTGGCACTAGGTATGGGCCACTGCTGCTTCGGGCTGCTGCTGCTTGGGGCAGCACCACCTGCTTTACCTAATGCAGAGTACTGGAAAGCCAAGATCAGGGTTTGAGAAATGGAAACTACCACTAAGGAAGGGGTTTCTCCCAGATGTAGCAGTTGCTGGTCCTAGTCCACCCGGCTCCTTCTTTAGTCATCCCAGCAAGTATGTCTTTTTGGGGACCTTGCTCCCCTCTTTCTCTCCCAGCACTTTCCCTTCTCTTTTTTGTGCCCTTTTTGTGAACAAAGCACCATAGTTTTGGCTTTCATCCATAGGGCTGCTAAACCCTGCTTGCCAATAGGATCACAGAAGCTTGAATCAGCCCTGGTTATTCATTAGTTGCCCTCTGTCACTCTGCTTTTAAAAGAATTCAGTCCTCCAGCCAAGGACCAGGAGCTGTACCATGTGATTTGGGTGACCAAACGCACAACAGACAACAGTCAAAGGCACGCTGATTAATCAACATTATTTAGCAAATATTTGTGAATATCTTTCAAGATGAGGTTCTTGTTAACAATTCATTAGCAATAAAAGGAACCTTATTTATAATGACTCGTCTCTGCAGTAAGCAATTGAGTTACTTTGAGATCTCTCCATAGGGGCAGCCTTTTTGGAATGCTATTGAGCTCTGCGAGAAGCAGGCCTTGTTTTGTCTCTATTGCGTGCTTGAGACAGCAGATTTCATTCTTCGTGGCAGTATATCCGACATATTATCAGGAGACTCTAGCTGCAGGCAAAAACTGGATTTAGAAAGAAATCTTTTACTATCTCAGAGTTACTGTGGTAATGAAGAAAAGTTTGAAACAATGACAAGCTTGAGTCAAAGAGATTATTTTCAAAAGTTACGCTGAAAACTTCTCTAAATTCTACTTAATCCAGACAGGTGAAGGTGGGAGGGGAGAGGGAAGAGGGTTCTGTATTTAATTTAGTTCTTGATTCATTTGCAAATTGCTTGGCAAACAAGTTTATGCATATTAATTACATTTCTAATGAAAAATATTTGCAGATGCACCTGTTTTCATGGCAAAGTGTAGATTGGGCTTGCAACGCTAATACATATCATTTAATAACTGTTGGCTCAACCATTTTGATAGAATACATATAGCTGGAAGAGCAAATGCTGTCACAATTTTTTTGCTGGTATCAGGCTGTACAAAACACAGAGTGTGTGGGGCTGGTTGTTGGTGGGGACCCCAAGATTATCCCATTCACCTGTGGGAATACAGGTGAAAGCGGAAACAATCCATAGTAACTCAACAGAGTCATTTTCTCCCAAAGTGAAGAAAAATGTTCGGAAAAGTCTGCTAGTTTACATACACAAAGATTTGCCAGGTGTATTTGCTTCACAGGTTTTTACCATGAGAATAGTGTCTTTTGAAATATGTCTTCAATGTTGATTCAGTTAGTACCTTGCTTATTCTTCTGTTGGCAAAATTGCCTACATGATACCACAGACAGGAGATGACAGTTGGAACCATACTGATGAAAACCTGAACTTAGGCAAAATTTAGATGATGGGAAGTACATTGTGCAGCTAGAGTTTGTTCCTACAGGTTTATTTGACTTTTACTCATATGGTATGATTTTAATTTTGCAAACCATGCTTGTTTTAGTTATTTAAAAGAAAATTTTAAGTAAAATGCCTAACTTAACGTTCACTGTTTATTTCTGTTTCATTATTTAAAGTGTTTATTCAGTACCACAATTTATTCTTCACTGAGCTTGTAATGCATCTTGTATAGAATTGCCAGAACTATAATATAACATTAGCAAATCTAATGCTAAATGGTGCTTGTTAATGGTTGAAATTATAGTTTAGATCCTGAGAGTATAAAAGCATCTTGAGATCCTTTGCACTTGGATGTGGGGTTTGGAATTCATATTAATGTTGATGAAATTTATGCTTGAGGATCTGGGAGAAAATATGCCCCGTGAAAAACTGAATGTCTCATAGCTGTGATTCGCCACAATGCAAAGTGTTGAAATGATCCCCGCCTGTTGCAAGCCTCACTCAAGGCACAGCAATTATAGTAATTAATGGCATTGTAAAACACTAGTTATTTTTAGTAGGTGTAATTGCTAAGGATGCTTTTTTTTTAAAATGCTTTGAACTGCTTTCTCTGTCAGTAAGCACAGAGGCTGTCAGATATTTTTTTCTAATTGAGAAAAACAAATCAGTCATCAAAGTCAAAATTCTTAGGAATAGTGGAGCCATAGTTCATGCTGGGAAGGGACTTGCTCCCTCAGGAGTGACGTTGATTGATTTTAAATGCATCTGTTCGTGAAGTAAGATACTGTTTTAACACCTGAACAAAGGTGTGACAAGCAATCGTGACAAGTGATGTACAGAGCTTACGTTGTCACCTAGGTTCAGCTCAGATATTGCTCACAGGGATAGTCTGAGGTTTCTAAAGATCAGTCCCTGACAGGTAAGCATCCTGTTTTCTTTGTGGCAGGCTTGTTTGCTTCCCTCAGAAATGCACTGTAACAAGCTCTTACCATTTTTCTGCAGCTTATTAGGGTAAAATTGAATAAATACAAGAAGAACAAAGGAAATATATAGGTATGAGAATGACTTTTGGTTGAACAAATGGATTTCATCTCTGCAAAATCAAACAGAAGCATCATGATTTTCTGTAACTTTTAAATGACTAAGTAACACAGAGAGAAAAAAGTAAGACCGGCTAAGTGAAGAATATATGAAATTGTATACCCCAAAACCCAGGAGGCTTATGAGGAGAGAAACCATGAATAAATCTGAAAAGCAGAAAAAATCCTTTCTTATGAAGTTACAAGACAGCTGATTTTGAGAGACAGAACAGAAGGTCAGTATACAACAAAACATAGTAAAATTGTATAGGTATTAATTACAGAAAGTAGCTATTAAAAATAAATTTAAAATGAAAACTGTAGAATCCTAATGACACATCCTTCTGGGGTCTAGGTTCATCACAATATTATCTCCTTCAGTAGACCTGGTGGAGTTAGTGAGTGACAAGGTCAACAGTGTTTCATTGCACCCAAATCCAGGGTCCAAAACACTCAAATGCAGCCTACCATTTCTTGACATATGAAGTCTATTATCTATAGCAGAGTACCTATAGCATCAACGCGCACTTTTACAGATATTGAAGACTAAGTCTTCAGCGTGGAGTCAAACACCAGAATCTTACTGACTCGCAAGAAGCTAGCCCTATCCCAACTAACTGAAGACTGATTTTGTTAAGAACCGCAAGATTAAATTAACATATATGACATAAAGAGATTAGCACCACACTGGTTTTATATGAGAGTAATTCAGCTGACTTCAGACAATAACTCCTACTTTTTCATGTGAATACACCTAGGCAAAAGAGGAACTGTTCTATGGTGAGGAAGAGTCCAGGTTGCAGAGCACAGCTGGTGATACAGACTGGTTTAAACTGGAAAAGTTGAAGGTGGGTACAGAGTAGTCTTTGAGAAAGAAACCACAGAAGTCTCAGTGAATAGACAAGAGTTTTCTGGGGAATAGGCATTTACTGGCTTTGACTTCCTCTCATGTTTGTTTCTTTTTTAAAAGGTTAAACACAAAGAATGAGCAAGTCTGTCTACAGAGGGTGGGTTTGGCTGTACCATGTAGCAGATGAGAAATTTAGCTACTTGTGCTATCAGAAAAGCCAGCCTTCAGTAGCTGCAGGTCTGAGTGGAAGCAGTGATTTTCTACATGATGCTCTCCAGAGGACAGCTGAGATGAGAACTGACTGCTGCAAATGAAGTCATTAGATTTGTTCAATCCAGTCACCTCTGACACTATTCTCTGCAAGTTTTACCAAACACTCATTGACACGGTGGCATATATATTCAGTTGTGCTGGAGAGAACCAGCAGTCAATGGAGAATTTAGAGCATTTAGTTTCAGTGTGCGCTGAGTCTGAAGATACCTTTTTTCATTGCTTGTTTTTTGTTTTGGGGTTTGGGTTTTGGGGGAATTATTAATTTTTTTGTGGTTGTTGTTGTTCCTCAGAGGAAAAAAAATGTTTCAGTAAATGTGGGTGCTAATATGTGGAAAGAGTCTCGAAGCAGCCATGTAGGCTGGCAAACTAGGATCCCTTTTGTCGTTCTGCTCTACCTCTGACTTAATATCCACATCTCACTGGAAACCCAAACACAAATAAGGAGGAGGCAAATGGCAAACTCACTTGTGTCAATATTTCCACTTTCTGATGATTTCTCAAGCAGACTTTCCATGGCTGTGTTTGCAGTTCAAATAAAACTGTAGGAAATAATGCAAGTATACTAAGGCGCTAAAAGTGATGGTCAACAAATAACGGCTCAGCATGTATGCATTTTAACGAGGTGTTAATTGAGAGTAGGGTGAAGGTAAACAGAGCTCAGAGAAGGGGCTTGTTGGATTTGCTGGAAACCAGAACCATCTAAATGCTGGGGTCTTTAATACAGAATAAGGACAAGTTCTAGTTTTTCCTACTTCAGGCTGTGTTACAGTTGTATTGGTTGGAACATTTGTAATTGACTTGCTAAAAGCTATCACTCCAAGTTCAAAAAAACAGATGGGTATTATTTAATTGCTGAAGCAGGACTGCTCACGTATTTACATATAGAAAATGAAGGAAGCAAAATATTCATTCTGACCGTGTCCCATTCTTTAATCCTCCAGTTAAACTGAAAATTTGTCTAGTGCTGTGTTCCCGAATCACATCACAAAACACTGAAATCACTTTATAGCCTTTCCTTTTCCTCTTGAAAGAGTGTGGCAACACTGTACTTCCATATTTCAAGTGTTTCAACCAAGGAGAAAGTCATATGAAAGGCTCTCAAAAGTGCTACTTTATCTCCGTATTCACTATTCAGGCTTGAAAGTGAACCCTTTTTTTGGCTGCCTCACAGAATAAAATATTTAAAGGCATGCCTTTGATTTCCTACTTTAGATAGAAAACAAAAGCACTGTTTTTAGGAAGCTAAATCACTTTTTGCTCTGATACTTCATTAAGCTCACTAGAGACTTGTGTCCGTCTCAATTTTCAAAGTGCTGCAAGAGGTTTTAGTTTTGTAATTCCTCTTTGACTGAATCCCTTATGCCCTCCTTGGAAATGTAGTAAAGCTGAAAAGTCAGTCCTATGGCAGCTGGGAATATGCTTATGGTTTTTTTTCCTGCAAAACTAGTGTGCGTGTACCTAATGCGGGTATTTTTTGAAGTGCCCTTAATCTGTGTCTGTAACTTGGAGTGAAGTATTTAGACGATTCTATGGTTGATTTTTTTGCAGGGACTAGTTGTTTTCACCAAAGTGTAACTCTCTTCCACATCTGCTCATTTAGCTATAAAACTGACCCACAGACTGTGCAGCTGTCAAGGGCTGCAGGGGTGGACACTTGCCTTCTGGTCAGAGGAAGAGAAATCCCTGAGCAGCATAAAGCCAGTGTCAGTATTTTACCTACATGACCTCCTGGGTGATAATACCCTGAAGAAGAAAATGTAGCCAAAATAAGCACAGAAACCTTTGCAGAGTTATTGCCAGCCCATACCAACTGACTAGAGCAACACAGAACTCCCCTGTTTATAGGAGAACCAAGCTGTCCTCCTGCTTGGCCATTAATTACGGAGGATGCAAGATGCCATAGGATCTTAGGATCAACTTTGTCTCTCTATTCTGTCTCAAACATGAGCAGGTTGAAAACCAGCTACTTGGCAGCCTGAACAAAAGTGCCAGAATGCCACTGGTTGGGCTGTGTTTTGTGCAAGCCCGTATCAGCTGGAAAGCATCCAAGACCCACAGCATTTAAAGCCCAGGTGGCTACTCAGTACGGTTTGGCTCTCTGACACCATGTCTCTCAAATGGAGCACCTGAAGTTCCCTTGGAAAAAATTCAGGTGTCAGAATTGCTCAGCTGTCGTCCTGCTCAGGGGCAATGCTCCCACATAGCACCACGTTGGTAGGTGAACTAGCAGCTCGATAACACTAGGCCTGGGGTTCATTTTTGTTCAGTCTGGATGAAATCAATTGCATTACAAAGAAATGTAACACGGTTCAATACACATTACTCTAAATGCTCATGGAACTTAACACAATAGAGAAAAAAATATTCATAATGATTTTTGGCCCACTTGTAGAATTTTCTTGTAAAGATATTATTCCCTGTTAAATTCCACCAGATAGTTTCAGGAAGCTATTTGGAAGTTACTGTTTTCTACAAAAACTTACAACACTCATTAATAACTGCAAAGGTAAAACTCAACAAATAAAAGAATATGGGTAGATATGCCAGCAGGAAAAAGTCAAGCAAAATGAAGAATGATTCATATGTCTTTTTCTCACCTACATTGCTCCTACAGCAAACTCATCTAGACCTTACCCTGCACTCCACCTCTGAATACAGGTGCATCCAAATGTATTGTGGTGTTTCAAGTCAGTGTAGAAGCAAGTTGTTCATTTCTCTAAACAGTCAATAGCTTATACTGTTTAAACGGCTTTCTTTGTGTTATGTACTTTCTGTAGTCTGAAATTTCAATATTAAAAAGTTAGAGAACCTCAAAGTTCAACACAATACAAGACAACTGCAGGTATTCTGAACATTGGACTTTTGGCACCTGTTTTGATTAAAATGCATTAACATTTTCTAGGTCATTATACTCACCTACAACATGCAAAAACTTGGCATGCCAGGATCTGCTCTGGGGAAGAAAGGGTTGACCAATAATGGATTTCAACCTTCAAAAATGGGGGGGGGGAAGGTCCATGAAACATGGTTAAATAATACTTACATGGAAGCGGTGTGCAAATTATAATGTCTGATAGAATATCCTCCTTTACTGGAGATTCTACTACTATGGTAACAGACAAAAAACCTAATATATTCTGACTAATCAGGATTGATGTTAATTAAAGAAGAGTTCAAGATAATGACTTCTCATTACTATGTGATAGCTAGAAATAGATTGTTCTACCTCTAGGTAAAATAAGCAATTAGATAACTTCTGTTTTTAAGGACTTCTTTTTTAAGAAGTCTTATCTCATTCTCTGTTCTTTTTCTGTTGTCAAAATATTAATATGTACATGTCTGATTTTTATCACTGCTCATCTAGATGTACTTTTTTATGGTTCTCAGACTGCATTATTCGTTCACTTCAATTGAATTATTTTTTTCCTGTTGCTGTAAGGAAAACACAGATTATTGTTTAAAAAAGATATTAAAAATAGAGATGCTAAGAATAAATCCTTGGATTATATGCTGGAAAATACAACGTGAAGTGAAGGCTGAGTTGAATCCCTCATGGAAGTGGTAGAGGTTTCTTTAGAAAAGGAAAAAGTTCTTCAATTATTTCTTCCTAGTCATTTGACTGCCCTGATACGAAAATATTTAAATGGTAAAATCCCCATTTGGAAGGTGTTTCTTGTTTCTGCAGATAGTAAAGAGCAAGAAGATGAAAGACCTCTTAAAAATCGTTGGCTTTCCAGTCCTTTCCTAAAACTACCATGAGTGGTGGTTTCAGCATCATCGTTTGCATTTCTCATGTATGCGAGTATAAGGAAACAAACAGCCCCTCCAAATCCTAGTTGCTTATGACCTGGCACCATCAGACTTCCTTGGCAACAAAACGAAAAGAGGCTTCATTGCAATGACAGATTGGTTCCAACTGATTTCTTTTTTTTTCTGTTTCTCATCTCTTGGACACTACATTTTTTTAAAAGTTCAAGAACTGTAGGTATTAAACAAGGTGGACTGTCTAATCATGGACTTGTACTGGTCCTTAATAACCAAAGGACTCATTGACACAAATTCTGCCTTTCTATATGCCATTCATCAGAGTGATTACCCAGGGCTGCTACTGATACAAGGGCAGACCTGGAGTGACTCTGTGTGGAATTAAGCTGTTGTACTTTTGAAGGAAACATTTTTAAATGGTGTTTTGGTTTTGCTAGAGATTTAATAAATACTTTCTGTAACCATGCACAGTCATTAGAGCTGTGCAGAACCAAATAAAACTGAAAACTCATTGGACTGGAGGTTTCACTGAAAACCAGGCTTACAAATCTGTGTGTCAAGGCTCAAACATGCAGGATGAACTTTGAGAGAAACTGAGCTGAACTTTCAATAAATATACCGTTTATTGGAAGAGGAATACTTATAATTAAACTGTGAGGGTTTAAAGGACACTATTCATTACCACACAGAATACAGTGACTTTGTTTAAGATTTCCTTTGAAACCTCAGATTCATTCAAATGCAGAAATTTTAGGTGATATTTAAGGTACACAGATACATGTGAAATAAAGCAAAAGGTTGTCTGCTGCACTGCACAAGAAAAACAAAGACACTGAGCATAATGAGAAGGAGATGGCATACGTAAATTGCAAAGGAAAAGACCAATGACTTTACCTATTCTGACTTGTTCATATTCATATAGAACTGTTCCTTATAGTATTTCTTTCCCTGTTTTATTTTGCTTTGCTGTAAGTTCCCCTAGAAAACTCAAATAAGCAGGCAGGACCTCATGAAACCAGTGCAATCTATTACAAATTGTTGGAGAGAATTTGGCTTAGAAAGCATTAATTTCTTTAAGAATGAAATGAAGCACCAAAACAGTAATGGAAACATAGTTTGCATTAACTGTAGAATTGTAGTGATATGTCTTTGAATATAGTATATAGATTAGAAACAGTGCCACAGACAAAAGGTAAAATATGTTTATATTGTCTGTAAGGACAGAATAAGGAAACATTTGCATCAAAGAAATTAATGAATTCACATTGTCATTCATTCATGGTGTTCCATGATACAACTGCTTGGAACTGAACAGCAAATGTACTGTTTCCTAAAAGTAGAATTTGTTGCGACCTGAAATAAATGGAAAATGTTCACTAACTGCTATCAATAGAAGGCTACTGGCACACAGCTGAGACATTAATCACATGTGAATTCTCCAGCCAGATCTTCACAACATTTTATGAAATTGGGCTGAGCTATGCAAGTATCAACAGGACCCTTTCAAACTAACCTCTGTGTTGCTTTCTCCTAGGGATATATGTGTAGACCATTCTAAATTGGTGATAGCTCTTTAAGTTTTGCAACTTTAACTCATTTAAAGAAAGTAGAAACCAGTGTGTGGGAGACATTTAGTGACATATAGGGATTCCCAAAGCACTTGAGAAGCTTGAAAATAATTTAATTATCCTTGTATCACACTGGTTTTCCTCCTGAGCTCCCAAGAACTGTACAGTCACCATCTGTGTTCATCCTAGAATATTTAGGGCCCCTTGCTAGGAAATCTTTGGTGTACTGTGAGATTTCTCTTTTATCACATAAATTATTGCATAGATTGAAGATTTAATGTAAGTCTTTTCAGCTTTCACCAGTACTTAGTACCAAGGAACATTTATCATCTTTGATGAGGAAGGAGGCAGATATAAATGTTAGGTTACAGTCATTATCTGAAAAAAATTATCTAGAAATAATTAATGCCATATTTTGTACTGAGAGAGCTTTAGAACAAACAAAAAATAGTTGGCTTTAATGAAGCAGCTGAAGCAATAGAAGGATACTTAGCAAAAAGGTGAATCAAGGTGCTGTTGGAAATCTCATTAGTGAAAAACAGTCTCAAACAATAAAATGGAAATAACAGTCCACTAATAACTTGCTTCAGTTACTTAAGTAAAATAGAAAATTATCTTCAATGTATTTCTTTATGAAAGAACAGATCAAGCAATATATCTTAATTTCAACACAGTTTGTTGGGTTCATAATATGCTTTTCTGATTCCAGATCAGGCTTTTCAGCAGACAAGAGCAATAAGCACCCTGCTGCTTCTGTGTTACCACTTCTCGCAAGACAGAGAATATCAATAAGGACATTCTGCCTTATAAGTGCCATAGTGAGGAAGGAACTATAGCTGCTTCATGTGAAGTACACTGTGCGAGAAATGCTTCATCCCGGTGGCTGGTGGCAATCCTATCAACATGTTACAGGTAAGAAAATGAGGGTAAGCCAACTCAGCCGTGATTTCCAACGAGTTGCCTGCAGTTTGATTTGTTGTATGGGATTTTTCCTGGATAAATGTACTGAGTGATGACCCAGATCTGTCCTGTCATTCTGTCCAACCATGAGGTTTAGGTTATTTTTCCAAAACTTAAGGGCTTACCCATTTCTTTTTTTTCTTTTGAGCACTTTTCCCTTTCTTTTTACTGTCATTTTCAGGTACCAGGAATGATTCATCTCCCTCTTCTTTGTGACTTTCCACCTTAGATGAAGCAAGCAGAAATGGAACCACCATTTTTTTAAATAGAAGGGGGTTGGTGGAGATTTATAGGGTTGGTCTTTTTGTTCAACATCCTCTTGTCTCAGTCGCAGTTTCCTGGAAGCAAGCATATTCTGAACAACATTTTCACAAGCAAACCTTATAATTTCCCTTTTCACATTATTCATTCCAAGCATTTCATGGATACATCTGTAGATGTTGTTGAAAGCACTGAAGTCAATAGCAAGCTTGAGCATTAGAATAAAACACAGGTGAACAGCACCATAAAGGATTGTAAACAAACTCCGATGCTGGTCTTACAAACCAAGAAATAGTACACAGCTATAGCCCTCATCTCTACTTTATCTTTCCATGTGGCAAGAAGACATAGTAGATCTGAAAGCAGTTAATGAAAGCAGAATAAAACTAAATCTACTGTAGCTTGTGGTCAGCCAAGTATGCAGTAATATGGTTCTTAAAATCAACATTAACTGTTTGGAATTGGCCAAGAAGCGTACTACTTTGGAAGGACTTGAGGGTCATGTGTAAAAAAGGAACAAGACCAAAATGTTGTATTATAGGGAAAACGTAATGGTGGAAAGAAAAGCAGCTGGGCTTCGGCTATGATTTTTAGCTATGATTTTTTGATGTAGCAATTAGAATCAGAGTCAGGAAATATCTTTGTAATCACTGACATGATCTCAGGCAAAACACCATCTGGAGTTTCGGTGTTCCTACCTGTAAAATCTGAGAAACACCTGGAAATTCACAAGGAAGAGGTGTTATATATAACATCTAGATTATGCTGTATCTATGTGCAATATGTGATTCTTCATTTCATTGGCCCAGATCTTTCTGAGATTAAAGATTAAACTAAACCAACAGATTTTAGTCCCTCTGAATTGTAAGGGTCAGGGAGCATTATGTTTGAACTTGTGACTATGTTTAGAGCTAGAGGTCACCTAAAGGAAAAAGAAATCCTTTGAATTAACAAGTAATGGAGACGTAACATGGCTGTTACTTTGGCCTGCTGTTTAAGTTACACAGGGTGCACAGAGTACTGTCTGCTCCCCTACGAAATAGCTGTCAAATTGAGTAGAAGGTATGCTACAACAGTGTATGATGGAAAGATTGGCCAAACTTCTCTCTTTCTCTCCGCTTTTTCCCTTTAGTTTGACTATCTTCAACAACTTCCAGTTTCTAGAGGAACAGGAAAGACATTTTGAAAGGTTGACACTTGCATTTCTCTGTCAAACCTTGCAGGTTGTAGTGTCACAGAACTCCTCCCATGTCCTCTCTTACGGCACTCTCTGACTCTGAAAGCCCAGGAGCAAGGGCTGGCGAGCTGCGGCAATCGAGTATCCCCTATTAAAGGGGTCCACCACCATGGTACAAATGTGAGGGAAATTGAGATACAGGAGCTGGCAGCTGTCTGCACATACCTTGCTCTAGTCCTCTGCCGGTCAAACTGCACAGTTGACAGCTGCCTGTGGCTGTAAGGCACTGGAAGCGTTTATCACAAACACCTCTTGCAAACCCTTGTCGTGCAGGGAAAATGTATGAAATGTGGCAGGGAAGTGCTGCTGAGTCCCACTGACGTGCTTCGGCAAGGCAAGTTAGCTGCCATTAATTCACTAAGCCTGAAAGAAAAGAAAGTGACTCTGGCTGGTGCTGACCAGAGTCCCATATGGAGAAATCTCCATGGGAAATTTCTAAAGGGTGGTGAGGAGAAAACTTAGCATGAGCTTATGGTTTTGCTGCTGTTGCTGGAATGATCAAAAAAACCAGTCTTAGTCTCTGGGTGTACTTTGGGAATTCAGCAGTCCATTTATCCAACTGAATTAAATCGTTGAAGCTCTGCTGATTTCAGGAAAATCAATGAAGATGCGACAATTTGCCTTGTCTGATGAGATGGCCTGGGATACCACTTTCAATGCTGAGCAGGAATTCAGTTTGCTGATAAAGAGCTGTCAGCATGTCGCAGTGTTTGTAAGATTTGTTGCATAATGTCACTTAAAGAGATGGTAAGGGGAAAAGGAGACACCAAAAAGTAGCAACCGTGGGCAGAAGGCCAGAAGCAGTCTTTTCACTGCCATATCCATGAAAAGAAAAAGGAAAAAAAAACATCTGTGGCAGCTAAATTGGTATAATAAAGTCAGCAGATGAAAGCAAAAAGATCAGAAGAAAAGAAACACAAAACATAGAAAAATGGAACTGGAGAAGTTTAAACGTGCTTTTTATTTCCGGAAGTTTGCAATGGAATAGGAGGTAGAGGAAAACATTTTATTAAAAAAATATGAAGAGTTGAAACTGTTTCCTCTTTGTGTGAGGAAATCGCTCACAGAAGGAAGCACAGTGCATTCCTCTGCACTCCCAGCCATGAGGGAGATCCCCTCACGAGTGAGACCAGGGCATGGTTGGTGCTGGAAAATCTCTGAGGAGGTGCCACGATTTCCGGCAGTTCTGTTTCTTTTGCCTTTTGGGTGATGCTTTTTAAAAATGAGCTTCCAACTACTTTTAGCGAACAGCTTCATGGCACATTTCACAAACGTGTTGATCCTCGTGTCCTGGCAAAATTCCAGTTTGGGTAATTGCATCTGTATTGGGTAATTACACTGCATAAGCTCAGCTAGAGATATCATCCAGAGCACAAGACGAATTCTACACACAAGCTGCTGGCCTCGACTTTAAAAAGAGACCCTGAAATTTGTGTATTGTTAAACAATATTGTAATTTTTAACCCAAGGGTGGTAAAATCAGGGTGACCATGTTGCTGCCTGCTTACAGTGTACTGATCAGTTGAAGTTTGCGGAGTACTTTTACGTTCTTCAGGGTAAACAGAGTCACATAAATGTGTGCTACATCACAATTAAAAGAGTAGGGTGCATATATTAAGGAAAGTAAAGAAAAGAGAATTAGGAAAGGTTAAAGCTATAGAAGGCAGAGAGGCACTGACTGAAAGAAAAATGGCAAGGAAGAAGAATTGATTGCACTCATTCAATGTCACATCCAAGCTACTACAAATAGTCTGTGATGATATTATGACAAGAAAATATAAAAAATTGACTGAAGGCTCACATAAAATTTGGGTTTCCTATTTAATTTTAAGGCTATTAATATACTACTGTACATTGCACTTAAAATACAGAAGCAGAACTTTGCTTGCGATTATTCAAATACAAGTAATGCTTGATGTTTGTTGTGAAGTTCCAGTACCTATCCTTATATAAGGTGACATTTGAATGCACAAGACCTCACTGAAGCTCAATAGAGCTGACACTGATATTTTCTCAAAGTATTTGTAAATATACTGGGCTTGTGAACACATTTATTCATACTATTGTGGAAGAAATGCACTTATTTATGAAACACTGGAAGTTTGCTTATAAATAGCTAATTGTACATTCACAACTGGCATCATCAATAGAACAGATACATTTTAGCCAGTAGAAACCAGTACTGCTGTGATCGCTGTCAGTGTAATTCATGGATCACTGACATGGTTATTTGTCAGTTATTGGAATGTCAGAACCAGGCATCTCCTCTTGTAATGAAATAAATCCAAATAACAAAAGCCTCTGAATATAAATTGACTACTTGCACTTAATTCATTTAAGTCTAGCCTACCTGGCTGCATCCGGCTCCAGAAAATGAAATCAGACACCCAGAGTAGCTCCATGTTTTCTCTTTAGTGGCTTTAGCCACTGATCTATTGTTTAAAAGAAAGAAAGAGCAGAACAACTCATATTTCTCCCCTTTTATCACTGTGCTATGAAATGTAAGTGATGGCTGTGTTTTTGTTTTCCATGACTACAACTAGTCATATGCAGAGCATCCCTAACCTCATCAGGTGGGTAAAAATCTGTTTTGTGTATTCTATTCTGCCACATTGGCCAGAAGCAGCTTCTGAGACAGTTAGCATTGCCAAGGCTGAGGAAGTCTTGGAGATGTGTGGAAGGAGACCTTTGGATGCCCTAAAATGCTGTCAGGCAAGATTGTATGGATGATGCAATAGGTCAAACAGTGCTTAATTAAGATAAAGCCTTTGATACAGCAGTCATAAACCCAAATGCATTCTGCTTAATAATTTAGGACTGCATTCTTTCTATTCAAAAGAGAATGGTACGTGGGCACTCTCATGCCTTAATGGGGCTCAATCCTGCTCTGGAAGTGCCTATGGCCATGGACAATAGAGGATGCCTGTGGTGATTATATTCTTAAAGCACCTCAGTTAGGTAAGGCGTTTAAGCCATGGTTTTAAAGTCAGAAGGAAGAGCTGTGTTCAGCCAGTGGACCTCCAGCGAAACATAAGCCATAGAATTTCACTGGGCATCATTGCTTGTGTGCCAAGCCTTCTGCTTGAACTGGAGCATATCCCTTAAAAAGATCAGCTGGAGAAACTGGCTGTTTAAAACCAGGATGTTCGTTTTTACTATTATAGTTGCAGCGTATTTCCTAAAATTATTGGAATGCCAGATGCCACTTCGGTGAACTCCAGATGGCGGAACTTTAATCAGTAGTGAGATGTGATTTACTAGAAATGTTTCTCTACAGCAAAAGTAGATCTCAGACTTCTTCTTTTTTGAAGTATTTTTATTTCCTTTTCGGACGATGCATTTAAAGTTTCTTCACTGGATGGATTTACAATAAGTAGCATTATTGTAAAAGAGTACCACAGAACTAAATATTGCTTGCAATGCAGGACAGTGAGAAGTACAATTCTATATTTTAAGGGTTACTCAAGAATCTAGAACATTAGACTTTCTCTTTTTTCTGGCTGAAAGCCTACTTTTGTTTAGTGTTCACAGTATGCCTTAAAATACTTTCCTAAACCTCAGGGTATTGTTTCATATGGTAGCAGCATGCATAGTTTTAATCATTTGCATAAGGACCAGGTTCTCTGGTCTACTTTGTTTTGTGGTGCCTATAGCTTCCCAGCTGGGGTTCATCCATTGATGACAGAGCATAAAATCAAAGATAGCTCTCTTCGTCTTTCCCCTTTCCAGCCCACTCACAGGAGCAAAGCGGTGGGCAGCAGCCAGAACATGATACACTGCTGTCCCTATCTGTCCTGTATTCTCTGTGATCATATCTATCATCTTTATTCAAGGAGACTGAGCTGCTGGCAGCAACCCAAAAGATTTAACTGCATCTTTCCGTTGTGGAAGCCTTTATAATTTTTCTTTCAGCCAGAAGTGCAACATGATAATAGTATGTCCTATTTGCTCTATGGGCCTCAGGAATAACATGGCACTGCAGTGTCATACAGAAAGATAGAGTGGAAGGGTGCAGAGAGCTGACGTGATTCCCTGATTATGCCTCCATAGAGCCTATTTGTTTAACCACATTTTTTTTCAACTTGTAACTGTGTGAATATGGTTCAGATGGCACAAGACATTAGTGATGAGAATTTCAACTACTCTAACTTGTGAAAATATCTAGAAATAATTTCGGGCTGGGGTAGTAATCTGCACCAAAGAAATCATACTCTACAGCTCGAAATAGCATAAATATGCAGAGCCAAAGCCACCCTTACAACATGTATAAATTTGAGTGCCCTGGAGCTAATCCCACCAGTAATCCCAGTGCTCATACTATTGCTTTCATAGGCTCCTTCTGCTGTATAGGGCTGGTTTTAATGTGACTCACTGAACTTTCATGTGCATTAAGCAGTGGACATGTGGGCTGATGTGAAGCCCAAGTGCCCAGATGCCTGTCCTATTTTTCAGGTTGGCCCTGAGCTCTATGCAACCATATTTGCCTAGGGTATCAGCAATGGCATCTTTAGTGTGTGATTAGACAAGGCCACAGAACAATTCACTATCACAAGTAGCTGTAGTAACAGCTGCATATGTCTGACATCAATTTATGAAGGGACTAGGAGGGCATTACATGAGAGGCCTGCTGTCCTGCTAACCTCACTTTCCTCTCCAAGCACACTGAACCTGTGTCCACACCTGATGGCATACCTCTAAAAACAACAGCTACACTAGAAATATAGGTGAGGTCAACACTATAGATGGGTTAAAAGCAGTTGATCTCCCCATTTCTCCCTCTCTTCATTTCTCTTGGATAAATAATAAGTTCTGTTACAAGGAGAAATTCAATGTATTGATTTGGACTTACCCAATTCTTGTTTTCCCTTGCCCTTAGTTATAGGACATTGGACATTTTTCAATGAGCAGAACATGTGTTGAAAGAAGCAGCAGCAGCAGAGCACAGGGTGGTCAGGTCAGATGATCACTACTTGGACTGAACTCTCTGAGCCTCTGCCTCTCTACCAACAAAATAATATGACATCTTTCATTCTTAAATATCTCATTGCCAAATGACTAGTAAAACCTGACCTGCCTCTCTAAGAATGACTTCATGCTGTGCTGAAACACAACTCCTCTCTGACTGCCAATCACTGCCTGTTAAGGGGCATATTGTGACATGAATAAAGCTGAAGTTAATACTGGGTTGTCCAATATGTTCCAGAAGGTATTTGGATCAAGACTTTGGGATCTCCATTCAATCCAAAAGGGTGATGGGATAATTAAGGACAAGAGGTATTCATGAGGCCAGTTTTACACCTCATCTGAAGAGTGCCATCAGTCCCATCCTTTCTCAGGGTATAATGAAATCATTAGTGTATTATTCACTAATAAATGCTGATAATAATTTTGCCAGGGCCTGTAACTTTTCAAGTTTTTCTTGCAAGTTACTGATTCTAACACTAGCCCTGCTCCAGTTACCCTTTGCACATTGATAAAATCTCAGCTTTCAGTAACAATGCGGTAAAAGTGCACTTTCTTTGTGCTGTGTTATCTTCTGCTGCTACACCAGTAACCAACCATTTATCATATAATCAGATCCTTGCTGAACTATATGCCATGTGTGATCAAATGAATGATGAATAAATTCAGAATGCAATTTTAGCTAGCCTTTTTTTTGTTCATATATTGTTCTGAGTAGATTTGAGTCTTTCTGACCTTGTGAAAAATGGCTGCATTTGAACTAAAAATGTGTTTTATTTCTAGATAATGGACTATGCCAACTTCCATTTCTTTTGGAATTCAATAGAAACTGTTTGGTATATCAGGACATTTTCTACATCCTTATTTACTTTTTCTTTCCTTCAGACTATACTTTCTGATATAGCTAAAACTCCAATCTTTACTCATATCTCCTGGCTCCAGCAATTCTTGTTTGATTTCTATTGTTTTCTGTGTAGCAGGAACTCTTGCTATCAAGTATTACATTTAGTTTTCCACTCATGTAGCTATGAGCTAAGAAATTACACCAATTTCTTGAGGCCTTCCAAGCTAAGTGAATTTGGCTCAATCTTTCTCAGCTATCAGCCTTCCATTATTGTTAGGGAATGCTTCAGTGATATTTATTTGTCATTCTGGTAATGCAAGTTCTTTCCCTTTGATGCTGAGACTTTGAAACCTGGATGCCTGACAACGTAGCACTTCCTCCAGAAGGAGTCTAATTAAAATGTGCTAATGCAGGGACCCTTGGTCACTTGCAACCATTGAAGACGTCTCCCACAGATATCTGGTTTTGTTGTATGTCAGCTGTGGGCAAAGCAAACACGTTTGGATTTACTCATAACATTGTGCAGGGAGCAGTGCGAGCCTTTATGCAAGGCGACAAACATGCGTTCCAAAGCTGCTTGGGAACAGTGTGCTCTCTCCATGGCCCTTGGGAAAGTCGCAGACTGCTTCTTCCCCATGATGTGGCAGCTGAGCTTTGTGCAGCTGCTTATCAGACATTTTCTGCAGCTTCTTTAGTGATCTGATTTGCATGTTTACCTATATTGTGTGCACGGCCATAAATATTGGTTTTGCTAAACAGTGTTTTGGCAGAAGAGAACAGTGTCAGATGGAGACTTGAAATGCTTGACAGAATTCCCTGGGGCAGAAACAGCAGATGTGGGGAGACAGAAATTGCACCAAGCCTCATAAGAAGACTGGTCAAGGCCCTTTGGGAAGGCAGAGGCAGTCTGAGCTAACCAGGGGAGCCTGAGATGGATACAGTTGCTTAGCAGAGGGGAACCCTCCTGCGAGTTTCATGCAGGTTGTTATTAGCTTCAGTAACTCTTGGCTTTTCTGTTGGGTCCTGTCATCCCATTCTGTTCCCTCATTAAGCCTTCGATTACTATTGCTTTTCTCTAGCTCTTCTCATTTCCTTCCCATCAATATTTTCATTTCTTTTTTTCCTCATCATAGGATCTTCCCACATTTTCTCTTTTCATCTGTGGTTCTCCCCATTGCTGCTCTTTCTCCCACTTTCTTCTTGCGTGGTTCCTCTCCTTTCCTCTCAATTCCTCGGCACATTTTTTGCCCTGCTAATGTGTGGTAGTAACATTGTTCGTGACACTGCTGGTGTCTCAACCTTTTTAGAACTGATGGAAGCCCACACAGCCCTTTGGTATCTGGTTTGAACTTCAGTCCAAATACACACACTTGCTAGAAGATCAGACAGATAGAGAGCATATAGGGAGTAGTGAAGAGGTGCCAGAGGGAGAGCAGGAGGAGTGAGCATCTGCCTGAGTGCCAGACAAGGCATATAATGATTGCCAGGTCTTCATTAGGCTCTGAACATAGGAATTCAGGTAGCTGTAGCTTCGGTCACCCTCTCAGTGAATTTTCTTTATCAGTAAAGGTGGACAGACTGCTCTATCACAGTTGTATCACACAAAAGATGTAGAGATGACAGAACCTGTCGTGCTGAAGCAATTATTCTATGTCACAAAATAGCAGAACAACTGCTTTACCACTCCCCTCCCTCTTATGTGCGGAGGAGAGAAACATCTTTATATGACCCAAGGTGCCAGGACACCCACGGAAATTTAAAGGACTGTTTAGGGCAATTCATAGATTGATTGTACTTCATGAAGTTGAGCCTCAGGCACAGGGTTTTGCAAGCATTAAAGGCGACTCACTGACAACTTGGGCTGCCAATACAATACTTCTTGTATAGTACATTACTGCCTGTAAACCGCACATTAGAAAAGATAGATTCAGTGGTGTGAGCTCTCCAGCTTTACTCAGATCTAACTACTTCATAGCAAAACATGTTCATCAGGCAAATTATGAGACTAACCTGGTGACACACACATTGCCCAGCTACATACACTAAAAGACATTTCTGGCCTATGCCAGAAATGTTCTAGGTAGATCACTTGGTTACACTTCTGCACCATCATAGAAAAGTTTAGAAGGGAGCAAAAGGCCATTTAATCCACTCTGTCACCACAAAGGAATGTGAACTATGTGTAACCAATCATATGGGTTGGGGCTTTTTTTTTTCCACTTCTAGTCTATAAAAGGTTAGAAATTGTAATATTAGTTTGATACTTGGTATTTTAAAGGTTATATGTTTGATTTTTCTGATAGTGGTTGCTAGTTTAGGATTATGAAGTCATTTTACAAGGATGTCAGATAAATATTTTAAACAAAAGGGGAAAGTAAAAGGCAGCATCATAATATAAAAGAACCCTTACCTAAAACTAAGGTAACTGCTTAACAGATTACAGTTGCTTTTAAGTTTACTGCATATGAGCAAATATTACACTGCAAACTGTATTCAGAAAACTTTGCTCCTTTTCATGTCAGTCTTTAATCATTTTGATGTCTTCAAATGCAGTCATTGAGAAAAACTATTTATCCCATTATTTGTTTTATCCAGGGGTAAGGCTGAAAAAACATGCTTTTTAAGAAATAGTAGCATTTGCAAAAATTTGTGTGTGCTTTACTATAAATTAATAATAAAAACAATCAATAAAACTTATTTTGGCTTCAATCTTGAAGCCATCTATAAGCTATCCCTATGACCTCTAGGACTGGGCCCCAAGTTCAACCTTACTGATATACTCTGATCTACCATCAGAAGAGAAGACTCCGGGGGGACCTCAGAGCAGCCTGCCAGTATCTGAAGGGAGCCTACAGGAGAGCCAGAGAGGGACTCTTTGTCAGGAATTGTAGTGACAGGACAGGGGGTAATGGTTTTAAACTGAAAGAGGGGAGATTTAGATTGGATATTAGGAAGAAATTCTTTACTGTGAGGGTGGTGAGACAATGGAACAGGTTGCCCAGGGAAGTTGTGGGTGCCCCATCCCTGGAAGTGTTTAAGGCCAGGCTGGATGGGGCTTTGAGCAACCTGCTCCAGTGGAGGTGTCCCTGCCCGTGGCAGGGGGGTTGGAACTTGATGATCTTTAAGGTCCTTTGCAACTCTAACCATTCTATGATTCTATGATCATGTGTCCAAAATTAAGAAAAGAAAGTTTATTTCTAAGATTCCCCCTGCCTGTCTTTTAGTAGTGGTGACAGTCTCCGGACATTGTAGATTACTGGATATTTGGATCTAGCAGAAGTACTCCCAGGGATGGTAGTTTTAATTCAATCTCAAAGGGAACAGAAGATCTCTTTGTTTCTGAAGGAGTGACTGCAGCGAGAAATCAGGGCTATAGATCAAATGGTTAGATTGAACAATAAGTGAGATGATGTATTTTAAATTGCACAATGGTATAATAGTGGGGAGGTGCCAAGCGCTCTTTGGAAAGTGGTTTCAGATGTTTCCTACCCAGAACAATGCAGATTTTGGAGACTTCATTTAAAAGCGATTGCAAGGCAAAAGGTCACCATGCAAGCTGACTAATTGGTCGCTGGCCAGATGGAAACCTGTACTTAGTTCATTTCAAGGACAAGTTGCTGCTGGCTAATGTATGGCAGATGGGGAGCCAGGGAATTTTATTTTCATGAGTCACACTGATGTGAGGGCTACATAACTCTTTGTACAGGGGGTCAAGTGAGATCTTGTTTTTCTCATCTGAAGGACAGTCTGTGTGTGCCCCTTGTTAAAACAAGGAAGAAGATGTGTATGAATCAGAAATAAAGATCTCACCAACAGATCCTATTTCTCTGTGAACTCAAAATGAAGTATCATATGCTTATTGTTGAAGTATTGATCTAACCTGCTTCATTCTACTGTGTCGTGTCCAGGATGTTTTCTGGATGACATGTGATACTCACCTTCATCCACCATTTTGTCACTGTCTCCATAAATGGAAACATCTTTACAGAACAAACCTACAAGATGTTCTCCCTCTCTCTGATTCTTCCCAAAGATCCACTTCTAAAAGGAAATTTTCTGGGAGCTGCACAATAGATTACTGAAGAATAATCCCTAGATGATTGTCACTTGTATGAAGTGGTAATTAGTATAGCTTGTAAATAATTTGAATAATACTTAAAAAAAAAAAAAATTATTGTGTTATCTGAGACTTCTATGAAGATCCACCCATTATCACCTTGACCATAGTTTCTTTTGTTGCATTTCCTTCCACACTCATCATACATCCTTCAGATAGAGTACCTCATCTTTTCTCTTTTCGTTGGGGAAATAGATCAGGCAAAACATATGATCTACTCATGACTTTCAGGGCTTTGTAAAGTCACCTTTCAATTCTGTTGCTGTTTCAAGTATCCTAGGAACAAAGAAACATTCATGTTTGAAATATCAAAACTTATCAGTTAGTCTTACTTAAAAAGCAAAAATCTAAGATTCAACAAGTGAAAAACAGCCAAGAGTCCAAGTAAAGTTTTTGTAGGTTGTGTTAAGTTTATTTTCTATTATTCAGAGAAATTATAAAGGTCAGCTTTACTAAAGTAAAGGAGAATTGTCCCACACATGTGTGTCCAGAAAGCTCTCTAATAAGTTGTATTCACATTTGGCAATGCTTCTTCCTAATATGAATCCATAGTTTATTTTATTTTTTAATTCCTGTCCTTTTTTACACAAAAGTTCTTCTAAAAGTTCAGCTAGCTAGAGACAATGCACAATGCTATATGTGCTCTGTGCAGATGACAGCTCTGGGCTGCCTCTGTCATCTAATGTTTGCATTGTGGAATATGACTTTCATAAATATTTTTCTCTGGTGACTTAGCTTGGAAATATATTGATATGCAACTTGGTGCCTAGCTGGAGAGCTAATGCAGGGAGACAGCTGTCAATATGGGTTGCTATGTATATAATATTTGGACTATGCTTTCAGAATAGACCACACTGAAAGCTAGCTGAGGTTGAGTTAACGAGCCTCTGCAGTTATAAAGAAAGTTGCATACTGTTTAGACTTAGATTTAATTTTGATTAAATGAAGCATGAAGGGAAAAAAAAATAAAGTGAGAAGCAGGAAATATTACTTATTTTTTTCTGGAAATGTTGTTCTGAAAATTAAAATCTTAAATTTAAAACCTGAATTCTTCTGAAAAAAAAATACAAACCAAACATAGAAATCCCTCAGTGGCTTTATACACTTTTTTTCCAAATAAAAATTATTTTTAAAAAAATTTATATTGAAATACACATTTTTCAAAGCTACCATTTTTTAAAGCAATCCTAGACCATGTCTCTGCAATCATAGCAATGAATTAAAATGGCAATGAATTCTAGAAGGAGAAAGGATGTCTACTTACAAGTGTAAACTCTCAAGCTCTAAAGAATTTAATTAATCTAAAAAGCAGATTTTTACAGAATACAGGCAAATAAGGTGTTTCATTCAGCAGCAGCATTTGTTGTGGTTTCTTAAATTTTCTCACTCACAAAGGCATTGGAAAATGCCCTTAAAAAGTCAAGAATATACAACCTACACAGTCTAGTACCAAGCTAGCCAGCTTGTAAATGCCAAGCTAAACTCAGGGGAAAACATTTCAATTCTTAGCTAGTTAGAGGAAGGAGGATAGCAAAAATAATTAAGTCAAACTCAGAAGACATAAATATAGATAGGCAAACTGAAACAAAGGGAACTATTTTCATTCTGATCATTTCAATACTATCTTGATCCCTGTAGTTACAGGATTGTCTTAGAAGTTGTAAGTTGAGGATTTTTAAAACTGTACAGAACTAATTCTTTTTATGTTGTTACCTTGCTCCTGGGCTTTTAGGAGGGATATCTTGCAGAGTTTCTCTGCAAACATGAGGTCAGAAATTTACTTCAAGAAGAAAAGATGTATTAGCAGTTATCGTGTAAACCCATGACTCCAAGAGCTGGGTATTTAAGAAAAACACCAAATGCTGGCACTCATGGAAATTAAAGAGAAAGAATTAATGACGCTTCTGCCTGAAACTTTCTCCCTGCTGATGTTTGTGACCCTGCGACTCCAAGGACAGCCATCCCTGTGATTCTGCAGCCCGAGGGAGTCCCAGAACTGCCTAGAAGTTGCCAGTCTGCAGAGTGATGACAGCACACAGCCTGTTATTTTTTCAGAGCAGAATATGGCAAAAGAAAGGCTTTGCAATGAGGCAGCAAATGGCTTTTTCAGGTGCTCAGAAAAGCTTGGTGCAGAGACCTCTGAAGAAGCTGGTGCCTGCGTGTGACTACAGGTTTCTCCTTGGCAGTGTTTGCGTTGGCACTGAGTTCTGCAGATGAGAATCTGACCATAGTTTGCAACAGAGAACAATACAAAACACAGCTAAAACCACTGCAACCTTGTCCCACACAGCACATAAACCTTCCACTGGTCTGCCTTCTTTGGCAATATCAGCAGCATCACTAGTCTCGTGGGGAACTTTCCGTTTTGGGCTCTGCAAGAGGGTCAGTGGCCTCAGCTTGTCCTGTATCAGAGCTGAGCAGGAAAAGGAAATTGATGGACTGAACAGTAAAACAGCTTTACAGTACTTTAAAAGCCAGCTTTCATCATGTGAGGGCCTCCTTTGGCTCCATATTGATTTGATTGGGTTATCTTCAGCAAAGCATCTGTTTTAATTTACAGCTAATGCTCCAAAGGCTTGAATCCTGAGTCAGAAATTCTCCCTCTCCCCCTCAAAATGAACAAAGGTAATATTAATCTCAAACACAAAAAATGAATGAGTGAATGGAGAAAACACAGACATGCAACTTCTCTTTGATTTAAAGATACATCATACAAAATCAAAAAATGTTTCTGCTTTGTCACCCTTAGGTCTTTGCTGTCTCACTGTCATTTTCCCAAGAGCAAGCATTAGCTGGAGATTTTGATCAGATTTGGGAGAAAGTTGACTGGGGTTTGATCCAAGGCCAAAACTCATTTGAATCTGTTAGAGAACAGTTTTGGCTAGAAACATAAGTGGAGAATAAAATAGTTTAAAGTTTTCATTTTTTTTTTTTTAAAAAAAGTGCTTTTGTTTTGTAATGGATCTATTTGTTCAAAACAAAAAGAGAAAATATCAACAACAGTAAAACAAATTACAGCCCCAAAACAAACAGTGCTGCAAGTCAAACAGAATGTTTTATTCAACCCAAGAGTATATTTCCAAGTTGGTTGTTGTTGTTGAAGAAAGTAGTCATGATTTCTATTTTAGGTCAACCCAAATAAAAATTAATGTGAGATTCTTCAGGTTAGCAGCAAAGCCAGAAAAACCATTATTCACATGGATATGTTTTTCTTGACTTTTATTATAGTAATTTGTTTTATCTATACAGTATGGAAGCTGCTATTCTAATAACTGTTGTTATGCCTGAAAACATCTTGCATGTCCTGATTCTCATATTTTCCTATGCAGAGAAAATTGGTATTTTCATAGCTTAGGTTTGCTTCATCATGTAATCTACCTTCAGCTGCTGACTGGCTTTAGATTTTCAGGGTAATTTCACTCGCGACTTTGAGTGCATTGGGCCCCGGCAGAGGAATGAAAAGCAAACGTCTGAATTCACAACAGCCTCTCTGAGAGCATTGCTGCCCCTTGGCATAGTGCCTTCAGCTGCACTGCAGACTGCAAAGCCTTAATGAACCCAAAGGAGAATTTCAAGAAATGGTCACCCAGTACTCAGATAGGTCGCTGGCCCTCCAAGTGGTCTGCAGTCTTTGAAAGACGAGCACCGTGAAGCTGCCAGAGGGAGATAAAGCCAAAATACAAGCCATGTGTGTGACACTGAGGCAAGGTCAATATACAGGGGCCCCAGAAAGGGGCACTGAGCTAATTTGCAACATGCAAGTTGACCCAGAGCATGGCTGGATCGAAGACATTGCTTCCTTAAAATCAAGTCAAATATTGGTGTTGAAAGACTCAGCATGAGGGAAGAGAGGGTGGGATAGAAGAGCTCGAGGAAACTTCTGCCAGCTAGCTGTTGCTGGCCTGTCCTTCCAAGCAGCATAAGTCATCTCGGTTGCGGCGTGCTCTCTTGTCTTCCAAAATGTCAAACTGATGAAAAAAAGAAACTGTTTTTCTTTCCTGCTGCTGGTGTTTCTGTTGAAATTGCAAAGGTTTTCGAAAGTGCTGATACAGAAGATTTGCAATTGGGTACAGCTGTTGACAACTCCTTTCCCGAGTAATGAAGTCTAACAAAGGCATTGCCTGCTGCTGCCCTGAGCCGCGTTGCCACCACTTAGCAGGGCGACAGCTGAAATCTGTACAGCAACTTTTTTTATGACACAGCAAACAAGCCAGAGCACTTTCAGCCTGGGAACAAGGGAATAAAATATTGGTCTAGGTATGGTGAAATAGTAAGACAAGCCAGGCTGTATCTCCCTTCAAGCTGCCAATCTGCCATCTGCTATCCGTTCATTTTCCCTCGCACCACTGACGCAAGGAGTGTCCAAACTTCCGCACATGTTTTGCAAACAGCAGTGCCCAATGGGCTGTCGCTGTGGGTCTGCCAGCAGCGTCAGGCCCGTTCCAGCCTACTTAACCATTTAATTTGGTAAAAGTCAATATGGCCTCTTTGTTCTTCTCAGCACCATATGCTATCCAATTAAGAGTCAATCGGGTTTCTCTTAGCTCCTTTTTCTTTCAGGAAGATCATTGGCAGCTGACAGCCCCCGCTGGGATTTTTAGGTAAAGAAGTGCTGTGTGCTGTGAAAGTGCCGGCGTTATTGTAGGCATTGCAGTTCTGCTTCAGAAACTCTGCCATGAAGCGGGGCATCGTTGTGCAAGTCACGCTACAACCACAGCCTGGAAACCCTTGTGTGCCCTGAAGGGAGGGCAAGGGAAAGATTTCACAAGTAGTAGAAAGAACAAGGATAGATATGAACCTGGGGAGTTTTGCAAATAAATCTGTTAATTGGAAGGACACTAAACTTGCTCACAGAAAAATGCTTCGGATTTTTAGTCATTTCCCTTAATACTTGATTCAAGAGTGACAGAAAAGAATTTTTATTGGATAAAAGTCAAAGGATGATGAAGACAAGAGGTGAAAAGGAGGGACCAAAAGAAAAAAGAGAAAGAAACAAGAATAGATCCTACCATCATGCTCTTAGAGACATTACTCACAATATTCAAGTCAGAAATCTCTCTTACAAATTCTACACTGCTTTGCTCCTCTCCCTCGTAGGAATGCTTCGTGCACATACTTGTTCTTCGAGGGCCGTTAATTTATCTTCTCTTCTTCATGGTCCTCTGGATCATCTGGTTTGATTTTTAAGTAGGAACAGGCAGGAGTACATACAAGGCAGAGGGAAAGGCAGGATTTATTTGCAGAGTGGGCAGTGTGATTTAGTCAAAAGAACGTTAGCCTCCAATAGGACAAAGGCAGCCTTAAGTCCTGTTTCTGGCTCAGCCACTGACCTCCTGCATAACCTTAACCAAACCATATGTTTCTGGTTGGTCTCTCTAACTTCGATGACCCCTTCACAGGAGCCCCAAGAGAGCCAGGCACTCATATTCACTCCCCAGCTGCATGTTTGCCTAATCTAGCATTCAGCCAACACTGCGGAGTTCACCTTGGAGTTTTCTTGCCTTCACACTGGAAGGTGAAAAACTTGTCTTTCTCCCTAAGGGGTTTCTCTTTGCAGGGAAGAAAGTCTGTAAGAGAGTTTTTTTCTGTAGATAAAAGTGATCATGTGGCAGAGGGCAGTCCTCCAACCTTTCACCTAAGCAGTTTTGGGGTCACTGCTAGGGAGACCATACGCCCACTGCCTGCAAGAGATGGAGAGAGGAGTGGTGGTGCAAGCAGGAGAGACCTGCCTGCAGCTCACCCGGCAATCTGCTCCAGTGCTGCTTTAAACTTCACCCACCGCAGGACCAAGCGCAAGGTCAGGCTTACAGCTAGTGCGAGCTATGTCTTGATCAAAGGTAAAAGACCCAGGGCTGCAGTTACATTTGGAAAATGCCTTTTCGTTGGTTTTGTAATATGAGCAGGGGGAGACTGGCTATAAAGACCTAGTTTTTCCTTTCCTGCTGTATTGAATTTGCTCCCACACAGTGAGATGTTTTTTTTTCTGTTTAACTTGCCAGTTTGGAAAACACAGTTCAGCCATGTGTCATCACAACTATGCTGCCAGCTTCCAGCTGAAAACAGGGGTCTGAGCTCCTGCTTCAGGAGCTGGATCTTATACTCTGAGTTGAGTCACGAAGTTTGAGGCAGCACATTGAGAACATGGTGATGACTGCCAAGTCTCCTGGTTTTTACTTTGTGGATAAAAATAGGTGTCTCTTTGTAGACCTGTCCTTCAAGTTTGATTCCTTATGCAGCACTGGGCAGCCTTAGTGTGTCTGTTGGAAGGAATATGGTGATTCAGCTTCTGTAAAGGCAGTGTCATCTCAGAATTGTTACTTGGAGATTACTTTGGGGGGGGGTCATTCCTACTGCTGTGGAAGGATCTGTATATCTGGGTTGTTATTATTTTTATTTGCTATCCTGTTTTTTTCCATCCTCTTCTTTATACATCTTGTCTTTTGGACTGATCTTTCAAGCAAAGATTAAGCTATTGCATGTCTATACAGTAAAATACTAAACATTTAAGAGGACTAATCAGGTTACAGTTCTTTGGGTGCCATCACAGCAAACTGTTTGCTATTAATTATTAGTCAGGTTACTAAAGTTTATCCTCAAAATATAAGCCAGAATTCTTACTTTATTAATTGGTTATTTATGTTAAACATGGTCTGTAAATTTAACAATCATTGTTCGGGCCAGGATTTGGAAGTTGCTAGATAGTCTATGTCATGCTATTAGTCTAAAATATATTAATGGTTTTCTTCTATCCAGGTTCTTAACTCATATGAGTCCCTGAAAATCCTTGTCTAGATATGGTACCAGATTCTTTTGTTTACACGAGAAAAAAAAAGGGCTACATACACGCCAGTCTTAGAAAGTTGAAGACAAATCTTGTTCTTTTTTTCCAACACAGGTGTGTCACACAGCTGGGCTGAAGTAACCAAAATCGTAAGTGGTAGGAAACAAGCTTTTTGATCTTCTGAATGTTGAGCAAGGCCAAGAAAGCTGTCCTTTTACCTCTACCATGGTCCTTGCAATTCAGAGCTGAGTTAGATTAGTGTGGCTTTGCAGAAGAGTTTTGCACTCCCATTCAGCTTTGTGCCTGCCACGTGGGAGAAAGACAGATTGCAATTCCAGAGCTGTCACTCTAACATCACTCACGAGTGTTTCGCTCACTTCAGGGAGATGAAGGGTATTACTTTCTGCTTTCTGCAATGACTTTATTGGCTCTGACTAACACCTACACTTGATCACTTGGAAGTTAGTGTAAACTGAGTAGCAAAGGGGAGCAGAGTGACTAAACAGGCCAGAAGACAGGATTAAGAAGCATGTTTTCTCTATGAATGGATTGAGTGTGAAAATAGGACTCCAGCTAATTTGTTGGAGCAGAACACCAATGCAGCACACACGGAGCTGGTCCTCCCTTTCTCAAAATTAAGGGCTTGCTACTTACTAGCCACAATTAAATTTCTCTGGCCTTTGATGAAGAGAGACGCTGTAGTTTGTGCTAAAAATACTCTGCTTTGGCTGAAATAAGAGGATGAGACTAGATAATCACAGAATGCAACATTAACTAGTGAGACAAAAATGGATAGTCAATTTAGTCCAAAGCTTCCTGGTTCATTATTTCATATCACTAGGCTCTTCAAAAGAAATTACAGCGTTTACTCAGTGGAAACTGGAGCTTGTCTGGTTGCAACACTCTCCTGGATATTCTTTAGCTCAAACACTGTGTTGATATGTGCATTTTGCTTTGACAAATGAGGCAAATTTAATGCCCTAAGGGATCAATATCTTTTGCTACTTAGGGGCTTGAATGAGTTGAGGGTAAATTAAAGATATTTATTAAAAACGTGAGTCCATGTACATAAAAAACAAAGCTAACCCAAGAGGGAAGAGTGCCTAGAGCTCGGAGACAAGGACTGAGTTTTGTCCCAGTCTCTGCACAGCAGTCTAATCTAAAGGACAAACGGTGGCTGCAGACCCAATTTAAATTACGGCAATAGGTAGCTCTGGCCACGGCCCTTGATTAAGAGACTGAATCAATATGGGGAGACAGAGACCATGAATCTGCTTCTGCCTCTTAATTTGGTATTTTTCAGTAGTTGGAGCAAGGCTCAGTTGGTTATTTTCCTTATTAGCACAGTAATGCTCTGGCACGGCTGTGAAAACCTTGGCTAAAATGGTGCCCTTTCACTAAGGCATTTACAGCTAAAGCAGAGATGGATGAGTGGTGAGAGAAGGGAGGAAGGAAGGAATGAAGGGAGGAA
>KZ505940.1:385059-396209 GCA_002844005.1 Limosa lapponica baueri
CTTCTTACTTGCTTCCACTTACTTCTAATGACTACAATATCAAAAGGGTGAGGAAACAACTGCAAAACTTAGAAATCGTGCACTTGAGCTCTCCTTTTTCAAACAGAAGAAGGGTTAGTCAGACCTGACACTCCAAGCATTTACTCCTTCTTGCTCTCATGCCTTTGCTGACACATTTTGGAAGTCCATCTCCACCTGCAAGCGGCTCTGCCACTGCTTGAACTGAGGGTCTAAAACTCAGTTCCTGTAATCTAAACTCAGCAACACCGAGAGAGAGTAGTCACATAGGAAAAAGTACCATCATCCCCACATCCCCATATTAGGTGATACGTGGAGGTTTATTCACCTTTCTCACTACCTAGTGGTCTAATGTAATTTCTGTCCCAAAAGATGATCACCAAAGACACAGAAGGAACCATATAGAAGAAAAGAAGCCAACGAGGGCTCTTTCAAATTGATGTAAGTAGGTAGCTTTTGTAGATACTCACAAAGAAAAAAATCTTGGAGTAAGCCTTATGCATCAGGCACTTACCAGAACAAAGGAAAGACCTCTGAAATACTGAGTTTCCACATGAATAATGGAAGCTTAGTGCTCTTGGAAGATCAGCAGCTTGATTAGGAGGTGCCTCTGTTAGTAAATGCTCCTGCCTGCCTGGAGAAGCCTCACGAGTGTCTGGCCGAGGTTAAGGTTAGGACTACTGAAGCTGATTGGCCTATCTGTGGAAAACCAAAGTATTGTTTTGGGGTTTTTTTTCCTCTCTGTTGGCAAATGTTATTTTTAAATACCTTTAAATTCCTGCTGACAGTCAGCATGGTACAACAGGGACAGATTCTGTGGCAAGTTCCATCTGTGCAGTGCAATGAACCTGGCCTATTTTGGAAGTTTTCTTTTCATTATTTTTTCATTTTGCAGCCTCCAGCCAGATTCTTGCAACTCTGACATCTTCCTACCAACCCTCCACCACCTTCATGTGTATTAGATCTGTGCTTTTTGATGTGCTATCTATTTCCTGTAAATGATCCAGTACGTTTGCTGCGTCTAATGACTTGCTTTTCTCCTTTGAACAACTTCTTCCTCATGTTGATTTCCCAGAGTACTTATCATTTATTGATGGATAGTTAATTATCACCAGGCAATAGATCTTGCTCGGCTCCCCGAAAGCAGCAGCTGACATTTTGTGTGCCTCACTACCAATGATCTTTCACAGTCAAAGATATTCTTTGCAGCAGATAATACATGAACCTGCATTTAATCACATCAAATGAGTCAAAGATTCCTCCTTGTCTTCGGTTAAATCTCTGCCTATCTGCAAAAAGTCCTGATCAGTTCCCAGGCTTGTCTCTGTTTATCAAGTGATTGATTGCAGGTACCAGCTCTCCCCTACCACCAAAACATTTTACCATACCATCAAATTACTGATCACAGTTTAGTTTTGCTGTGTGGTTACAACTACTCATCAAAATTATCTATTGCCCCTGCCTGGAGGCATAAACATCAAATCCTCTTGCTCCTCTCTTCTAATGTTCTCACTTTTAATATATCACATTTCTGTGTCTTCTCCATGTGAAAATCCATGCCCAGTGTCAAGCTCAGACTCTGCACTCAGCCCTAGCAAAATGTGCCGTAGCAATTGGAGGCTGAGGAGGCACTGGGCAACCTCATGGTCTTCTTAAGACCACCAATGCAGCCCTCAGGCCATGGGGCATTTTTTTTGCCTCTGCTCCCTGCCTGCAAAATCCGTGCCACCCCCTTCAGGCCTACGTGATGCTTTCCAGGAGATTCGCATTTACCCAGGTTTCCTCACCGTGCAGCATCTTCCAAAAAGGTCGGGGGGTGGGGGCAGGGGGGCGTGCCCTGATCCTCACCATAAAGGAGAGCCCTCTGACCCACCACTGAGAAAGAGTTGGCTCTCTTCAGCCTGGCTGTCTCCTGTGTGCTAAAGCACAGATAAATTTGAGCCACCCCACACAGAACCACAGGCGGTGAGGCAGAGTTTGCTTCTTAGTACAGGCAAACACATGCAGGCAACCGTACAACATCCTAGCCTACCCCTCCACCCATGGCACACAGGCACACACAAGTCTTATAGCATGAAGTTGTCTTTGCTGCTCTTAAGACTTACTTGGTACAATTGTCTGTCTTTCCTTTAGCAGAGGACCTTGCTCTGCTATTAAAATGCAGGGTAAGATACCTAAGTGATAGATTCCAAAATGGTAGAAGTTGAACACCTTCCAAAGCTAGACACAAGCCACTATCAAAACATATTTTACAATTAAAAATGATTACCATCAATTTATGGATCCTATTGTGAGCATGAGAAACAAGATAGGAATATTGACACTGATGTCTGCTTTTTTGTAAAGCTGTGTCCAAGTTTGGCTGCCGTTCCACAGTAGCTGCATGTGATGGAAGAACTTATTAAATCAAATCTGAGGTCATCATAAGAAATGCCATTGCTCTAATACCAGCTGGAACAGTCACTGTGGTTTTAAAACACAGTGGGCATTCCCTGAGTGAATCGACCGATACCAGATAGGACATTGCTCATAGTTTTACACTTGGAAATTGAACTGGTGTTTCATATGCTGTGTATTTGATTCACTCCTGTTTGCTAATGTCCCGACTAAATTCAGTGCACGGGACACTTTTTTAGATAAGAATTTGTCCTATGACTTTGCGGCACTGTTTCCTTCCAATGCAAGACTGATTTTACCAAGGGAAGTATACATATTGCTTCGGATTGATGACTCTAGGCCTATTGCAGTGAGAAAGCAGTGTTAGATGTGAAAAAACTTCTGGCTGTTAATGAATGGGGAATGCCTGGTTAATCCTAAGAAGGTGTTGCTTAGATTTAATGATTTAGACATTGCTTTTAAACACATTTCTCTAGTTCTTTCTTTGTTATGGCATTGATACAGCACAGCTACTTCACTTGGTATTAAAGATCTCTCACCTGGATTCTCCACAGCTCAGCATTTTATGTATGCATTTGTACTTGCAGCAGCTAGGTGTGAAACATTACCATATGACACTAGTCCTATATTTTTCTCTTACCACAGGTGAATGTGACTATCAAGTCACATGTTAAGTTTTTATCCCTCAACACATGGCCTCAGCCTGCTCCCATTGATCTTGGAGGAAGATTTGCCTTCTGCTGGATCAAAAGGCTTTGCTTAGAACAACAACACCAGGGCTGGCCTCTAACTTATGAAAGCTCCATCCAACTACAGCAATGTACCTCTCCCAGATTTGGGGACGTCCCTCACTTCTTTGATGCCAGTTCTCCCTCTTCTCTCAATTAAAGTGTTTGTTATGTATGTCGCACCTTAGGTTTCATGCGCTACCAGATGTTAAGGAGATTGATTCAAGCTTTTACTCTCTGTTTCATCTTTAACCCAGCCCTCTCCTTTGATCTGTATGTCCACGTAGAGTCTGCATCTTTCTGGTTCTGTTCATCTTTGTACCTAACCTGCTGCCCCTTTCCACTCTGCTAATGCTTTTGTCCAAACCTTTGCAGTCCCTCACCTCAATTATCAGAGCCATCTTCTCCTCCGACTTCCACAGTAACAATGCAAACTCCCTGGGGTTCACTTAACACGCTGTTAAGATTGTCCTAGGACTTGCTTCTGTGACAATATTGTCCCTGCTTTTGTTCCCTCTCTTCAAACAATCATCGAGAGGAAGCCATTAAAAGCTGCCCAGCTTCTTTCTGCCATGTTTAATTGTGCCTGTCCACACCTGCCCTGAGCCACATTGCTCTGCTACCTTCCGTGCCTCCCTCCTCTATGCCCAGCATTGGAATCTTAATATCTTATCTCCTGCCTCCCCTACTGTTTTCAGTCAGTACCTACCATTGCCACCTCATGTCCTTTAGCTCCCTATTAAAAACAGATGTACTTTAATGAACAGAAAAAAAACATTACTTACCTACTAGAAGGGTGCTTTGAAGGGACCTCAAGCTGTAGACAGGATGCATTGACCTCTCCTCACCAGCCAGTTGTACCCTGGGTTCTGCCACAGCCAGTGGGGAGGGAGGGTTGTTGATTTCTTGTTGAAAAACTCTTTTTTAGGCACCTGTCAGAGGGTGATGGGATGAATTATCCTCCATAGCATTGCCTGTAGATTGCGATGGTTATAACCAGCTAAATACTTAGCTTTTAGAGGTCTGAAACCACAGCTCGTCTTCAACCTACTGCCTTGCTGATGTGCTCCACAAAGCCATACTGCTTTTTAGAGGCCCTCCCTGAAGTGAGCACCACCACTCACCTTTCTTTTCATGCCTGAGGGGGTCGGGGGTGTCGGTATGGAGAAGCAGCTCAGCTGCTTCCCTCTGTCCGTACCCCTGTGAAAGGGGAGCGAGGTCCACCTCTGGTCCCCTTGCAGAGAAGCTGGGAGGGCTGAGGCAGGGACTCTGGCACAGCTGCTGCCTGTGCTGCAGTGATGCTGTGCCAGCCCGCGAACTGGCTCCTGTCTGTGAGCTCAGTGAAAGCAGAACCCTTGGCACCTGGCAATTAGCACTGGATAAACAAGCAGAGTCATTTCGCCCTTTGCCCAAAAACCCATGCCCTAAATCCCACACCAGTGAGGGGAAATTACCTTCTGTAGGACAACAGCGAAAGCAGTGCTCTCCTTTCCCACGTACATGAGGATAACCACAGAAGTAATAGGAGTGAAGGAGGAACTGTGACTTTGCGATATACAGCTGTTCTGCTGGGTCACTCCGCTTGACCCAGAATAGCTAAATGGAGCAGATTGCACAACGTCAGTGTAACCTGCAGGGTACATTCAACTCCACATCACTGCACCTTGTCAAAGGTGAATTTAAAGTAAGGACAATTTACCGGTTTTCCCTTAAGATTGAAAGGTGCCGACCTCATTGGTCAAGGGAAGGAAGCAAAATTAGTTCATGCCATAGTTCAAGATGAAGGAGTAAAAATAACTTGAGAGAGGCTTTTAATGAATTCCACCACAACGTTTTATACACGTTACACTTTCTGCTTTTTTCCCACAAACCAAGGGATAATCCTCTAGTCAGAGAAATAAAACTCTTGCAAAAAGAACAAAAAAGATCACTCATGAAAAACAGTTCTGAGGCTTTAGAAGAAAAATAACTTGACATCCTGTCCTTCAATAAGCAATAGGGAAACCACAAAGCTGCTAGACAGGATTTCTTCTGTCATGCATTTGGTCAGTCAGAGCACATGTAGTATCACTTGTGATCAAAAGATTTCTGGACAAAACGTAACTCTTGGGTTTGATTGGAATTTTCGATGGACAACAAATAATAGGGTTTTATAATAAATATATATATGCAGAGACATACACAAACCAAATCTATAAAAATGTACACACATTTATCTCTGAAATCCAGACTAAATCCCATCTGAAGGTTTGTAATTTATTTTACAGGGGAAATGAATCACAAAAAGTAAGCTCATGCATAGAATATGATATTTACAAAGAACAGGAAAGCTGCAGTCCTTATCTAGCTAAACAGTTAAAGATGTGCTTAAATGCCACATGGAATGGGGACCTCTGTAAGAATCAGCATAGACATGGAAGTTTTTTGCCCACTTTTAAAATTATAGATAGAGTTTTCTCACGAGAAAATTTTCAAGTTTTAAAAAAAAATGCCTTGTCACTCGGCACCATATGCAGATGATACACAGGCTTCCTGTGTGGCCTGTCTCACTACAGTAACCTTTATGGCAGAACAGGGCATTTGTCCTCTAGGCCATTTGCACAGGTGTGATTTTTTTTTCCCTTTTAATTGCTGAAATAGAAAAGAAAGCCCTTACTTAAAAAAAAACAAGGTAGTGAAAGTTGGAAGTGTTTCACAGTATACTGAGCTAACAGCTTCTCCTCGCCTCTTGGCTAGAAAATGCTTTTCAACAGTATGGACCTTTCCCAGTAATGTGGAACTGAGGTTTGAGAAGTGGGGAAAAGTTCACGAAGGATATGTCCTTGTTAGGTTTTGAAGTTTGGGAAAAAATGTTTGCTTTTAGGCTGTTCCTCACTTCCTGCAATTGTGCCACACCAAGGTGGGCACCATGCACATCTTCACCTTATAATCACCATTCTGAAGAATTGCTTTCATTGCACTCATTGAAAGATGTGAGGCATACAAACGATCTACCCGACAAACCATCAATGTGACTGATAAGCTGATCCTGCCTGCCCATTTTTTTCACTCTGCTTTCATCACACTTTCTGCTACAGGAAAAGACCTGTTTCAATAATAAATTGGAACAAATAAAACTCTTCAGCCATGAAAACCGGACTGGACCCTTGTGCTAAAATTTACTAGGGATGATTTAGGTATAACAAAATTCAGTGTTGTACTGACATGGGAGGTATGGTTAAGACAACCCAGTACAGATCCCTTCAAACAGAGACCAAGATTTATGCGTCAAGTTTTGAGGGCTCCTGTCTTGTGATATTAAAGGATGATCCTGTCCACAGTTCAGAAATTACTTCTTTACGTGACACCAAAAGCTCTCCCTGAAATTTTAATCTTCATTCCAAAAATTGCCCTTTCCAAATGTATACAGCACACTGGAGAATGTTATGAATTTATTTGAAATCCAGGTTGCAGGTTTAAAAACAAGATCCTATCTGCTCACAGCTATTAAAGACAGCACGATATACTTTTTTGGAAGTAGACAGTTATCCTCCATGCTCTGGCTAAATAAGTAATTATATTCTGTCCACCTGGCTTCCCTGTGGGGCTTCGAATTAAAACAATACTTAATCTCCTCCAAGTTGTGAGGCAGTATGCCCAAGTTCCAGCCAGGAAACTTTACTTTCTGCAGTAGATGAGCTAATTACCATTATCCCCAGTGCCTGCATAATCTGAAGTAAAAACATCCCTGCTTTTCCTGTGTCTGTACCTTCTGGGTCCCAGAAGGAAACAGAATTTCTTAACTCAAAAAAAGTCTTTCAAGTCCTATCACACTGATACTCTTCTCTCTCGCTTTTCCGTCATTCCTAGTTTTCAGGCAGAGCTTTCTATTTTATTATTTCTTTTAAGTAGAAAGACTTTATGAAAGTTTGAGCGCTGGCAGAATGGCTTTCTCTATGATCCCTTGGTTGCCTCCATCATACAGCAGCAGCCACTCCCACACCCTCCCCTGGGGCTCTCTGAGGAGCAGGGTGGAGAAGGTACCTGTAGCTGCTGATTTCACAGCAAGTGTGTGACCTTCACTAGCAACACAAACGTGAGGTGAAGGCTGATGTTAGCTCAGTGCAGCTGTGAACCAAATGCTTGTGTTTTAAAGGGGCTAATTGCTTACAAAACTCAGGCACAATCTGAAGAAAACGCTGTTGTTTTGTTTCAGGATCACATGGAGAGGGTCAGGAGAATGACTTGGTCATCAGAAGGGTGCCTTCTCCCTTGCAGGAGTTAAAGTCCCTCCTTATCACAGCTGTAGGATTAGTTACCCTTTCTCTGGTTTTTGCATGTACACACTCGGGAATAGCCTTACATTTATGCTATCCATGCCTAATTGCCTAATTGCATAATTCCTCTCCTCTTAAATGAGGATCCAACTACAGCTTTCCATGTATGCCAACTGCTCTAACCCCTTGGCAAGTTTGGCAGTCTCCCTTTGAGAATTTGCAACTGGTAGTATACAGTGGCCAGCCAAAATTATTGAAACAACATATTTATTATTCATACAGCAGCAGGAACACAACACTCAAGAAAAAAAAATACTTCAAAGTAGCAGCAGTTTACATGCAAGTCTAACTCAGCCAAAGCCCAGGTACCAGTGATGACAACTGAGAAAGGCCCATCTTAACCAGCTACCCTGGGGTGCCTCTGACTCTGTCTCCAAAGTTCAGAGGGACTGAAGTCCTCAAGCACCCAAGTAACTCTTGAAAATGAGACTTAGACATGTCCAAATCACCAAGAAATATTCTACCTGACTGCAAGCCAGACTAATGATTTATGCCTTTAATGAAGGCACAGAGTATGTGCACACATATGCACCCTCCCCCTACTTGTTCTGCCTGATCAAAGTTAAGATAAAGTTTAAATAACTTTGTCCTCTTTTAATTAGTGATTTCATACCTGATCGGGTGGTTCCAGACTGAAGTTTTCCCTTTCAAAACAGGCCAACCTACAAAGTTCTGATTCAGTTGTCCTTTTTTCTTCCAGATTAACAGTGAAGTGATTTTTGTCCCCATAAATAATGCAGTTTTGTTCCAGAGGACATTGCTTTGACACTGCGTTGACAAAAACTTTCCTGTGTAGTTTTTGAGACTTAGCAGCCACTGGCTGTGGCACTGTGCTGCCAGGAAAAGAACTGTCTTCCTGTCAGTCATTTTTCTACTATCCTAGTGCCTCAATGTTAGCACTTTTTTTTTTCCCCTGCTATTGCAAATTACTGAACCTTAAAAAAATTAATTGCATATACACTAGTGATCACTTCCATAGATGGGGCCTAAGGCAAAACACACAGATGAAATTCTATGCATTTTCTTCTGATATTTTCTGGCAAATGCTATCCATGAAATTACAAATAAAATCACCAAGACCAGCTGCTTATTTAATCTGTTCCCTTCCAGTCAGACCAGCTATTAAAGACTCCTTACTCAAAAGTTTTCTCAGTTCAGAAAGAAGCTCTGCAGATCAGAGTTATTCAAATAATATTAACAATTTATTCCATGACTGTTATATGCAGTATATATTATGTACCTATACGTATATATATACACACATATCAAGATACATAATATGCATGTATATTATATAGTACAATTATTATATACACTGTATAATATAGAATAAATGTCTATATGATTATATATTATAATCATTATATGCAGGTACATAGTATATATTGTATACAATAATACAATATATATATACTACATACTGTATACCTGTCTATAACCTATATACAGGTAATTTGTGTATTCCTCCTTTTTTGCTGCTCAACCACCACTACATTTGGGTTCATTTGACTTCATTTTCCATGCACCCATCCTTAGAAGATGGTGTTGAAACATCTGGAACTGTGGTACAGGCTCAAGTGGAACCTCTGTGTGATACAGAGACCCTCTCAAGCTCTTGAATTCAGGTGTAGGACGCGTGCAGCTCTGGGTGCAAGAAGCACCTCTGTTGCCATTGGAGAAGAAAGTAAAGAACTGTGAGCTTCAGGATTTAGGGAGTACAGGCAGAATAACTTTTGACTCTAGTAGCATTTAGTGTCTGAAACCTTTGCTTTTTCTTAATTAAATAGTTCTCCTGAAGAATAATCCAAACTACCAGTGGGGAAACCTAGATCTGATATCTGACCTGTCAGCATTGAACAAGAATTGATGCTTAGTGAAGAAAGTAAAGTATCTCAGCTGGTCCAACAGGGAAAAATGTTAACCCAGACATCCTACCCTGCCAGGAGCTAGCCTAATACCTTGAAATACAAGATTTAATTCATCACCTGGCATAATACTGGACCCATAATGTATAATAAGGGATCTAAGACTTTTAGATATAATTTTTTTTCTAAATTCATATATTATTCATCAGTACTCCTGGTATGAAGGTTCACTGGAAGAGACAGATTTTCTGTGAAGGAAAAATGTCGTATTTTTTCTGTAGCAGTGAGCTGCATTCATATCTTACTGCTCCCTACTAAAATAATATTCACTGAAACCCTGAGAATAAAGGTCTTTATAAAATGTTTATTGAGAAAGAACATATCCTACCTGTAATTTCTAAAGCAAAATGAGTAGGCTGGTTTAAAGCATTTTGAAAATAAGTATGAAAAGTTAACCTCATATGCCACATCTGAGCCGTTCCTGTGTTATTCCAGTTGAGATAATTTACAAAACAAGTATTTGCAACAGGAGACTGCTGCAGGATATTAACTTATGTGAATGCATTATAATAGTCAAGTATTTAATCACTTCTCAATTCTTGTAAAACAAAGAACATTTTCCAGCATTGTCTGAACTGCACTTGCTGTAGTCAATGGGTGTTCAACTCCTTTACATGAGAGAATTGAGTTCAGCACCCTGCATAATGAAGACCTACTGCATTTTAGACTATAACTCAGCAGGTGATTGAGTATTATCTGCTTCACAGAAAAATACAAGTAAAATGAGCTCTTCAGCTGTAAATAATTCAGTCACAAAAGAGTAAGCTAATGTATTTCTTAGGTAACAGTCTCAGCTCTGCTGCATGGTGCACTGATTCCCCCTACCCCGTTCTGGATTTCATATCATCAGCCACCCCAAAAAGGCAATGTTAGTGAGGATTTTGTGAAAAGTCTCTTTACTAAACTGAGCATGGAAATTCCCATGAGGAGTTTGGTGCAGAACATGGCCTGACTGCATTTTCTTCTCTCCAGCACAATGAGAAGAAAGGGAGTACTGAAATAATCTTCTTTGTCATCTAGAAATAGCCCTTCCTTCTTTATCTCCCCCCACTCCTAAAGTTAATCCGTATGGTTTGACAGCCCTGCAAATGCTCTCACAGGCTTTAGCAGGGCTTTGGTTTATATTTATCATGCAAAATTAAGGTTTTAGATTATGTTTTGGTTTTAGAAAATCCATAACATAAAAAATCACTGGACATCAAAGTAATCAACTAATCCCTCTATCCAGAGTCATTTAGATCATTCATTAAAACATCGTGAGGTTCTGACAGATGCCACCATGACAGATTTCTTTCCTCCCATGTTGTTTTCATTGCCACAGATTTTCTGATTTGGGTCATAATTGTATTTGGGCTTTCAATGGCCCAACTACCTCATTTTGAATGTTAATTTCCTGAAAATAATTGAAAACCAATCCATACTTTTAATCTGTGGCAGGTGCTTGGCTACGACAGCCTCCTTTTGTTGTTGCCATTGACATACAATACATAAGCCAGGAAACTGCCTGGTTCCCATGGCTATCTGCCCAACACTGGCCTCGTTAAATAACTGGTATCACCTAGCCAGATTTTGAATGTTTGCAATCATTTATGTATAGTGATGCTTATTGCCTGCCACCATTTCGTAAGGCACCTCTTCAGCATTTTTAGCCTCCCCCTGTTAGCACTCGGGCTGTAGACAACCCACCCCACGATGTATTGCATCCTGATGAGGCTTCCCCAAAACCTTTCATAAAACCCATCGAAGAGCATGGGCCACCTCTGTGC
>KZ505940.1:439847-485365 GCA_002844005.1 Limosa lapponica baueri
TTTGTACCCATTCCTTTTCGTGCAGTTTGCCTCGCTGCCTTACTGTCCCCTCTGTTACTGTTTTGTCGTTCAGGCTTTCGGGAGCTGCGCTCGGACAGTGCAGTCGCTGTTGGCACCGCCTGTAACACCAGGCGGCGTGACCTGCCTCTCTGTGAGCCTCCGCGCCCCGCGGGAAAGCCCTTCCGCACGGGCGTAACTCTTAAGACTGTAGGTGGCCCCGTGGCCTTCCACAAGCAGAGAAATCAACCCCTGACTGAAGTATCCATGCTCAGGTTGCTTGCTGCGAGAGTCAGCTGGGCAGTAGAGATCACGTTAATGATGTTAATTATGTTCATACGTTCATTATAAAGCTGGTCTTTCTAAAATTACTGCAATACTCCCTCCGTGAAAGCACAGCCCATCTCTCCATTAGTGAGACTTTATTTCTGTTCTGTAAATTATTGGAATGTTGCCTTCTCTTCTTGTTAGTTACCTGTTTGTGGTTTAGGTTGAAAAGCCTCTAACGTTTTTTTCCTAGCAAGACTTTTCAACAACTGATTATCTTCCAACACTTTTTACCTTTAAAACTTCTCTTTCATAGAGGAAATTTGCAATGAGAAACAGAAGAAAAATCTTATTTTGCAAGGCAGAATCTTGCTTTATTTGGGTTTGTAAACTGGAATTGTCACAGACATGTCGTCACAGATGCATTTTCTTATGCATCTTCATTTAGGAAACGAGTATGCAGGGAATTTGGGGAAAGGTTTAGGGAAACAAGGGCAAGAGGGGAGAGCACTATCCTGTCCCTTTCCAGACCAGTATTGATGGAGAGAGAATAATTCCCCATTTATTAAACACGAATTTCCATGTCCTTGAAGTAAACAATGTGTATTTATCTTATACATTGCTTGTTATTGTTCTTACTTCCTGACTGGATGACTGAAAAAGGAAATTCAGCTTTGCTGAATGACATGTGTTATACATAGCACAGAAAATGAACAAACTTCACAGAAACCCGAAGCCACTATAGACCTGTGTTGCTTAAAGGTAAATATTCCTGGCAGAAGTTTTGCTTTGGCTGTGATAAATGTCTGAGGGGAAAAAAAGGCAACGTTGGTAAGGAGAGGTAATACGCTATATTAGATTAACTCTTACAACTGGACAACTTTTTGGGCTCACAGGTACTTTGACTCCCTACAGAAAGTCTATAAACATACATTTCCTTTATTTTTTCCACGAGAGATGTCACGTACAGACCACATCTTTTGAAAAGGAGTTTGTCTTCTGTGCCGTTAACACTGCAACATCACAGCTGCCATTGGTGTAACTTGCATGGAGTCCCACTGCAGTGGAAAGTGGGAGCTCCCAGGTTACTCCAGCTTACTGGAGATGTTTCTGCAGCTGGGCTTAGGCAGCTGCACACTTTCCCCACCTCAGCCTGGACACGTGCACCTCCTAACGCTGTCAACCAGATCCCAGGCTCTTTCCCTTCGACCAATATTGCTAATAGCAAGGCCTGAAGGCAATTCATGCTCCAACGCCTACATCCAGCTTGGGTTCTCCCGCTGGATCGAAAGCTGCAGTTACGCCTTCCTGATTTGGGGTTTTTATAAATATTCTCTGTTAAATTTTTACAGCTACAACATTGCCATCCATTTGGATTTAGATTTATGTTACCAGGAAGTTGGTTTTGCTTTTTGCACACCAATGCACAAACCTATTTTTGGCAGATTGATTAAACTGACTGAGGAGAGAAAAGGAAGAGAAGGCACTTAAACATCATCCAGTACTCAAAGAAGACAACTGGATATTTTTATTTTAAGAATTTTTATAATTATTCTTTTATGGTCCCTGTTTAGTAGTCTTCGAAGTCAACAGCGTTCTTTGAATCAAACTCTATGACTGTATAGGCTTTTAAAAAGAAACGCCACATATTAGTGTAGTCCAGTTTAGGGACCCCTCTTTTCCAGGCTAACGTGCTGGGTGTATCTCCTCTTTACATTAATAATGTAAATTCTCTTTACATTAATAATATTCCATAAAGGCATATGGGAAGAGGGGAAAGCAACCTCCCTGTTTCATGCTCAGAGTTGTGACATTTGGAGGCTCCTCTAGGAAGCCTGCCGCTGCTTCTCCTAGCTGTGGGAAAAAATCGGAGGCCGTAAGTCGATTCTATTTTTGTCCAAACAGCCTGTGGAAAGCAAAATAGAGTTTCCTGTGAGAACACACTGCTTCCGAAGCCTTCTGAGCCTGCCAGTGGCTATGGTGTGGTGCCAGTCTCCCTCAGTAGCGGCATGCGGGTGGTTATTAGGCAAGGACAACAAAGGTGGGCAATGGCACTCATGGTCAAGCCAGCATTTTTCTTGCGAGACTTTGCACAGGTGAATAGTAATGTTGTTCCTTAGGGACCTATTTCTCACACAAGCTGGTAAGGACGACTCATGGGGACAAGGCTGACATTTATAGCTTGGTGTGTCAGCAGGAGGCAATGGGGGAGAAGGCTGTGGTTATGGTACCAATGCCTGTTGCTGCACGATTGCTGTTCATCAGTCAGCGAGTGTTCCCTGAAAAAAATTGTTCTGATTTGTCTCATTAAAATGCTTCCCCCTAAAATGGCCACAGTTTGTTGCCAGGGTGTTTTTGTAGCCTCATTATAATCCTGGAATTGCCCATAGCTATCAGGCGCTTCCAAGCCAAGACACAACAGCTGAAATGACCCGTCATTTTGAGCTACTGGTTGTCCTTGCTCAGAACATACGTAGGAGCAAGACCCAGCAACTGCAGTCTGACTGAAAAGATGGACATTTGTCCAACTATCCCGTGAGAGGTGATGCAAACCAATGAGCTGACCATGCTTTGGGATGCCATTGTTTGACATCTTTCACTTTCCTTGACCATTTTCCTATTCCTCTCAATCAATCCTCTCAAGATTCCCAGGAATGCCAGATAATTGTTTTTCTTCTGTCCTGGAACCTACTGGTAAGACCTCAGCAGCACATGGACAAAATTATCTCGTAAGGGAAACACATGCAGGGCTTCAAACTAGCACTTCTGTCCTTCTCTCACCACCAGCTTGCCTCTCCATGTTACAAGACCAGCCATACCTCAGAAAGTCGCAGGTTTTTTGTAGGAGCTCAGAAGTCTGTGTCATTTTTTCAGTCCCCAGCTTTTTCAATTGTAGATGCTGTAACGTTTTGACAGACCACAGAGAATTGGTGGCAAAGGTCTCAAGATATGCAGCAGCCCCTTGCAGTTACAGGAAACAAATGCTGTAATGCTCTTCCCAGAGTATCACATTATATCTTCACAGTAGCTGGCAGAGAAGAGCAAAGAAAGTTCGGTATCTTCCAGCTTCTGGTCTAGGCATAGCTATGGATTACAGATATCTTCTTGTCCTCATGCCAGCATTGCTCTTCAGCTTAAATGTCTCTATTCCTTTTTCCTTCCTCTGTGTTACAAACAGCAATCATGCTCTCCACCTTCTCTGTGCTAAAGCAACCAAATCCTTGCATCCCCTGTCATACCTGTAAAACAAATACCATTGCTCTTCCTGGAGGCAGTGGCCACAAATGATATTTTGGGTCCATCTTTCCTAAGATTCTGGGGTTTAGAGCCAGAAGGTCCTATAAAAGGTACACCTGCAGCTGACTTGAGTCCTGACCAGAGACAGTTAATCATCTGCAGTATCCAGATGGTTTGTGACTGGGCCTGGTGATGATGCATATACTTGGGGAATTTCCAGGTTTTGTTCATGATTCATTCAGCTTTGACTTCCCCGGCTGAAAAGGGAAGATCTCACAAAACATAGTAATAGTTTGCATTATAGAGCACTTCAAACACAGCTTTGCACCAATTGAACTGGAGGTTTTGAGATGACTCCTTCATGGGGATGTTGTGGCGTTGCGTCATGAGGTTGGATCTGTATCAGTTTTCCTCTCCTGTTGTGTAAAAGCACAGGCTCACAGGAACCTTTTATAAGATTTGTTTTATCTGTCTCCAAGGCCATTTACTGCTGCAATGGGAAAGGACTTAGCTTCCCTCCCAGTCTGCCGTTCTGCTTGTGTCCCTGGTTTAATAATGACAGTAATGCAAACTGTCACTCTCCTTTCATTTCAAAGGCAGCTGACTTTTTATAAACTGACACCAGCTTTGCATCTTAGAATACAACTGCAGTCATTCAAATGAGGGGTAAGAAATGCAGCAGAGCACCGTTTTGGCACCAGGAACATATGTATCTACTCTAGGCACTTCAGTGATAATGAGATGCACCTTATCAGTGTGTTGTGTGAGCATCTGCAACATCCTTAAGACGTTGGTCCCACTTCAGTTAACCTGCCAGGCTATGCTGTAATCAGAGAACATGGTGGCATTTCAAGGTCAAATCATGCATATTGCTCGCAGTCACTGTGCTTGATATATTCTGAAGAGGTTTGATGTAATAGATTGGGTTTTGTTCTCCTTATGGAGCAGAAACGTACATGATAACGTGCTTGTCATGAATGTGCTCACCTATGTGAACGTTGCAGCACTGCTAGCAGCCACACATGGTTAGCACAGGCTGGTACCCCTGTACCAGCTTTTTTCTCCTAGTACCATCACCACACTCCCGCTCCCTGCCTTTCACCATGGGCTGATGGCCCCCACAAGCTCCCGCCCCTCAGGGCATGCTCTACTTTCATCTCTGGGCTGCTGGGACAGAGGACACAGTCACTAGTGAGCCCAGAGCAGTGAGTGCCTCCTGGCACCTGCAAGCATCCCAGCTGCAGGCTGCAGCCCCTGCTCTCCAGCCGCAGCTGCAAGCATGCTCAGCTCATAGGACCCAGCTCCTCAGGGATGGCAGGGAGGCCTCCTGGGAGTTGTAGCACAGCCTGTGTTCTTCCCAACAATAGTACCCTGTTGCACATCCTTTCTGGGAATAGCCCCATAACTGGTGAATGTTATTCCCCATCATTTAGTCTCTGCTGCAGCACTTCGCATCGTCCTTGAGACACCTCAGCTGCCATCACTTCCTCTGCCCCCCGCATCCTTCACTCCTCCAGCCCCGCTCACCCCCATCTGGCAGTCTCCATGGCTTGCCCCGTGCTGTCACAAGCAAAGGGGAGACCCATTTCTCCACTGTGCTGTTCCCTTCCCTTTGCCAATGACTCATCCTTGCTGTGATTCGTTCAAGAAGCAAGTTAATACCATCAATTAAAAAAAAAAAAAAAAAAACAAAAACAAAACAGAAAACAGAAAACAAAACATTCAGTCCATCCAGCTTCTCAGCTGCTTCCTTTTTATTTTGATCTGCAGGGTCTCCAAGGCATCTCATTTTGTGTGTTGAACCGCATCGAGCACTGATGCCACTTTTCCAATGACAGAAATGCTCTGTTCTGTGTCCCTAGAGGCTCCAGGGAAGGAGACTCAGGGTGGCAGTGCTGAAATGTTATCGCTCATCCCTGTGCCATGGCCCAGGCAGAAGTCCACCTCTTGGCTCCTCAGTGCTCCCCGACTCAACAACAGAGGCAAGAAACAAGGAGGGCAGAGGAGCTGCCACATGGCAGGGGACCAGTGCAGCCCATTGGTATTTTTAATAGAGTGGGTTTCAGCTGTTGTTTGAGCTCTTTCTTCGTTTATGTCTCTTCCTCTCTTCTCTGGGAAAAAAAAATCAGAAGGCAAAAAAAGTGGATGGAGCCTAGACCAGAAATGCTCTTGCTTTTCCAGAAGAATGATAATTGTTCCACTGTGCACTGTTCTTGTATCGTAGCCTTCCCAAAAATACAGCTGGAGAGGGCAGTTTGCAGTTTGAAAGTGCCCCCTCTCCCAGTTCAGTGCACACTCAGGCCTCAGAGGTGCAAGTTGTCAGACAGCCTCCAGAACCAGCACTTGCCAAGGTCCAGATGAGGCAGTGACAGAGCCCACGGCTTGTGGCTTTGCTCCATGCACCACCCAAGGTGCCTCAGATATGCTTTTTATGTGCTCTCAAGTAGTGGCCTACCAAATATCTAAGGAAGGCCATTTGCATCTTCAGCCCAATGATCTAATCCACTACTTTTCTTCTTGAAAATAAAACAGGTTAATATTGATAATTTTTGGCCACATGCAGTTTGCAGAACACAGGAAATAACAGAAAACATCTAACTGCCATGCCTGTTTTATTCTATGTCCTTCTGACTACAGCACAGAAATGTATCTTCCCATTACCATGTTCATTTCATTTTTACTAGACTTGTGTAAACTTTAACTTCTATGATACACAATTCAATTCCTTTTGGGTTTCAGAGACAGTGACAAAAGGAAGAAGGAAGAACATCCCCCACTTTATTACTGTTCCTGGTATCCCACCACCCCACCCTCATTTGGGCTGTCAGATGAAAACAGTATCTCACCCTTAGGCTTCCCTATTCAGAAAACAGAGGTTGTATGGCACTGAAAGTGCCTCCTGGAGGAGAAGCCTGATGATTTGAGTTCTTTTCTGTGGGTCAGTGCAGACTAATGATGTTTCACTGGGTCAGCTTCTTATCATTCCCAAATATCTAAAGGCACCATAGGCAGCAAAAGAAGCAAGCCCATGTTTTCAGAGTGTCTTGACATATGATGGGACACTGATATTTAGACAAATCCAGCATACCAAATGACAAGCTCACATAGTACAGATGGCCAGTTACATTGCTGCCAGGTTCACCCTGGATTTTGCATGGTTTCTCAGTACTTTGAAGCCCTCAGGGGTCGGTGCATCTCTACTGGACCTCCACCCTCAGCAGTTCTCCTGGTTTGAAGAACTGCTGGCCCAGTGTTACCACGCAAATTCAGTGTTTCCATTGCCTCTCCTGTGATAGGCTCACACCCAAGCTGCAAAGCCACATCTGCAGCATATGCATGGTGCCAAATTACTCTCTCCCATAAATCATTCACATGCTACCCTTTCCCTCTCCCTCCTTGCCTCCCCTCCCCTCACTTTCCTGGTGTTGGCTTCTGTCCTGAAATAACTTTCTATCACAGAATGTCCTTAAGTCTGTGGTGGTCACTATTTTTCACCTTTCCCTTTCTAGAGCTCGCCTGCCTTCATTGCCACCCTTCAGAACTTGGAATGGCAGAAAACTCAATAACATAAGTGATTATTAAATTCCAAATACTTAAAAGAAACCTTTGTTTTAAATTGGAAGATCCAATTTTAACTCCAGTATTTCATTATCACTGCTAAAAGCACTGCTTCTCCTTGGAAGAGAAATAAAACTTGAGAACCGGTTCTGCTCTTGCTGCAGAGGATTTTATCCCCCCCAAGTCTATATGTGATAGAGTTACCTATCCCTGTGTAGCCCCAAAAGAAAGTGGGTGGTATTCAACGCTTACGAATGGCATAGTATCATGATTGTAAAATCTATAGGAAGACCAGCTTTATTTCTGCATGGTATTAGTCTTTAACACAAACAATTGAGAATTAGTGCATCACCTTTTTCTTTACACCAAGTTTATGCTTTTATATAAGAATTACATTTGAACAGACAGCTGTGAGATCAAACTTAGATGTTGAATTTTCACACAGAAATGCAAAAGTGATGACTGAAAAGAGCAGTTCCTCACCTGAACGTAGCCCTTAGTGTTAAGTCAGCACAAATCCCACCAAGATCTCTTGGGACTGAACTCAGCCGAGGCAAGGAAATGTGTCAGGGAGGGTGCACGCAGTAGTGCATGAGCATTCGGGTGCAGCAAGAGCAGCCAGGCATGGTGCTGTGGATTTGCTGTGTGACTGTGAGCGTATCCGTGCAGACCCTGATCCTCAGGGAAGCGGCGAGCACCAAAGTGCAGCCCTGCAAGATCCACCAGCGGCTGCTCCTGGCCCCGTCCCAGCACCCCTGCGTGTCCCAGCATGCCCCATCCCTGGAAACATTCAAGGTCAGGTTGGATGGGCAACCTGGGCAACCTGATCTAGTTGAAGATACCCCTGTTCATTGCAGGAGGATTGGACTAGATGGCTTTTAAAGGTCCCTTCCAACCCAAACTTTTCTATGATTTTATGATTCTGTGATCCCTGCAGGGCACAGGGCCGAGGGCAGTGCCTACTCGTGCTCATGGACCTGGCCAGGGCAGGCCCCACCACTGGGTATGGGAGGGTATAATTCCCATTGATTGATTCCTAAGGCAGTAAGGTACCAACATAAATACAGTGAAAATCATCTCCATCCTCACGGAGGTGAGGCAAGGATTGGTGTTACGAAGGCTCTCAGACACTGGTAAAAGACACAGTTGATGCATGCAACCAGATAAGGACTGTATGTAGATTGTATCTTTGTATGTATGTACTTTTGTATGTATGTATCTTTTTTCAGACTAATGCAAATGGGTTAAAAGCTGGCAAGCAGTCAGGCATGCAAGCACACCATCCTTCTCCATAAGCCCGCCAACTTGCTCTTGCTTATGATTTTAGACCAACCCTGCTGCAATCCTACCACCGATCTATACAGAAATTAATTTGAATCAATGTGGTATTCTGCGGATGACTACAACTTAACTTTCAAAGAAATGTATGGCAGTAAGGATAGAGTTGTGGTTTAAGCAATCTAGAGATGCGGGTTTTTTTCTTTACAGCATCCTGAGTATCGCAGGGTGTGCTGCCAAGTAATGCAGCTTTCCAGCTTCTAAGATAAAGACGCTCTTTCACAGGTATGATGTTGGAATATTGTGGTGATTTGATATTTTGTGAATTTTTAAAATGTGTCCCTTGGATTTAATTCTCTGTGTTGATATCAAACCACAGACCTAGATAAGAAAGAGACTTGAAGTAAGAGAAAAAAGGTAGAGTGTATCAGAAGTTGAGACAGTTCACACAAGCCTCAGAGGGAGAAGGTAAAAATACCGATCCCATATTTCCTACAATTTTGTGATGAATCTGTGAAGATTTTTAAGCCATAAAGGACTCGCTGTCAAACTTCTGACACCTTGGAACTTTCTTTTCACAAAATGGCATACTTTTTTGTACACTCTACTTGCAGTATAACAGTGAGGACACATTCAAGTAGAGGGAAATAGAAAAGTTGGTGCTTTGACTCAGGAGTCTTTCTCAAGTTCCCAGGGATTCAAAGAAAGCAGACAATCAAGCAGTTCCCTCCTCTGGAGTAGCCTTGGCCACCTGGAATATATCCTGTAACAGCGTGACATTGCTCCGGCTTACTTCAGTAATCCAATAAATGTGAATTCAACCCTGGGGAAACAGAACTGTGCAAAAATGTAATTATAGGCTTATAAAAATCATACTTGCCTAGCATTCCGTTGCTTTCCCAAGAGAAATATATTACCCTGGGGACTGAAATGGGTGTGTATTTGCTACATCCATCATTACAATACGTGTAATCTACTGCCACTTCTACCTACAAGTGCAAGGTGCCGGACTCTGAGTTGCCCTCACTGTTGCAACTCCAGTGAAATCAGAGTACATCAAACAAAACACTCATGGGTTTAGATGAGAATCAGAGCCATTAAAACAATTTTATTTTAGTATTATTCCTGCTCTTTACCTCACACATAGGTCCACACTTGATATTTTCATAGAGATGTGTTGGATGCAGTGGACCTACGCCAATTTACACTAGCCAAGTACTAGAATATGTGTGTTTAAAACTGCCAAAATCTCCAGAGGTCCTTTGCAGCCCCATATCATTCTGTGATTCTGTAAATGTGAATCAAAATAATTCAATCACCCTGAAGAGCCTTAACAAAATGACTGCTGTCATCCCTGTTGCTTGTAGACAGACCTTGAGATGGACAAAGCCCTCTTGTTTCATGATAGCTCTCACCTGCCCTGTCCTTCACCAGTGGAGGTAGATCAGCAACCTTGCCCTCAGGGAATTGCTATGAGTGTTCCTCCAAAAACATGCTTGCTTGGAAAATCAATTATGATTTTTCAACAAAGCTATTTTTCTTTGGAAAATGTTGATATTTTAACATGAGTGACCCACAGTCAAAAAAAAAGAAAACCACTCCTGCCTCCACCACCTTTTTCCACCCCAACAACCCAAGCTTAGGGAGTTCACAGGTTAAGACTCTTGTTGAGAATTAAGACACTAAGGTGGACATCTCTGCTCTCTGACATGAACCAACCTGCTCATGGCCATTTGGGCACGAGTGAATCTCACTTTCTGATTTCTGTGTACAAAAACATTAAAGTCTATTTCTTTCTGTCAGGAAGTGGAAAATGGTTGAAATCTCCTGCCTTGGGTGTGCATGGCAAGCTGTTCGCAGCGGGGAGCTGGAGGGGTGGCCTCTGTGAGGAGAGATCAGGGCTGCCCCTGGTCCCAGCCAGCTCCGACTGACCCACTGCAGGGCACAGCTGAGCCCCTCAGCCAAGATGGTGGCACCTCCGAACTGACCAGTCTGTGGCACTTCTGTGAAAACATATTTAATAAAGCTGAGAGAGGGGGAACAACAAGGCCAGAGGAGTAGGAGGCACTACATGGCAGAGCTGGTAACACCTCTCCAAAGGAACTGTGGCACATGGATAACCCATGCCAGAGCAGGTAGTCTCCCAAAGAGAGTGCAGCCCATGGAGGACACGTCGGAGGATAGAAAAAGCATGAGAAGGAAGGAGCAGTGGAAGAAAAGAGTGAGAAAGAAGAAGTGGCAGAAGAAAAATTCTGCGCCCTGACCCCAAGCCCCTGTACTGCCCATCATCTCACCAAAGGGAGTGAGTGCAACCTGCCACCACAACAAGGGGAGTGCAGACCAGGAAGGGGAGAGGAGAGCTGAGTGAAGCTGAGCCTGGGAAAGGCAGAAGAAAAGTGTTTTCCCTAAGTATTTACGTATTTGGCTTCTTTGTTTCCCAATATCTGAATCAGGAATTAGAAGTTTGTGTTAAATAGCAATAAATTAATTCCCCAAGTCCAGTCTGGTTTGCCCACAACAGTAATTGTGGGCAACAGCAGGTGATCTATCTGTCTTTACCTCAACCCACATGTGTTCTCTCTTGTTCTTCCTTTTCTCTCCCCTTCCTGCTGGGGAGGGTGAGTGAGTGGCTGACCGTGCATTTGTCTGCTGGCTGGGGCCAACCCACCACATCCCTGAAACATCTGTGGCACGAGAAAATAGTCTCCTGTCCTCTTTTTCTGGTGGAGTAGCTGTGGGGATCATGAAGTATTTGAAGAGGTTGCCTGAAACAGCCATGAAGTCTCACCATCAGGGTTTTTAAGGATCCATGAGTGAATTATCTGCCAGGAATGACATTGTAACCTGGGTGAGGTAGGAGAATAAATGAAGCGATCCTATTTCCTATGACCATATGGCTTAGATTCCTGTGTTTCTAATGCTCCAGCTAACACAGATCTGATCATTCAAAAATGACAAATGAAAGGGATCTATGTTCATGTTTATGAACACCTGCAAATGGATAGTTTTGTCTTTATCATGAACAAACGCCTTCAAAATTTGTTTTTCAAATAATGTCACATTTATTTCACTATACCTTGTATAAGCTTGTATATATACTTTGTTGTATAAGAAGAATTCAAGGGTGCTTTTTCACAGTATTAACACAGAGACCACATGGCTAAGTGCTTCCTGGAGTGCCAGCAGCAGTTAAGCAGACCAGGATGATTCGGGCAGAATTCCAAGGATGATACTGAGGAAAGGAACACTGCAACTTTGTTGGGTTTTTTTGGTTGGTTGGTTGGTTGGTTTGTTTTGCTTATTCCCAAAGGTGTGCATTGGTCATCCAAGAGAAAAAGAATGTAATTGTTGTTCTTCCCATGTTGGCCAGCCAGAATATTCTGTACTTTTCCTCCAAGCTGGTCAACAAGGCAGCTTAGCTTCTAAAAAACTCTTACCATATGTAGCCTCCTGGTAGTCAGTTGCTCTTTGTAGCTTGGACCACCCTGTTGGAGTTAGGTTACTGCAGACTTAATGTGCTGTGCTTCTGATGTATAAGTGTAACTCTGTGATGCTAAAAACAGCTAATAATGGTCTTGAAAGACGAATAACTTGTTGCCTTTTCCCAAATAAGCAGAGAAAAAAAAAATCAATGCAAAATGAAAAAAAAAAAAAAACTACATTTGAAATATTCCTGTCAGTAACAATTCTTAAAAATATCCACTGGAGGAGGTAGGAGGATAGGAATTCTTCAGTCATTTTTTCAGTCTACTGTATTTTTATCACAATAATTCACATGAGTCTATCAATGGTGTATCTGCACTGAGAGCATCAACCAGTCATTGGTAATTGATGCTGCTCCTCAGAGTTCTAAACATATGGTGACTTGCAGCTGAGGAACTCAGCATAACTGTCACAGATGAACCTGTCGTCTTATTATTGAAAGGATTTCTCCATACTGTCTAAGTTCTTAAGCCACTTAGGGGGTGTGGGGGGGGTTTGTTGGGTTTCTTTTCCCCACAAAAATCATTATCTTAAAATGTTCCTGCCTCACTTAACAGCAATTACTGCTAATATATTTCCATGGCCTAATATTGTAATGTAAATTTAGCTTGTCTGCATGAAGATGCAGGGATTTGCAAGTATTGCTGAAGTTGTTGCCGTGGGAATCCACATTAAGCTGTGAAAGTAAGATCCTACACTTTGTCTATAATAACTCAAAAGGGCTCCAGCCATGCCTGGCCTCATAAAAGCTGGGTAAACCACAGCATGTAACTGAACTGGTCAAAAACGGGATTCCTGCTGCCAAGCAGTGGCAGGACCATCGGAGACAGCACCTACATTTTTGACAAAAAGATCCCATGCATGAAGTGGAGAGAAAGTACTGAAGTCCAGCAAGTACCATGCTGATGTCCCGTTGGTTTAGGATATTTACAGACTGACAAAACCCAGCACAGCTCTGAAAAAAAAAAAAGAATGTATCTTTGGTGTTATTTCAGCTCACAACTCAGCATTTTCTTTCTCCCACCCTCGGCCTCCCCACACCCTGTTCTGGGGCTGCAAGGGCCCTGAGGGATGCAGGATGTGACCAAGCATGCTCCTGCCAGATCTGTCACACTGCAGTGCGGTATGTGACTGCTATCTACGCAGGCTGGTGACAGGCCCAAGTACAAGGGATGGCCGAGCCCCATAGCCCAACAGAGGTTCCAGGCTGGCACCATGTGCCCCTGTCCTATGTGGGGACAGGGCTGGCCAAGCTCAATGTGCTCCAAGCAGAGGGGTACCCTGGCTTTGTCACTGGCTTCAGAGACACCAGCAGGGAGGAAAACACCCTACACGTTTCCTTTTTCAAAGGAGAATTGCTGCAAAAAAAGCATGACCCAAGAGATGAAGGCAGAGGGAGAGAGGGGAGTGTGTTTTATCACTCTGATTTCACCCATGAGATTGAGGAACTGCTGTTTTGCCTTTTCCTCCCTAAAGAACATTTTGCCGTTGCCCAGGTGCACTCCACAGAAAGGAGCCAGAGCAGCAGCAAACCAAAGCAGCAGTGCCAGACAGACTGCAAGGTATGGTAAACCTGATTTAAGTGAAGGGAGGCTTCTTGCCCATATCACTGAGATCTATAATGCCCAGACATTAGGTCACCCTGACCTCTCGTCCTTAAGGGAGCATGCCTTCAAGGAAAACCCATTGTCTTGGCTGTCAGTTCCTGATTTAGCCACTATTCAGTATTTTCTATTTGAATTTGGCTGCACTAGCCAAACCCTGCTTGGATGATTGGCATTTTTATAAGAAACTAGCAAATAGCAGATGACAAATGATGTACGTCTCCTGCAGATTTATGAAGCTTTGGATTTACAAACATTTTCATTACTATGCCACAGCTATCTAAAAGTTTCCAAACAAAGGAAAACAGAAGCTCAGGAGGAGTGAAAACCTCAGTATTAGTTGGTTATTCCAGAAACTGGAGCTTTGATATGGACCCAGCTCCAACACTTGACCTGTCTTCTACCCTTTGCTCCATTTCTTTCACTTCCATTGCCCACTTCCCATTGATTATCCTCTTGCTTGCCCACATACTTTCACCCTAATGAGTATTAATTCAAGTGTGCAGAGATTTTTCATGTTATGTTGATTTCTAAGACATTAAGAAAGCTTAAGGATGCTGTTTTTGAAAAGCCTTGAATATGAAAGCAACCTATGCATTTACAGGCTGTGACTTGCAATGAAATGCAAGTACTTCACTTTCCATGGAACAGCCTGTTGCACCCATTCTCTCCTCTCAGTGCTTTACTGATAAACACATGCTCATACAGCAACAAAAATGAAATACATCTATTTACTTAGACACCGAGCTGCACCAGCATGACAGTATTGCTCAGTATCTGCAGTCCAGAAAACACCTTTCCACAGCCACTGCTTGAACACTGTCAGACTTTGCAAAGCCACCACCCCCAAACAAGCCTCCCCATCACTCGGCACAATATTCCCTTTGACAGCTCCGTTGCATGTGTACTATAAAACGTCCTTGACAGTTCCAAGTTTCGAACAAACGTGTAGGCTCGTATGGTGGCACAAAAGGTGCCAGCTGAGGTTGACTCCCCTGAATGTAAAGCCTTAAACATGATGCTGCAGCAGTAGTCTTGACCTATTTCCATTTGAACACCAACCTCCCATAGCCTTCCTTTTGGAAGTTCCTCATTTAATTACTTAACTGTAAGCTCCTCTTTCCGTATTACCTTGTCCCTCTGCTAATCTAATTCACTGCAACCTCCTCAAAACAAGGTGGTTGGCTTAATCTTTGAAACTCATGAGTGTACTTCTAATCTCATTTATTGGTCAAAATGGGAGGGTAGAGGTGCCAGCATGGAAATTCTCAAGTCCTGGTATAATGCTATTGCAGCTCATTGCTCAGTTGTAGAAAGTGTCAGGCTATTTTATGAGATGCCCCTAAGGCATACCAGCCGTTTCTGCCCCAGGATTATGCGTTCACTAATCTCCTGAATTTCTGGTCCAGCCGAGACTGTAGTCCCAGTACAGGTGCTAGGACGGAGTCTTTTCACTGGCTTTATTGTAGGACCCTATGGTTATCGTCACCAAAGTCTGACTAAGATCTCAGATTAACACCTGGTGGGAGCCTCTTGCACCATGCTGACTTCTTGGAAATACACTTCCACCCAAGGCAAATACCCAGATAGCTGCAAGGGTCTGTGTGAATGCCCTGCTTGGAAGCATGCTATGGGATGAAGAAGAGGTTGAAATCGTTGGTCATCATTTTATTCTGGTTGCACAGTTCTCTAAAGCCTTCTCTCTTGCTGCCCTGGCTGCCACTGAGAACCACCTTCTCGCTCAAAGGTGTGAGCCAAAGCCTGAAGAGGGCTGCTGCAAGAAAGGTAAAGTGTTCATCGCACTCCATGTGAAAGAAATCGCCAGGGACCTTGCTTCTGGAGCCTGATCTGCCCACTGCTGTCAGTTTAGAGTTTCCCTGTTCAGCTGTGAATGAGCATCCTGATGCTGAGGAAATCTACATCCAGGCACATCAGTGAGTGCCACATTAACAGCAATTTCTGCTCAGAGCTCCCAATTGTCTCCTCAATTAAAAATTGAGATCAGAATCAGCTAAAATAAGCTTTTTAATAAGTCTTTTCCAGAGAGAGGAATACCTGCCTTCTGGAACTATTCTTTTCCGTGTATGCATGCTAGGAGCAAGTAATGGGTTACTGAAGTGCATGTGTGTGTGTGCACATATGCATACACTTATATATGCATTGTAAAGAGATTTTGTATTGAAACAGCAGTAAGGCACATTTGTCAACATATAAATTAAAGGCAAGGAGCTACATTAGGCAGGAGAGCCAGAACAGAGACCTGCAGGGGAACATCAGTCTCTCATTTGAGTAAGAAAGAGAGTCTACTGACTGCTGAAAGCAGCTTTCTCGCTCTTTCTCTTCTAACACAAAATCTTCTGACTTTAAAGACAAGCTGTTCCCCGCAAGGATTTGCTAAAAGGATAGAAATGCGAGGGAAGCATTCCTCCTGCAGCAACGCTGCTGGAGCCTAATAACCTTAGCTGACCTTAGGTGTCTCCACGCTCCAGCTCTGTATCTCCTCTTAGCTCATTCTGCAAGAGCTACTTAACCTAATTACAGAGGAGAAGACACCTCAAGACTATGGTAGGCGAGGAAGCGGGGGAGGGTGGACAACGCATGCTTTCGTCCTGTGTCCTCACGCATGCTTTGTACAGGATGAAAACAATTCCCTCTTCCCTTATTAAAAAAAAACAAAAAACAAGGATAAGCTCCACCTATGCGAGCCCGGGAGAGAGGAGCTGGGAAAACCACGTACCGCCATGCAGCTGGGCTGCGCTTCCCGGCAGGCTGTGCTCCCGCATCGCCCAGGGCTCTGGATCTGCCGCGTCCTACGCTGGGGACAAATTATGTGGCACATGTAGCTCTGCCTCTGCCAGCACTGCACCGTCCCCTGCTCTTCCTATGGGCGGGTGGAGTCCAGAGGCGAGCCGTGAAAACGAGTAGAGGACCGTTATGAATTTCCTGCACGGAGATCTTGGTGGCGACAGGACGGTCGAGCTGGAGGCAATGTGACAGCTATGGAAAACAGTAAATGACTACGAGGAGAGGCAGCAGTATTGTCTTTAATTTTTGTAACAGAAAAACAAGAGGGTATCGGTGAAAAGAGCCTGGCAAAGTTTTCTTTCCTGATTTTTCTTGGGTCACCCGTGGAACACCATGAGAGCTGCAGATGGGATGAAATAAAGTGTTTCACTGGTGCTTTAGAAAAGAGTGCTTTTTTTTTAGAAAAGTTCTTTTAAGAAAAGAAAAAAAAATACATAAAAAGAGGCAAATCCCTCCTTCGGTTATATACATGCCTGTAACTTTCAGTAACTGAAAAGAAACTTCTTTAAATGGCAACTTAAGCAAAAGGAAAAATTCTCCACAATAGATTTTTTTATACCTTTTTCTGAAATGCTTATTTTAGTCATTTGGGGAAAAAATAAATAGAGGGGCAGTAAGAGTCAGCATGATAATAGCACTATTGCAGACATTTCTGAAAGCAAGTCATCGATGAATGGTACAAAACACAATCACTGAGGTTTAAGCCAAGCCGCCAAGGTGTTTTCTGACAAGATGTGTACCTGTAATTTGCATTCCTGCCTTTTGCAGGAGAAGTGTGGAGAACTACTTCAGGCATTGCTGGCCGCAATTTCAAGGGTTACAGGAAAGGAGAAGGATGTTTTTTCTATTGGAAGATGAAGGGGATCCTCCCACAGGCCTCTTCCCAGTTCTTGTGTAAGAAGAGCTGCAGATAGTTTTTCATGGCAACACAGCAGCAGAAGAAATCATGCCGCTTTGCTGGGCAGAGAGGAGCCATGCAGTGCTCCATGGGGATAACAGTGCTGCTCTCCCACCCTTTTGTCGTGCCACCTCAGGTCAGTAGCACGGCAGGGAAGGCAGGCTTGCCCTTTCTCGGCACTGCACCTGGTGTAACAGGCTCCGGAGAGCGATGGGGACAGAATAAGGACAAGACAGCTCTCCAGATTTGCTCGCATTTTCACTTGGAGATGAACCAAGCCCCCCAAGTGTTTATTTGTGAAATGAACATTTTTCAGTATGCTTGTTTTCAGACCAAACACCTCTGCTTTGTAGCTGAACTGCTGGGTGACATCTCTCACACCCCCTTCTCTTGTCCCAGGCAGTCCTGCCCGGGGAGCCCTGTACATGGTACACCCCTTCCCATGGAAACCTGGATGACACCACTACGTTCTGCACTGACGGAAGACTTCGGCTTCAATAAACCTGCAAACAGTGACACGTTTGCATTTCATCAAAAAAGTCCTAGCTAGCTATAACCCTGAAGTGAGGTGTGACCTTCAGGCACAGTACAGAAGAAACAATAAGGACAGCATGTCTGATTATTATACAACAGAGGATGGGAAGGACAGGTACAGTGTATGAGTTAATAACATGAGTCCTGACCACACCGGAGAACGCCTAACGAGATTTGACTGCATTCCTGAAAAATTGCAAAGCAATGCCTATAGGAAGCTTCGTAGTAAATCCCCTGGGATAGCATCTCTTCCAACATCTGCTTTTCAGATCTGGCTCCTTCCTGACCTCTGGACGAAGTGTGTAAATCACCACATACGCGGAACAGGATTTTTGAAGCAAGCGGTAAGCAATGGGTTTGGCAAGGGGTGAATTTAATTCCAGCCTAACTCTTCCAAGCTGATTTGATCTGAAAAAGCCTATGGGTGTGAAAGCCAGATCTGTGAAGACCCCAAGGTCTTGGCACAGCACTTTTGTCACTCATCCTGCCTGCCATCAGCAGCCCCAAGGACACAGGGACATCTCTGCAGGGCAAGAGGTCAGGAAGAAAAGTGGACTCTGAAATGTCATATAAGCAGGAGAAAGGCTCAAATAAAGGGAAAGGTCTGTTTCCTCCTTAGTTTCTCAGTGTAAATGATACAGAACCACTCCAACCACAAGCACCATCAAGGGAAATAGCATCAATCACATAAGATTTGCTACTGATTCTACCATCCATAAACCTTGAGACTTTCTCCTTCAGAGAGGCAGAAAATGTAGAGATCCGTTCATACAGCCCAAATTCCCAAACCTGACTTCTGAGGTGCCCCAGCGTGTAACCCACTCAGCCCCACGCTGTGCTTTTGGTCTGAGGGTTTTACTGAAATTCCATTAAATATTGCCTGTTGTTGTTTAAGCGTGTCCGCTTGGGAGCGGGATTTGAGAGAGCCCGGATCGCATTTATGATTTGGAGCTTGACATAATTCACAGCGGGAGTTTTCTGGCTGGGTGTGCGGAAAGGCACCATCCTGCCAAAACTGCCACCACGGTGTTCTGCCTCCCCCCGCCTCGCCCCCGCCTCCACGGTCACGCACGTTGCAGGTGGTCTGACCTCTGGTGGCAGCAGTGGGGAATTACAGAGGTTTGCCCGGTGGCCGGTGTGAAAAGAGCAGGAACAGAAAAATACCTGGATGAGAGTGCCCATGTGAGCGCAGGTATAAAACACCTTCAAAGGCAGTTGAGTGAATGTAAATCTGCCTGATTTTTTTTTTTTTTTAAATATCAAAGCAAAAGAAGAAGTGTTTTGGTACCCTTTTAGTTTCAAAACAAATAGAGATACTGTAAATTAAAAAACAACAAAAACAACACAGTTTTCCATTTTTTGGAACCCATTTTCAGTTATTTTTATGGGTATTTATTTGAAAGGATAATTTTAGCTTTTTCTAGTTTTGTTGAGGAACTACTGTCTGATCTTGACTAGAAATGTCCTAAATGATTCTGTTACATATACCTTCAAAAATCCACTTTTGTCCAAAAACTTTCACCAGCTTTAAGAAAACAGTCCAGAAAACATGCTTTAAATAAGCAAGTGTTGGTTAAGCAGCCAGAGTTTCATAGGGAAGTTTATTAATGTTGTTCTATAGGAAAAAGCATCCCCAGAGGAAGTAAGCTCTGCCTGGCCATCACGCTCCCTCTCGGATTGCATTCAATATTACATTTGGGGCGAAATTACCAAGCATAATAGACTGGAGATTAACTAAATCAAGTAAAAAAAAAAAAAAAAAAAAAGAGGGGGGTATGAAGACCTAAGGATAAGGGGAACATGCTTGAAATTTCCTGAGAAACTTGGCTCCTTCAGGAGCATGGCACTGGAAAGGGAAAGGACCTCTGTGGGGAGAAGTACGCTTGTCCTCCTGAAAGGAAAAGAGCTTTTTCCGTGACCCAGAGAAACACATAACAAATGCTGTTGAAATATCCTGAGCTCTGGACTCAACAATATCCACATGCCAGGCTGATCTACATGTTGCTGATGTTAATATATACGCTGATTCCTGAGTGAGCTGTCTCTTACTTTGATGGAGCAGACCCACCTTGTTGCACTGAAACAGACAGACAGAGCAGACTGATGAGAAATTTCAATATTGGGTCTGTAGGTCTTAAACGTAGGTTTCTGTGAGACTTTCCAGAGAGTTTCAAGCAATAAAATTCTTAACCAACACTTTCTGCTTATCAAAACTGCAAGGTAAAAATGTTTGAGATGCTGTCTCAATTTTAGAATCAATCTAGAAGGATAAGGATTTTTGTGGTACTGTTACAAAATGCTGAAAAAGTCAAATGCAACTACTTCTTTCTTTGAAAAGTCCTGCAATTATAAAGGGGGGTCATTTTTCACTGGAAAACATCAATTGCCTCTGAATAAATAGAAGACACCCCCACACACACCCTTCTCCATATCATTTGGCAACATACCTACCTTTGTCATATCCTTTTTTGTTCAGCTAAACTAAAAATCTCTACAAGTTTCTAAGAATTGAGATGTTATTTATGTAAATGTAAGTAACAAAAACCTTTGCTGAAATGACTGGGACACCTGGGAGCAGAGGCCTCTCAGCTCCTGGCTTACTTGCGGAAGTGTCCTCCAACTTCTCTGAACTGCTCAAAATTCTGGCAAGTCTGGCCCCGGACAAATGACTGTAGAAATGTCTAATAAATAAACAAATTCCCCTGCATTTCGTCAGATTTGGGACTGCAGGAATACACCCTTGGCTTTTGAGAAGCCTGTCTGACCACACTCAGCTCTGCAAAGGAAACCGAGCAAATAATGCATCTATTATTCCTCGTGAATTATTATTTTTCTTCAGAAGAAGGAACGAAAACTGGGTAAGAGGCAAGCGGAGGTGATTCCTTGATAATCAAGCCCTCCTTTTGTCCTTTTCAGCGGAGTTTTATTTGCAAATGCCCATTCTGCACAAGCTTTAAAAGGCCTCAGCTTCTGACAATGCCGTGTCCTCATTGAGGCTGACCTGGAGCGGACCTCTATTTACCAAATATAAAGATGCTAATTATTTCGTGTATAGGCCTTAACGTGATTACAGAGAGCATGGACACTGGTTGTTGTTATAGCAATCTGAATTAAATTATGCTTGTGCCAGCATAAATAGGATCCCCTCATGAGTTTATGGGGCTGGCATTTTAACGTGGCATCTCAGCAGCTTGGTAAAAATGACAACAATTTCACTGTTGTGCCAGCTAAAGCAGGCAGGGTGAGAGAATGACAAAAAAAAAGAAATTTCTTGAGCAAACCCCGAGGAGAGAGATCTGGGCGTTATGTGAAGCCCAGAGATGGCTTTGCTGCCCCTCTGAGCATTGCAATAAATGCTTGTAAAAAAAAAAAAAAAAAAATGAACCGGAGTTATAAAAACTAAACTTAGGCCAGGCTTTCCTTGTTAAAGGAATGCCTTTGCGCCATGGAAACAATCGTAGTATTCAAGCCCTGCAACACAAATGAGGTAACGAAGTTATTAGGCTGGGGACAGGCGTGCACGTCGGGGGGCAGGGACTGCCCAGGGCCCAGGGGGGGCAGCGAGGCAGGCGGTGGGTGGCAGGGAATTTCGGAGAGCCAGCTGGAAAGACAGACGCAGCAGGAGAGTCAGACCGGTGCCTTTGGCCAGCCTTGGCCCCTGCCATGGCCAGCAGGACCTCAGGCCCTTGGCAGGAGGCAGGACATCCCTCAGAAAGGCTCCGAGTGGCCATGCCACTGTCCTGTAGCATCCCTCCTGGGAAGCCATGCTGCACCAGCTGCAGCTTTACTACACAGCTTTGGGAACAGTTGAAGGTGACAGAGTGTCTTCTGCCTCCTTTCTGCTGTTTAGGGGGACATTGTCAAAAGCTCCCCGAGGGCCAGGGCAGTTGGTGCTTCCAAGGGAGAAGCTGCGTCTGCCTGCTGGCTCTGCTCCCAGTGAGTTGTCCCCATGGACGAGAGCAAGGAGGGCATCCCAGGGGTATCCCTGCTGTGGAGCGAGCCTGCACGAGCCCTGCGCCCATCCGCTGCTCACCGGTGGGGAGACCCAGTCCTAGAGCCCCGAGGAGTGGCGGCAAGGGAGGGACGGACAGAGCTATAATAAACAGCATGTGCCTGTCCGAATTGTAAACAGCGTCATTGTGGTCAGGAGGGAAAAGGTGTTAGCTTCTCACAGGAGCTCCATCATGGGTAACTCTGACTAAAAAAGATGTTAGTCTGTCAGAGGTGTGAGTCTCCTGGTGGCACCAGCAATGCAAGTCATGCATTGAAAGCCCATGCTGTCAGTACTACAGGGATCTCACCGCAGCAGAAAAATCACTGCATCAGATACCTGGTGGAACGTTTCACCTCCAGAAACCCATAAAAAAATGAGCTGAAATCTAGGCAGATGTATTGCAGCCGATGGGATGACACACACATTTTGAATTGTGCAGGTGCTTAAGGAATTTGTGAAATCAGGGATTGTAGTTTGCTTTCATTTCCAGCACTTTACATAATTTGATTTTCTGGGTATATTGTTAAGTCAGAAACAAGCAACAACATCAAGTCTACTCTACAGACAAGAATCGCACATCTACCACATACTTTCAAGGAACTCACTTGGAAAGTTTCTGAATATATGACCTTGTTAGCCAGGGCTTGTGTGCTCTGGGATCATGGTGAGCCACGAATGTGAAAGAGGCCGGGAAGGAACCAGTTCACAGGGGAATTTCTACAGAGTAGAGCTCACCAATCCAAATGGCCCAAGACACTATCTTTGAAACTGTGAAAGGCTGCGATAACAGCAGAGCAGCAAATGCAGCTTCCCTGGTTCTCACTATAGTCCACCCCCCTCATAAACAGTGAAATGAAAAAGGAAAAATTACCCTAAAGTCTGGCACTTTCAAGCACATATTTACATCATACAATTGCCATATAATTACAAGCATTAATTGCCCTAAGAATCAAATACTGCAGGAGGAAAACTTTGCGATCAATAAGTATTATTTGCAGTTAGGCTTGTTGGGGGGTAGGCTTAAGCAATTCTTGTCATAACTGATCACCTGATGGGTCATGGTAGATTTTCCTCACACCCCAGAGCAGTGGTGGGACAATGCCAGTGGGGTAACGCCCGAGGGGCAGGTTCAAATCCTGCATGGCTTCAGCATTTGTTGAAAACAAGAGTTGGGGAAGACTTTTTCTTGGAAATGGGATCACCACCCAATCCATTCATGCATTCTGCTGTCAGTAAACATCCTCCTCTGTCCTGCTCTATCTGTTTCTCCAAGGTGGTCGGTCCCTGTCTTGCTACAGGGTGCATCCATCGCTGGCTGGAGTGTCAGACCTGCTCACAGGAGGCTGCCCCATCACACGGGAAGCCCACACAGCCTAGCAGAGCCTCAGCAGCACCAACAAAAATTATTTTACCCTTCCAGGGATGACGACATCAACTCTGATGTCTCTCACCACCCTGTGTGAGTGGCATTATTCTCCTAGCCGTCCAGGGAAACCTCCATCCTGGCCCAAACAGGTCCAGCATCGAGACTGCCAGGGCTTTGCCTTCTCTGGATGATGGCTCATCTCCAGCTCCAGGCAACACCAGCTTTTGGCCCTTGGTTCCTGTGTTTGAAGGAGCCAGTCCAGAGGTGCTGCCCATCCTCCTGACCAGGAGCGGGGAGGAAGAAGAGTGATGGAGGTGGAGGGATGCACATTGTGGGGCTGGTTTGACACTGGCAATAAAGCCACAGCTGCCCCTTTTTAAGGCAACAGCCTCAGCTTGTGGCCAAAGCCAGCCCTGTACTCCAGCAGCAGGACCCAGCCTTGAAAGCTGATGAAGCATCTTAATGATCACAGGAACTGGAGGGGAAAGAGCGACTATTCACACAAATAAATTTTGGTGGATTTTTTTTTCCGTGTGACGCCTGAAACAGGAGCTTCTTCCTTCCCTCCCTCACAGCAGCCGTATTTCTCCTGTACAGCTGCACTCAAGGCAATGCAGTTGGGTCGCGGATTCACCTGCAATAGGTGTCTCAGCACCGCAGCGCACGGGGGATCTTCTTGCCGTCAGCAGTCGTGGTGGCTGGATTTTATCTAGATTCCATCCATGGATCTTAATATAGATCTTTGTTATGTGAGATTGAGTACTGTTCCTGTGAAAGCATTGCCTTTTGGAACAACATTTCAATGAGTTTATTATAAGACCACTCATCAAATTGAGGGGGGTGGGGGGGGATGAAGGAAGGGACAAGCTATTTTAGGAATTGAAAACGAATTCATGGTATTTAGCAAAGAGCAGTCTTTTAGGCACCTTCAGACTTATTAAAAAAAAAAAAAAAAGAAAGAAAGAAGGAAAAGTAAGGAATCGGGCTTCGATAAAAACAAATACAAATCTTTATGTAATGTGTGTCAGTTCCCTGTGGCCATAAAGATAACTCAGCATAAACTCAACAATGTGAACTTACAAAACAGATATAGGAATAAGCTAAGCTGATGTTATGGGGCATGGACTAGGATATGGACTAAATGGGATATGGACTAAATGCAATTGAATAGTTTACTGAAGTAATGTGACACAGAAGATATCGAGACGGTGCACATACTAGTCTGGCTTCATTTTCACAACAGCAGGGCACTTTGAAGCGAAGGAACAAAAAACAGTTCACTATTTCTGCAAAGGTCTCCAGATAACAGTGCAGTCTGAATGCCATTAATGTTAGTACCGCTGGATGTTTTACACCAACTTGACTTTTGCTGTTCCTTCCTGAATTTGAGAAGAATTATTTACCTGTAAGTCTTGTGCTGCTGGCATATGCAGAGGCTGTACTGGGGAGGCAGTGGGCCAGAGACAAGAAATGGGAGCTTTCCTCAGCTATTAATTTCTTTCCCCACTAGATGGCCCATATCTCTACCCATGAGCCAGGGAAAGGATGATTTCTTCCCTGCACGTATTTCTGCTCCACAGAGCAATCCCATGCCGGCAGGCAGGCTCTGCAGGCTCACAGCAGAACCTATTCCCTGCTGCCCTAAACCTGGCATCGCTGAGGGCTCTGTTTTGGAAATCCCATCCTCTGTATCTAGGAAGAGAGGCGCAGCTCCCAAACCCTACAATACGTGCCATTTCACATTCAACTATCCACCGGAGAACCAGTGCCAATTCTGATGGTGTTTTTCCAGAAAACTGTATTTGGAAACTCATATCCTGAATTTAAAGGCGACTCCCCTGTTTTTACAGCATGCGAATATTTCACCCGCACGTTGCTATTCGTTTTGCCGCTCCACAGAGACATTTACACAGCTTTAAGCAGGTCTGATACTGCCCAACAGAAAGCAGAGTGCATCCTCTTTTATATCTATGTGCACACCTAGGTACGTAACTCCCTCCCCACATTGAAGGGGAAAAAACTACTCCTCTCCCCCCTCAAAAAAATATCTCTAGCTACGTTAACCTGTGAAGATAAAAATAAGGTATTTAAGTTCCTCTTTGTGCCCCAATCAGGACAGGAAAAAAGCAGCCCCTTGTAAACATATTTACTTACAGCTAGAGAGCAGGAAGGACTGGCATGTTTCAGACAAAAAAAGTAATCTGTTCAGGAGTGAGGACCTCTGATGTAAAAATGGAATCACACCAGCACGGCAGCCAAATCAGTGTTTTTTTAGCTTGAGGAACTTGGATCCAGGTAAACTAGAAAACCTGGCATGCCCACTCCAACCAGAGACTTCATGCTAAGAAAGGAATCAGACACACAGCGAGGAAAACTCTCTTCTGTTACAGCTTTTATGACACGACCATCTCCTTGCATTACATCTGCACTGCTCCTAACTATACGTGAAAATCATATAGCCTAAGGAATCCATGTCCTTATGGTGGAGGCATAAAATATGCACACACATTATTAAAGTTGCATTAGTTTCGTTCAATCTGCAACTCAAGACCTTAGAGGCATTGTTGCCTTGAGCAAATACCAGTTTTGGTAGTTAAGGAGCATAAATGCTAATTCCTTCTCTGATATTCACCTAGCTTGAAACTTCAGTTATGTCACTTACGCTGCAGTTTCCGCACTTGTGAAGCACGGAGGAAATAGCAGTGTGTTTGCCTCGCAGGGGCATCTTGAACTGTTAATGGTTGAACTCTGCTTTGAATGTCCAGGGTGCTGCTGCTTAATGGCTCTGTATTTTTAAAACCCGCTTCTTTTTCAAGAAGTCAGAGGCCTTTTTAGTGGTTCATCTGGTTTTCCCTTGGTCACCCTTGTGACAGGCTGTGAAGCTGTTCCTGGAGGAGAGAAGGAAGGGATATCGAATGGCAGAGCATGGGTGGCAGGGCACGCTGCCTTTCAGAGGGACACTGCAGCCGCACGGTGATGCATCGAGCCCAGCACACATCACCCGCAGTGGGCCCTGCAGTGTGCTCCCAAGGACACGGCAGGTATTCCCACATAACTCAACCCATCAGGTGGTCAATATTATACTACAGGGACAAGCTACACATTCCTGACCTCCTCTGTCACTCGTGCCAAGAAAGAGGATTAATGACCCCTGTAAGGACCAGAATAGGAATGGTACTAGCAAATATCAATCTTCCTCCTTTCTGTGCTGTCCAGATCTATACCTCAGCACAGACCAAGCCTGCTTCTGAAAATTCCCAGAACTCCTAGCCAACAGCACCAAAATCCTCGTGCCAGGATACACTGTCAGTGTAACATGCTCCTCTCTCCCCTCAGTGCCCTGTTTACCCCGCTTCTTGGGGTGGTTAATACGCAAATGCCTTGCCTACCTCACGTATCCTGACAGACAGACCCATGTGCTTCATGACCCTCAAGGAAGAAGTATGACCATCTCCAGCCACCACATATCCGTAGCAATTTACCCTGGCCATTGCTGTACGATCTCTGTCTCTCAAGCAACTGAAGACATGAACATCTCAGGCCCATCCAAGACAGGTAACCAGAGGTTGATGTGTCAAGTCATGGCTGTTCTGTGGAAAGGCCTTGGGCCTTACAAATTAAGGATTGTACTAATTTGATAGGCAACAAAACACAGCATGCAACAGGTGAGCAGTCTGCTGTTAACTAGAGCACAGGGAGCCTAAACCAAAGATAACTGAGGTTTTGTATAACCTCAGTGGAGCTGGTGTAGGACTGCAGCCTTTCTCCCTCGCCAACATATGTGGCAGAGTTCTCTTTTCTTCTTCAGCAATTAGAAGTGAGGCCTCAGAATAAAAAGCAACCACTATAATACAGCTGCAGCACTGATGTCAGATGTGCATAACCCAAAGCATGGAGAAAGAAAGCAAGAGCACATTGCATATGAATAATTCTCTCCATGAAGTCATATGGCCAGTCAGTTGGTGGAATAACAATTTTAGTAGCACTTTTTCTTTTCCCTGGGAGAGAGACCCTCAGAAATTGAGTTCTTAGTATCAAATAATACTAAGTATGGTGTTCCTCAGGGCTCCGTATTGAGACTGGTGCTGTTCAACATCGTTGCAGGCAACATGGATGGTGGGATTGAACGCACCCTCAGCAAGTTTGCTGACAACACTAAGCTGTGTGGAGTGGTTGACACACTGGAGGGAAAAGATGCCATCCAGAGGGACCTAGACAGGCTTGAGAGGTGAGCCCGGGAGAACCTCATGAAGTTCAACAAGGCTGAGTGCAAGGTCCTGCATGTGTATCAAGGCAATCCCAAGCACAGATACAGGACTGAGAACAGCCCTGAGGAGAAGGACTTGGGGGTGTTGCTTGATAAAAAGCTCAACATGAGCCAGCAATGTGCACTGGCAGCCCGGGAAGCCAACTGCATCCTGAGCTGCATCAAAAGAAGTGCGGCCAACAGGTCAAGGGAAGTGATTTTTCCCCTCTACTCTGCTCTCATGAGACCCCACCTGGAGTACTGCGTCCAGCTCTGGGGCCTCCAACATAAGAAGGACAGGGACCTGTTGAAGAGAGTCCAGCAGAGGGCCACAAGGGTGACCATACGGATGGAGAACCTCTCCTGTGAGGACAGACTGAGATAGTTGTGGTGGTTCAGAGAAGAGAAGGCTCCACGGAGACCTTATAGTGGCCTTCCAGTACCTAAAGAAGGCCTAGAGGAAAGATGGGGAGGGACCCTTTTAACAGGGAGCGTAACAATAGGATGAGAGGCAATGATTTTAAACTGAAAAAAGGTAGATTTAGATTAACTATTAGGAAGAAATTCTCTACTGCAAGGGTGGTGAGACACTGGAACAAGTTGCCCAGAGAAGTGCTGGATGCCCCATCCCAGGAAGTCTTCAAGGCCAGGTTGGATGGGGCTTTGAGCAACCTGGTCTAGTGGAAGGTGTCCCTGCCCATGGCAGGGAGGCTGGACCTAGATGATCTTTAAGGTCTCAATCACGATGTCTCCTACACAGCAATCAATCCTTTCAGCCACTGATCCTTTGATCCTTTGGTCACTGGAGAAATGCAGTTTAAGATAATACAGTCTAAGATAATATGACTAATATCTAAGTTTAAGATAATGCAGATGTATGCATTAGGATGAATGACTGACACAACTGATTTCCACATTCTCATGATACTGAACTGTTGAAATTTGGTATAATCATACAGTAGGAATGGAGCTGCATATAAGCTGTTGGAGGAGAAGCAGATTTCATTTTTGATGTTTCCTTCTGAGATCACCAGAAGGTCAGCTTTTTTGTTGAGTCTGGTCTCAAGCACTGATGCTCCCTTTAAACTGAGATTTTCAAATTCATTCTGGTCCTCTGATTATGGAAAAAACAACCTTAAAATTTAGTATTTCTGTCACAAAGAGGTCATCACTAATATTTTATCATACTATTTCATTTTCCATCTGTGGGACATGTAGGACATGAAACTTCTAATTTGCAGAAATTAAAGCTCCTTTGAGGTCACTAGTTCAGTTTTTTTGAGCTTTAGGCAAGATACCTCTCAAAGGGAAGCAAGCACATTGTAGACATTGACGCTGATGATGTCACTGTGAGCTAACAGGTCAGCTGTGGTCAGTTAATAGAGTGTTGAGGTCCGTACAAAGAGGATCCTCATTTTGGATGAATCTGAGCACACACATGCAGGAGATTCCACAGTAAATAACAGTTTGACAGTTATGTTACTGTTTCATATTATGTTCCTCCTTAATAACACTAATTGAGCAACGTGTTGGGATCCAGGACCTGAAAACTCTTTAGCTGTCTAATAAAGAGCAAAATCATTGGAAGAAAAGTGTCTTAAAGCACCATGGAAGGTGCTTTAGGTATCACGTTTCCATAGAAATTTCAACTTGCTGAGTATCACATTATTGACCACCCCCTTCTCTCCGAGAAACACATCACGATCTTTTCCAATCCTTCTTCTAAGAAGATTTCCCATGTTTAGAAGCAAGAATCCCATGGAGTTTGTGAGGAATTTTGCTATTGCTAATAACTTTCCACAGCAGGTGCTCTGAGCCTATGGCAGGCAGTTATGAATCTGCACTTAGGCACAAGTACTTAAGTCTCTACTGTAGTTAAAATCTCATCCTGAGTAAATCTGTGATATGTCAATCAGAAGACAAGTCAGAGCTGATGAAACATCTCTGTAATGCTGAGGAACAGCGCAGTGATTGTGAAGGCAGTTTAGGTCAATGATTATGAAATTCTGCACCCAAAAGGACATACAGGTAATCTATATAAATCTTTAAAGCCCTCACAGGATTAAATTTAAAATGATCTAATATCAGGCTAATGCTTTCCTCTCAAAGAGAACACACTGCTTCTGAGCAGGAGCTGTAGGCAAGCCTCAAATCATCTCTTTCCAGCCAGTTACAACAGAATGGGTCACTAATCAAAGCTTTTCTTCCCCTTGCTCAAGTGTGCACCTAACAAAAGGTTATTTCCATGACACAGAAACTGAAAGACCAGAAGAATGTAAGTGTGCAACAGCTCCCATGTTCTGCAAGTTCTTGGGCATAATAAAGAAGTTACGGATGTGCCTAAGCCCTCTAGGAAACCAGTAGGTGATTCAAAAGCTTAACACACTTTGAAATGTAACCCAGGTGAACTATCCTCAGCACGTCTCAACAGAAAGTTGTCACTTCCCTCTTACCTACCACACTAATTCTGAGCAGGAGCTGTATTGACATAGGTTGGAAAAGCAACAGGTGTTGATGAAAAAGCTGGGAGGCCAAATATCCTCTTCATCAGAAGCGATGAAGTGCTTTTCTAATCCTAGTGGACATTCTCTGTAGGCTTCATAAAATATTTTCCCCAAAAAGATTAAAAGACTATTCATTTGCTCTTGCAGCAGCTACTCCACAAAGGACAACATATTGCCTGGCTTTCCTCTAAATTCTCTGTACATGCCTTTCCTTTGACTGGAAGCTTCTCTGATCAGAGAGTGCTTGGCAGATACCTAACATTTACTTGTGATTAATTAATTGTAATCAGAGAGGCCTGTAGGTATAGACAGATTGCTCACCTCCCTGGAGAAAACATTGCCTTTCTCATGTCTAATATCTGCAAATGAAACAAGAACCCCAAACATCACCCTTTGTCATCAGCCTGTTGGAAAATTTACATTCAGGGACTAAACAATGGGAAAGGCAGCAACATGTCCCACCCAAGAACTCTGAGTAAATTCCCATCCCCTTCTCTGTTTCCAGCCATGAGCGAGGGCATTCAGATGTGGAGAAGACATCCATCTCCAAGCTACTGGAGATGAATCCTGGTGAGTTCCCTGCCATCTGCGGGCAGCACAAACCTTGTGCTCCCCAGGAATAACCTACAGCCCTATGACAGCAATTTCTGCCTCCTGAGCAACCCTCTGCAACCAAAACACTCCCTTCTCTAAAATCCTCTCAACATATAAAGCAGAAAAGCCCAAACTCTAGAAGAAAGGAACAAAAGGAAGGAGGCTGAGGGGATGAATCTGGAGGTGACTCCTCCACACACCTGTTTCCACACTTACATTAGCACACCATGCATCACAGGAGAAACTTGCTCTGGGAATGAAAGTCACCAAATACTGCTTCTCCTGGAAGGTTTTGGGTGCAAGGACGCAATCTGACCAAATGCTTCTGTTCCTCAGAAGCTGCCTGGTTCTGAGGCAAATCAACACACAAAAAAGAGCCATCCTCCAGCCTGTTGCTGCAAAGATTTTGGCATAACAGCAGGTATAAGTAGCTACTCACGGGAAAATGGTAACAAGTGATCTGTGACCAAAACCAGCCTGCATGACTTGCCCATACAGGACAGCGAAGCATGTTAATACGACACATTCAGATGTGTGCCTTTTCTGCCCTTTGTGAGTGCTCAGTGTAACAGAGGATATTTTCAACAAAAAAATCCAGTTTCTTCCAGAATAAGCAGTATTAGCATGCAGAAAGGGTGATGACTAATGCTGGACAAATTAATTTCGTTGCAACATTTGTTTTATGAAAAGCCTCAAATGAACCTGTTTAGTTTATTTCCAGAAAGCAGTGCTCTTTACTGATGACTGACTTTTACTGATGGCATTCTTAGAAACCCCCAAATGATCAGTTTGGGAGTTGTCAATGTGGTTATTTGCAGGTGATGAAGAAAGGAAGTAAATAAAAATATGATTTGACATTTCATTAGTAATGCTAGAGATGGCTGTGCACAGAGCAGAGGCAATGAATATTGCACCTGCTGGAGTGCAAGCAATAAAGGCAAATGCATAGCCTGCTCTGACCTCTAGCCTTCATTACACAGAACAATATGCTGTTCGCTGTATCTGAAATCATACTATGCTTGTGATAGCAGCAACCAGTGGCTGGATTTACATCCACCCAGCCGGAGTTAAATTGCTATGATTCAGCTACCTCCTTCCTTTCTCTCTTGAACATAACCTGTCTTCTAGCTAGACTGCTGCCTTTCCAGTTGGGAATAAGCCACTGTTTTAAAGAAAAAGAACTGTGTGGGTGGAATGAAATGCTTGGAGGATATATGCTCTGCCATTTAGATATTTTTTTCCCTAATAAAGAAAGGGTGCAAAAAAGATGCCAGAATCCAAAGCACAAACCCAAGTGTGCAACTGTATCTTTGAGCTTCTCTCTTGATCATTTAGATAACCAGATAAAAAAGGCAGAATGCAAGGTTCCAATTTCCAGACTAACTCCAAGCAATTAGTGGTGAATAGTCCAAATATTTTAATGGTAGCAAAGATTAATGTTAAAGTGATATTCCTCTATAAAGGATGTAGTGATTTACACGGTATACAATGGTATAAATAAGATCAGAGTTTGACCCCGTATGAACATATAATCAATCCATGAGCTACCCTGTGAACAAAAAGGCATTCCTTGTACTTGATACTTGAAGAGATTATGAGAAAATGATACGCTTTGTATGAAACATAGTGCTCACGCTTGTGCCACTATAGCTTGAAGAAAAGGTTACATTCACAAACCATTATTAATAAGAACCTTATTTTTCTCCTGGCCATCTAGTTTCTTGACTTAAAAACAAGAGCATCTAGAAAACACTGTGTTGGTTTTCCATCTGGTGTGGGTGATAAAAATGATTTCCCAGCTCCAGTCTTGCACAAGATGCACACACTTGGCTCTAACAGTGGTTGGTGAGAAGTGAGAAGTGCACTAGAGATTGGAGTCCACTAACAGTCAACCTCCCTGGTATCTTCTGGCAGAAAATGTAAAACTCAGCAAAAAACCACAATTTCCCTGCCCCTCTCAAACTGTCAGTCCAGTCTACACACCATCACAGTTGGATGCATCATGATGGGAAAGTCTAAAGGTGTTCACGATATGGCTGAGTCTGTGTAATGGATCTCAGCTTATCTTGACTAAGGAAATTATTATGTGTAAATCTATATAGAGAGATACATAGTAAAAGATACATATTTATCTAGGTATAAATACATAAGGATAGATATAGATATAAAGATATTAAATACATAGAAATAGAATATATCCTGCTTTACAGATGGGCTACAGAAAATTTTTTGTGTCCAGCAATTCCTGTCTCTCTTTGGAGACCTGGCCAGTCTCTGCCGCCCTCTGCTTGCTGGGTTAATCCTCTCCCTTTTTTGGCCTTCTTCTTCCAAAGAACAATTAACTTGTACTGGTTTATGCCTGAATTAATTAATTTTGTGTTCCAATGAGGATGAAAATCAATTGTCTTGTTGACTAGGCTGCTCACATGCACACACACCTTTCCAGGATGCAACTCAACAGCACCCAGGAAACTCAGACTAAGGCATGACCTGATGGTGACAGTGAGAAAACTAAACAATTCCTCACTGGAAGCCAGCAAAGGGTAACTGTGCTGGTGGAAAGACCGCCTAGCTACTGCACAAATGGCAGAGCCTTTCCTAGAGACTCAGAATATATACAAAGCATTGGACACTTTTCTGTCTGGCTATGAATTCAGATCCAAAATTACTCTATCAGAGCTCTGCTTTCAGCTTAACCTTGCTCCCTAGTTCAGAGGAGTACTGCAGGCCGCGAGGAACAGAGCAACCAACAGTTATTGACAAGCCTGCATCTTAGGGTATCTGGTAGCATCACATTTATGGCATTCATCAAATGGGTGGAAGACACAAGGAAATTTGCTCAGGTACAAAGAGGAATTGAACCGAAGAGGAACTGAGCTGTGACCACAGAGCTCAAAGATGTGGCAATAACTGTCCCGCCTCTGCATGGCAAAGGGTCAGTGAGAGATGTTCAGTCACTATAAACAATGTTTTTGCCAGTAAATAAAACCTACCTGTGGAAAAAAATCGCTCAGCTGTACTCCTGCATCACTTAGCCGTTTATGAAAATACTGGCCTAACCCAGCAGAAGTCATCACCAGGTTCCAATAGGAAACAGAAAAAAAAAAAAGTAAATAAAGAAAATGAAACTTTTCCAATAGAATAAAGATTTATTGTTTACTTTTAGAGTGCAAAGGGCAGGTGGGGCATCTGGCTCTTGATATTCAGTGGAAGTCAGCATTTCCATGCCTTTTGAAAATTTCCCTCATAATTTCCAACAAAGAGCCTAGACAGTGAGAAAGGAGGAACTGTCCCAATCATCTGGATAAGTAAGTGAACTAAACAGTCCATCTTGGTCTGGCATCTCCGCAGAAATTAGTCTGAGACGGCTGGTTTCTGATCCCTTGTGAATCACACCACCTATCTTCAAGGCAGCAATGGAGACAGTACCTAGTCTTATATATCATTCACAATCCATAACATTCGAAGTACAGGACTAATCCTTTGAATGAACTACTGAAATACGGAGTTAAGGGTTCGCAATCTGTTCTCAGAAGAGGAAAAAGGAAGTAGTAGCTATGTTCTTGTTTTGTTCAGTTAAAATCAAAACTTTCTGTTACACTGAATAAGCAAAGAACCATAGGTTCAGGCTACAATGCCGATAAAAATACAGTCAAGATGGCAAGCATGGAGTCTGGGGGCTGCACACAAGCACATGTTTAAAACCAAGAATGCACCCTTTGCTGCAACATTCACCAAAGGCGAATGTCCAGCACCTTTGAAGCGCTTCTTTGAACCATGGTCTCTGGATCTGGGCCAAGAGAGAAACAAATTCCCGGCTCCAGTGAGCTTTGCAACCTGCCCTCAGGTATATAAATCTCAAGGCACCTCATCTAATTACAGTTTCAAGAGTAAAATATTGGAGGAAGTAGTTTTAAAAAAATGTTGCCCTCACTTCTGCCACATAGATATTTATGATCTCATCTCTGTCTGCAGGGTCAATACTTCCACCTAGAGGTGGTTTTCCATAAGAATGTCAAATTTATGTTGACGCTTTTGTAGAGTCGTTCAGCAGAAACGAATGGGCTGGAGACTGGAGAAAGCTGATGTCTGCAGCCAATTATTCCTGTTTGGCAGGAGTCCTTCCTTCTGTTTTTAAGTTGTGGCCTATCATTTCCCCATGATTCACTTACACTTCAGTGTTAAACCAATGTACAGACCCAGTGCAAAGCTTAGACACAGTCAGAAGGCTCCAGTGCGTTATGCAGTGAAGCCAGTTGGCGATTCAGAGGAGCTAAAACTCTGACCTGTTTACTTTTAAAATCAAACCTTGTCTTCCTGGCTTACTGGAGAGCTAGAGACAATGTAAAGGGAGCTTTCTCACCTTCCCATTGATGATCTCTCCTGAAGTCTGTTTGGAGGGGATGAAATCCTCCCTCCAGCTCAGTAGAAGACATCTACAAAAATTCATCTTTAAAATACACTTTAGAAGTGTTGCATAGGGCCCTCTAGACAGAGATGAACTTTAAAGAGCAGTGGCATAGCGATTCTTTTAGCACACGCATGCTGTCTCTGAAAATCCAGCGGTCTGCTCTCCTTACTTCAGAAATGAAAAATTGGCATAACATTTTTGCATTCAGTGGCCTGAATTCTGTTTTCATGTGCATATCTGGTACCCTGGTATGACTTTAAACATACTCAGATACAGCTGCTCTGATTGCTGACAGCAGAAGACCTAGAACGGTTCACACTGATTTCATAATTGTGACTTAATACAAAGGCAAGCGATGAGTGTATTTGTTTTAACAATGTCAGATTTTTTTCAGCTTAAAACTTTTTTTTTTATTTTGGAATATAATTGGCATTATATATTATTCTGAATTTTGAAAACCTCAACAATTACACTGTTCTTGGAATACCAGGAAAGTTAAGTCTGTCAAAACCAAGGATGCTGCCTTACAGGCTATGAATGCAATCCTGATCACATTGAAATCAGTTCTACAATTTAATTTGACTTCAGGGGAGCCAAAAATTTATTACCAACCATAATTACTCAGAAACTGGATGCGCTACCTTCACAGGGGCTTTCTACAACAAGTTACGTGTCTGGGTTTGCTGAATTTAACTGAATGTAAGGTTTCTGAAAAAATCTCGGTGGAAAACATCCTGCTTCGATGTTTCCATGTTTACATGCCATTCTTTTTTATCTGAATGTATTTTATTAAACAAGTTGGGCTCCTAAAATTCTGTTTGTGCTCTTAAATAGCTTGTTGGTTTGGGGGATTGGGGTGGTTGGGTCTTTTTTTTTTCAGAAATGCTGATCAGCTGACATCTTTGTGCTGTGGGGATAGGATTGCTGCAGCATGCAAAGCTGTGCCCTCCGAGCTACTCGGTTGTGCCCGGCACAGCACATCTGCCTTTCCCCTGTCTGGACCTGAAGGAGCGCAGTGTAAGATCTCTCCCACTGCAGTGCTCCTCGCAGGTGTCCGTCTCCCTGGGCACTGCCAATGCCAAGCTGTGGGACCAGCCAGCATCCCGCTGCCAACCGAGGAGCATCACCGACCGAGGGCCTCGCAGAAGCTCCCTCTCAGCCTCCCCATGCCGGGCTTCAAAGGTGGGGTGCAAGTCTTGCTTTTTCTTCTTGCTTTTCTGAAGGAACAGGCGCAAAGAACACAGCCGCACATCTTAGCTGCGAAATGGGACTAATGCGCTGCTTCTGCCTTACAGAAATCCCATGAGGATGCACTGGGGCTGTTGAAGTCCGGCTGAGGTCTGAAATTCACCAACATGCAGCATCCAGAAATGCTGTGTTTGTTCCCGTTCTGTGCATCTCCTGACAAGAGAAGAAGGTGGCATGCGGGACCATGGGTCTCCCTCGTTTTTTGATAGGCTTCACCTAGAAAAAAAAGTCTGTTCCTTTTCACTACTATTATTGTATAGTTCAGGAAAAGAGACTTCAGGGGAGACATGTGAAACCCTTTTCTGTATCATTTGCTCAGTTATGCTATCTCAATGACTGTTGTGATTAAAGTAAAGCGGCTCCATAAAGTATGGACCTTTAACTTGGCTTAATGGCATTTAAAGCTTGTTCCTTAGAGGAAAAGAAAAGAACTGTATCAATGAAACCTTGTCTTTACTGTCACACCTTGTCAGTTACCAGTACAACCTCACCAAAATCTACATTCTAAGGCAGTACTCGGACCCCAGACATATATCAGTACAAAACCATGGTGAATCTGTGCATGGAAAATTCTTCTTCACATATAAAGATACCGATCAAATTTATCCATTAAATACTAGACAAGTAATGCCCAACTTTTTTATCTCAGCAAGCAATGGGGCTTCACCAGCAGCAGCAGAAGTCCTGCTCTATCCTTGTTACCCTACTGCCAGCAGTGAAGCTGTCCCCATAGCCAAAGCCAACATGATGGACTTGGTCTCCTCAAGCCTTTGCTGTGAGGAGACTGAAGGCCTGATGTGTTTGGGCAGCCTAGCACTGTTCCTCGCACTGAACACTGAGGGGTACCATGGCCAAATGGTACCCCTCTTGGGTACCTTACAGATAACAAGGGTGACTCTAAGCACAACACAGAAACGAGCAAGATTGGTGACACAGAAATTGAGCATTTATGTTGCTTTCCAAGTCCATGAGGCCTGTACTCTGACAACCATGCAGAGGTGGAAACACCACCCAGGGCTTAAATTTCTATAGGAGTGGAGGAGGAAACCTTCTTACTCAAAATATCTAACTGGGTAACACATCTCAGGAAGAAAAGCATGATCACATCAAGAAAAAAAGTTGCTACTATGTGTTTTTTTAATATTCTGTTATGCAAAAAGTAAGTTAATAGTTAACTAGCTAGGCCCACATGCTATGTGTGATAGTAAGGAGGGTGTGAATGAGGAAGATTAAGGGTTGTAGGAACACAGTCGTGCAACTATTCAGCTGATTTGTATGAATGTCCTAGTGGTTTTACCCATGCTTCTTCCTTTTTTTTTCCTTTTTTTCTTTTTTTAAGAAAACATGTTGGACGCAATCCTGGTCTCTTTGAGATGAATGGAAAAGAACATTGACTCACTTTGTGTGGGCACTGTAGAAGAAAGTGGTGGGTATTTTTTTCAGGGAGAACTTAAATAACAAGCTGGGTGGACCAGCGTAGTGAAAGACGACCGAGACTGCCGTGCAAAAGTGGTTGGCGGTGTTGTGATTTTTTTAAAAAAAGAAACTAGGGCAGAAAAAAAAGATTGTAGGTGGCTTGCTACTTCATTTGGGGGTGGGGAATGGTGGGGTGAGCACAGCCATTTTGGAAAGCTGAGCAAGGGACAGCTTGCTCAGCAAGGGACAATAGGACAGAGTGTTGGTGAGTAGTCACAGTGCTGAGCTGGGAACATGGGGAGCTACATTTTATTTCCAGTTTTAATGGCACTGAAAGTTCATGCCAGGCAAAACATTTTACCTGTGCTGCCTTCTCCAGGCCTCTTCTCCATGGCTGTCCCTCAGGATTGCCCTGCAGGGCAAAGCGACGTTTCTGACTCCTGTGTTTCTCAAAGTACCATTCGGCAAAAAAGTCCCAAATTGTTTCAGACCCACTCTTCCTCTCCCGTGTGATCATACAGGTGAGCTTGTTCCTGATGGATCATGCCGCATGGCCACCCTGACGCCAGGGCTTTCACCTCCCTGCTCAATGGTGCAGCTTTATCCATGGCAGGGCATGCTCCCGGCACGCAGGGATCCTGACTTTTTTCCTGGCAACGCAGACTTGGAGAAGTCCTCAACAACTGTCTGGCGCAAGGCTTTGTACTCACACTTTTGGCAAAGTCATCTGACGTATTATTAGCTGTCCAGTTCTTGTACCCTCCTGTTGTAATACAAACAGTAAATAATGAATAGAAATGGCAGGCGTTCACTGTGACTAAACGTTATCCAGACCGTAAAACTCAAACAGAAAACAACAAAGAAATGTTCCGCTGCATAATTACAGCTGGAAATATTTCAGGCATTTAGTAGTGTGAAGTAACATCAATAAAAAGAGAAAGTGCACTCAGGAGTTTAAAAATAAATATTTATTTGAAAATTGATAATTGAATAAATTATGTTCACAGTCTCTTCAAAAGAGGCTGAATATTTACCGGTTAAACCAGAGACCCATGACTTGGCTGAGCTATAGTCAAAGCTGCTGAGTAGGTGATGTGCTGCAGGTAATTTATACTTTGCTCTTAGCCTCAGTTTTAGGGAATGATGCTGCCTGCAAGCTAGTTCCTGAGAACCACCATTACTTTTGCACCAACATTATCCAACCTTTTGACCACAACACATCATATCTTCCTCCTCCATCAAATGAGCAGAAATTTCTGTCTTGTGTTCCTGATCCTATGGTTTCCCAACACTTGAGGAGCATGTCATACAGCCCCATCAAACAACTTGACACACCTCCATAGTCAACTACATGAATAAGGGGATACCTCTGTTTTGGTCACTTAACATATATGCGTCTCCTTATTGCAGTCAGACAGTGTGAGGTACCTAAGAAAGAGCACAGCAGAGGAGGCCAGACGAGAGATACCAAGCCTCTGAGCTGTGAACATTATTTGCTTCCTCTCCACATTTCACAGGCTTCAGGAAAAACAAGGAGCAAGCAGTGGAGTGGATTAAATCTTGTGACAGGACTGAACTCTGCCTGCTGCAAATTATTACATTTTTTACAACATGTACTGTGGAAATGTATTGCTACCCCATACTGGATCCATGCATTTTGCATGGCCACAATAATAGTAACAAACTTGTATTTTTTTTTATCAGCACATAAAAAACTCACCATTATTCACCCCTGTGCAACACCAACACAGTCTTGCTAGCTTAACTGCATTAACATCAGAGACCTCTTTCACTGGTTAGGTCAGCAATCACGTCTCTTCAACCCCTTGCAAATAGTAGGGTATGGTCAATTTATCCAGGTTCCAGAAAGTCATCTTCCCAGAATAGTAGATATTTATCACCACAACTAACAGAAATGTAATTCCTTTATCATAAAAGATAGGCAGGCCTGTGTCTTTGAGATTACTGCTGTGATGAACTCTGCACTTTAATATGAACGAAGACATTACGCCCATTCTAAAAATACATAAGTAAGATGTAGGAAAAGATCCTTAGCAGTTCTACAGCATTGCAGCTCTTTTGATTTCAGCAGAGCTATGCTAATTTACATGAAATGTAGGTCCAGCCCTGCATTTCCACTGCATCCTTCTCAGATGGAGCATAGAAAAAAAGTATAGAAAACACAAGAAGAGATAACACCGTAGATCTAGTCCTTCAAACTGGGTATTAGTCAAGATTACAGAGACATGTACCAGAGAGTAAAATCCTGATCTTATTTCTAATGGTGTGTATTCTTTTCTTGGGATTATTTTTGATTTTCCCAGTTTGGGTCAGGCACAGGTTCATAGGATCTAGATCATATCTTTAAGGCTCCCTCTGATTCAACATCTACTGATGTTTATCAGTTGATGATGTAAAAGGGACAGAAGTCATCGAGTAATTGGTGCCTTATCTGCAAGAAATAATTGTCTTGATAGAAGTGTCTGAGCTACGCAAAACCAGTTATTATTTCCAGGAACTTCTAATTAAAAAAAAAAGCATCCTTGAAAAACAGCAATCTAATTCCTAGTGGTAAAACCTCATAACTCAATGGTTTCATTCACTTTTAATAATTTAAAGCCTTTCCCCTGGAGAAAGCTATGTGAGGTGATCAGAGTGGTCATCAAATGAGATAAGGTGAACTTTCTGATACACTTAATTATTTGTCCTGTGCCTGTTGGTGTGTGCCTAATAAGAGCTTGTGTTGGCTTCATGAACTAGGGCACTGAAAAATATAAAAAAAATCACTGGTATCTACAGCTGATAAACCTAGTCTGTTTTCTAAAGCTATTCTCCCTCCTTCCCTGAAGAGTCAGACCCTATTTTCTGGCTTCCAGCTGGAGATTTGAGGCTGAGAAACAGAGAACGGAGAACCACTGTGGACACCAAACCCCATTCTCTGCAATCACAGGAAGCCACCTGGTTATCGTCACTGCCTGCCTATCCCATGTCCTCCGTAAGCCTGGCTTTTCCATCTTACTCATTGGAAATCTTTGATTCATAAGTGTTCTATAAGATGCCCAAAGTTTGACAGCATTCCACTCTAGTTCAGTGGTGAATCAGAGAAAGGACCAGTAAGAAATAATTTTTGATTAAAGGATACAGCATCATTTTTTGTAAGAAGCTTTGAGAAGATGACATGGAGGGTGGCTGCCCTTGCCCGGCTTCCCTGACTCCTCAGTGGTGACAACTGTAAATCAGAAAAAGCAATGCAAATGAGGTGGTGCTACCATTTCTCCTCTTTCTCTCCTTGAGAGCAAGGAAGGCCAGGTCTGACTTGGTTTTCCTATAGAGGTGAATGGGATGATTTCATGTGTAAATGAGGAAACCTTTGCAGTCTAAATGAAAGTTATAGCAGTTAATGTTTGAGAAAATCAACCAAATGGACTTGTCTTACTGTCAATAAAAATAAATGATCTAAAACTAAATCATGAAGAAAAGAGTACTCTGAGCAAATGGGTCTCAATAAAAAAAGCGGTTCAGGAAATATGAAATTCCTCAAATGGTTTTGTAGAAAAGAACACGTAATAAACACAGCCATCAGTCCAAACAGAAATACAAGTTAAGACTGAGTTAATAATTTTCTGAAAGAAAATCTGTTATGAGTACATTTACTTCTTGGGGAAAAACACGTTAAGTCTCTTAAGATAAATTCAAGATCCCCTGTATTTGTATGTTATATGACACCTGTGCAAATTGTCTGAAGGCATTTAAAAAGCAATTCAGTAGTTTGCACTAATATTTTCAAAATCCTGCTAAGGTTATTTTCTGTGAGACAGTAAAATGCAGGACGGTTTCCTAATAAACAGCTCATTTCGTTTTGCAGACTCTGAGTCAAATTCAGTGGTGAATGCTATGGTCATATAACACACACATCAACAGCTTCACTCTGGTCTCCCTTATGAAGGTAGCTCTCTGGTGTCACCACCCTCAGAGAAGCAGAACCACTTCTGGAGAATAAATGACAAGAGAACCAAGGACCAGGCAAAAACTGACTGTGGGGCATTTACACAGGGCAAAAACTGTACCTCCACTGACATAGGGACATTTTACATCCATCTAGATCTGGAGTGGTTTAACTGGCATTTGATCAGCTGAAAACACTGTGTGGATTCAGTGGAGCTGCAAAAATTTGATCCAAAAGATCAAGCTCGGACTTGAGTTAATTTTTGCCAAAACCACTAAAAGCAAGCTTAAAGTATGGTTTCAGGTATGAAGGAATGCATGGATATGGATTAAATCAGGGAGATGCCTGCTTTGTCGTCTTTCATTAACACTATTCATCTGTCCCCTTAGTACATCCATTACATTCATTACGTATTGTCAGATGGTACAAGCTCTAATGTCTGGCAATTTATGTATTTTTTTCCTGACTAATTTCTGACCAACCTGTGAACGTCTTCAGATATCTGTCCTAACATCTCTCTTGCCTATATCTGATTGCTTTTCTTGCCCCTAGATTTTCTCTCTGAAACTCCTTGCATAAGAACAGAGTGTCAGCGTGAACTGACATCAATTTCATGTATCTTCAGAGGCCTACAAGGTATAGCTACCTACATCTAGGCTAGTTTTTCTTTACAGTCAGTGAAGGAAATCAGGCACTTGTAGGACATGATTCATATGACCTATTTTAGACCTACTTTAGATGGAATGAATCACAGCGTGCCTATTTTTCCTTCCATGGAGTCAAAGGAAGCCTGGAATGACTTGCTCAGCTGTGGATATCTGCAGTTGAGATGCCTACAACATATATATCTATATAATGTCAGATGGATCCTACCTTTGATTGATAGCCTCATTGTAACAGCAGCTTAGCTTTCCAGAAACTTAACACTTACTGTTTGGTGAAGACATTAATTCTGTTGAATTTGGCTTTCTTTGGTATTCATCCCCAAATATTCTTCATTGTTAAAAAGAAAGTGACTGTATCTTTTGATGTGTTGCTTTGGTTTTTTGTGAAATTACTTCTTACATGTGCTTTTCCTTTTTTCCTTTTTCATTCTTCCTCTTAGCAATGCTGCTGCTGATAAACACTGAATTGAAAAGAAAGAGCAAAAGCAAATTTTCATCTTCTACCAAGCATCTGATGGGTTAGTCAGAGAGCTGCTGCCTTGGATTTGTATATTAGGTGTGAGGAATTTATGCTGGAGTGTTGGTTTTCTATTCTAAAACACAATTGTTGTTTAATAATTCCTAGCCTTCTAAGAACAAGAGGGAAGGGCTATGCATGTTCTCTTATGGTTCACCATTTTCTGAATCTTGAACTTCTCATCAGGATGAGGCACATCCTAATGTAGCAAAATTTTCTCTCTATCTGTAGCCTCATAAGAGTTTGTTGGAGAAGAGTTTATATTGTCATATAGTCATGGATATTCACAGTCTATAGTTCAATACTTGTGTTTTACAGTAGCTAAACTGTACTGATGGTGGAGCCCAAAGAGTCTATAAAGAAGATGGGAGGAGACCTCAGCAACATGATGAGGTGAAGAGCCAGTTGTTTCAAAGAGCAGGTTGGAGACTCCTTCCCTTGCGACTCAGGCATGTTATTAGAAGGCAGAGGAATACAAGAAGTAAGTCAAATTATTGTCACTGTAAGGCCAAGGAAATGTCCAGGGGAGTAAGAAATAAGGGAGATATATTAATTTGCTTAAATAGGATTTGGTCAGAAAAAATCTACAGATTTCCAGTGCAAAACTACAGATACCCAATGCAAAAGCTTCCTGTCTCAACACATGAGAGCCAAAAATCCACCAAAGGCATAGACAGAGATCAAATACCTTCAAAAGCAAATTTCTCACAGCAAATATTATGTATTAGGTATACTGAATTTGTAGCAGTGAGCTCCACAGGCTCTTAGGTCATCCAGAGAAAAAGGAGAAGGAAATATCTGGACAGTATGCTCCGAATGAATCTGGAGCATGTCTGAAGGCAGCAGGATCTCCAAATTAGCTGCAGAAGCCCTCCATCAAACAGCACATAAAGAGAATTGTGGCGTTTAACCACTACAGCGACACACAGAGGGCAACCCAAGGCAGACAGGGATGATGAATCCATGCTTGTGTCATGGTGGTGGAGGAAGGACACCGATTCAGCCTGAGCAAATTATAATCAGAGAGCAGAATTCGTGGTAATTCCAAACTCCTGCAACATCTCCCTTTTGCCATCTCTATGGGTGTCCAAGCACAGCACGACAGAGCTGCCAGGGCCGATTGTAAAAAACTGTTATGGAAGATGAAGACTGGAAGGTCCTACATTTGGTGCTTTTCTATTTTCTTCTTTTCTTATCAAACTTTCTGTGCATTCACCTCAGTCTTGTTTGAAGTTCTGTTATGAAGTCATTTCTCCATGGGCTTTTCCCCCCCTCACCACTACTACTCTCAGGAGTACTGCCAATAATGAGCATTGTTAACACTGCCAATATTAATCATAGGCTAAAATCTCTGAGCAAATTTTAAATAGCAAGCATAGGCTAAAACCTATGTCCAAGCACAGGTGTAATGTCATTCAAGACCATAGATCTACACTTGATCTGTGGTAAAGAAGACAACCAGGAGCAGAACTATGAGGGAACAGAATTTCTTGTCTGTGAAAGCATTCAGAATTTCAAGAACTATTGATGACAAACAAGAATGAACTCAAAGGAACTTGACATTTTCTGGAAAAACAGAATTTCCCAGGGAGGGAATATTACTGAGTGAAAGGGAGGGTGTCATTCAAAATTCCACAACAATTGTTCCATTCTTGGTATTTTTTAAACAAAAGGTTTTTCACAACAAAACATTAAAAGACAGGATATTGTTTCAATGAAAATCTGCTTTTTCAAAAAAAAAAAAATCATGTCTCTGATAAAAGCATTTTACGAGAAAAATATTCAAACACGTCTAGCCAGGAGAATTTTTTTATAACTGTGAAATAAACTTGAAAGAATTCAAATTTTCCCAACAGTCACTACATAGTTTATATCTTACTTAAGCCATCTAAATAGTATTTAGCTAGAGAAAAGGGAAGTAGAAGGAAGTTGGTTTTTTTCCCCGTGTTCATTAAATTAATGTATTATATAGCTTCTCTTACTCAGTGTAACAAAATATAGGCTTGGGGGGAGTATACACTCAGAGATACATAAAACTTAGGAGCGTGTTTAACCTAGAAGACAATGTTGGCACAGAAACAGATGGTCGAAAACTAGCTATGAATAAGTTGATGTCAGAGAGTTTCTACCTCCTGCATCAGAGAGGCTCTGGAGCAACCTTCCAGGAGGAACATGATGGAAGGAAATCTGTCCAGTAAAGTGATACATTCATAAAAGAGATGGGACAACCTTTTTGCCTGTGACAGAAGAGAGCGGGACGCAAGGATTTTTACATAGAGCAAGGTGTGCTGAATACATCAGTTAAACCCAAATGATGGATTTTTTTTATTACAGCCTTCAGAGTACTTTCGCATTATCTATCACTGCTTCCAGCAAATCCTTGTAAACAAAAATTAGCTCGGACATATTAAATGTGAGAGGAGAGGAAAAGACTGGCATAAGCAGGAAACATGGGCTCACCTTCTGACTGAATGCTGAAGGCTTAGCTCCGAATCAACTGAAGAAAAAAAAAAATTGAAAAAAAAATCGACCTGTTAAAGTGGCAGTACAACCCATGGGACAGAGTGCTGGCCCAGCTCCAAGGAATGGGGTGCAGCTCTGGTTGTGGCATGCCGGACAGCCTTCATCGAATCCCTTTAACTCCTGAGGTTCTCCATCAGCAGTGATCATCAGTGTTGATGTTACAAGCCCTTTCCTCAAGGGCTTTGAGATCTACACACTTAAATTACTGTATGAAATTGATACCATTACTTTGCCACAGATTTAGGAGATTTCATTGCGAACTTTATCCAGTATGGTACTGTACACTCTTATATCTACGTGGACAACAGAACCTTGGGGTATGTTTTTAAAAGGTGTTTAAGAAGTAAACACTCAAAATGCCTTTTTAAATATCAGTCTTAGCAATTTAAAAAAAAAATAAAGAGAGAAAGAGAGAAAGAGAGAAAGA
>KZ505940.1:485465-500202 GCA_002844005.1 Limosa lapponica baueri
AAAGAAAAGAAAGAAAGAAATGGAAATCGTAATCTAAATTAGAGCAAAATTGCTCAAGAATTCTGAAGTTCAAGTGCAAATAGACATTCACAGAAAAATGGCAAAACAGTTTGTCTCAGATTTTTAGGTCACTGCAAACTTGCTACAAATAGTTTTGACAATGTGCTGGCCAGCACCGGGGGTAAGACCCCCCAGTGCCCTGTGAGTAAAGGAAGCTCTATTTTCATTTGACTCTGCTCTGATTTAGCACCCAAGAGAAAACTCATGACAGTAGTTCACCTTACTTCATTTTTTTTTAACGGGCTACCAAGAGCACATAGCTCAACAGAAAGCCAAACATTAAGATTTCTAGACCGACATTAAGCGTCACGCTACATAGACAACGTACTACAACTTCTATCTCTGGGCATTTCCTTTGAACATTTTGTCTCTTAATCTTGTCCAAATAGACTGAGAGGAAGGAGTAGCTACCTGCCAGAGATAGAAGATACACAGAGAATGATGGGACTACTCGGGCTTCCCAGGGAAAGCGGACCCATTACAACTGCGTAATTTTGTAAAGGCCATGTTGGTGATTGGGATTATTGCTCTTTATGTGGCTTACCTTTACCATTTAGCTTACCTTTTTTCCATACATTTAGGGTTGAGACTGTACTCACTGCAACAGGCCTTGTTTTGTAGGAACACACGGGCTATGTTACTTACTAAAAATAAAGCTGACCTGGCACTACTGGTAAGCATATTAATCACCAAAATTTGTTTTGGCACAAACCTTGCTTTTGGGACAAGGAAAACATGGCATGAGTTTGACTTTGTTTCAGTGCATTACTGAATGACTGCATTTCTTTTTGGTAAGTTTTATTTCAACCAAATTCTTTTCTCCAAACTCCTTTCGTTTTAAAGCGGCTTTTCTTTTTGTTGAAGAAACAATAAAATTATTAAAAGAAACTCTCCAACCCAGACTAAAATATTTTGAGTGTGGTCATATGAAATATATTTTTAATATAGTTCTCTTTGAATTGTTTTTTTATTTTTTGAATGACATATCCAGCAACAGTCAGTCGTAAGACTCTCCTCCCACTCTCTGCATGGTACTGCAAGACCAATGCAATCAGACCTGTGGCATTTTATACCCGCTTCTGTTTGAACAAACACAATTAAAGGGCAAAGTAAGATACAAGGCAATGGCATATCAGGCCTTTTTTCTTTAAGGGTGATACCTGTGCGCTGCCTATACAATTTAGGCAGGAGTCCAGCAGCCAGAGTTGACACAGCTGGCCTCTAGAGGTAGTCTTGCTTTTCCGTAGTGTAAACTACGATAAGGTCTATATGGCTAAACCTATGCGGAAGCTGAAACAGATTATCACAGAGTATTTGGAAATTATAACTGACATGAGTGTAATTCCTGCTATTTGCTGCACTGAGTAGATTTAGATGCAGCCAAGAACATGACCTGGCATTATTTCCTGCCTGGGAATTTCCTATTTGTTTTTCTTTTATGCCCTGAGAGATAGCCTAGAGCATATTAAGAGGTTTAATAGATACCACCATTAACAGGTTACCTTTAAAATAGTTTGCAGGTTCCAAACAAGCTTCTGCCAATAAATTCCGTCAATTGGTCCTAATGTCCTAAAGCAAACTTCATTGCCTAAAACACAATGTTTAATTTTTTTCTTGTACTCTTAGTGGAATTGTTTCAACTTCTGGCCCTTGCTTTCAGAAAAGAGAAGGTGTGTATGGTGGAAAATGTGCCGGAGGACTTCAGTTGACATGAAAGTGCTACATCATCCTGAGCTGCAGACATGCAACTTCATTCAAAAAATGCATGAGTAATTATGTGGCATAATTACATGGTCCATCCAGGTAATTGCATGTGAAATTGAGTGTGGTGTCATGTGCTAATGAGGTTTATAGCTACACTTAAATTTTTGTGTGTATGATTGCATTGATAAAGATATTTTAAATCTGCTCATAATAATAAGGGTTATTCAATTGTCTGGTGTAAACTACTCCCAGCAGGGTGGAAGCCTACCATTGCAGAAGTTTAGCACAAGGCCTTTTCATCACTGATATTTTTCAAGCAGAAATTAAATGCTCTTTCTCCTCCCACTGTTGGTCCAGTTACACTGTAAAAAGCTGCCTAGCAATGATCCATTTCTCTTGTGCCAATGGAAATCAGGAATAAACAGGAGAAATCAGGAAAATCGCTGAGGTCTTGCTGCCGCTGTCATGTGTCAATAGGCTGTGTACAGAATGGTAGATAAAGCGTGTCATGTACAAGCTGGGTGTTTAGTGCTGACATATCAGAGTGGTATACAGATGGTTATCCTATTGCCTCAGGGAGGGAGCAGGAGGAAGGCCTGGTGGACCTGCCTGGGTACGGTTTTGCTCCTCAGGGTGATGGAGGGTACATCCAGTACCTCTCAGAAAGCTGCTGCCCGTGTTATTTCAGTATTTTGTGGAGCCCCCAAGGGTCGGTTTGAGGCTAGGTACTCTGCATAAATCCTGCAGAAGCCACTGCCCCCAAAGAACCTGCAGCATACCCTGCCTCCTGGTAGTAGGACCCACTTGCAACAAGCACCAGGTGTCAGGGGTCTTCCCCCCTACAGCAGCCCCCAGCCGTGATCTGCACTACAGCCCATTCCCAACAGCAGTCCTCTTCCTTCCCTCCTGTGCGCTCTGCTACCAAGTACTGGGAAGCAGGGGAGGTTCCACAGCAATGGCAATGGCTGGCCAAGCGACCCTTCTGCCTCAGGTATTACCCCATCGATCCCATCATCATCACCATCTGTGGACATGGTAAGGCTGAATAGTCCAGGAAAGTAGGCGGAGGGAGGTGTGCCTGACCAAGGAAATTAAAGGGCTATTAAATGCTCATTTACAAAGGGAGGTGAGATCATACCGGAACACAGCACCTGTCCTTTCTCGCAAGTTTATAATACCAACACCTGCTAGCATTAAAAAAATACCCCATTAGGAAAAAGATTTCACCCACACTGTCTCGCAGTTGTCTTTCCTTTCACTGAAAAGGATATATTAGTACCAAAATCTTCTGCTGCTGTTTTCCCACTGGCTACAGTAATACTGGAATCAAGCCTAAATGTGAACATAATTGAGAACTCTTTTGAATAAAATTATCTCATTCAGACATACTGGTTCTAGGAAGTCAGGCTAATGCAATCATTACAGTAGGAGTCTAGAAGTCCAGGGCTGCTTACTTCTACCCCTGATTTGCCTACTAACTTGTTTTATGACTTTAGAAACAACTTAACTTTTCTGTGATTCATCTCCTTCAGCTGGAAGATGGATATGATAATGTTTGTTTATTTCAATTAAGTCTTGAGTGGTTTAAAAGGGATTAATTAACCTCCATCAGACAACTTTGAAAGGTACTAATGCATAATGTTAATAATACTATAATAACCCTAAAAATGAGGTGCGGGAGGACGTTTTAGAACAAGGTGCAGAGCTTCAAGCTTCAAGACGGTCTAAATAAGAAAGACAGACTGTATTTTTATGAGTGGGAATAGAGAAACTACTGAGCCATCTAGTCCATGCTTGAGGAAGACAAGTTAGATTTTGTGTGTTTATTTACCAGTGAACCATGTGTCTTCTAATTCCTGCTTAGCTGATAATTCATTCCAGTTAGTTGGGGAATGTTTACATCTGTTATCATAAAATCCCATTCCTACCTTTCACTATTTCGAATGAATTAGCCTAGCTCAAACTTCAGTATATTTTCTAGACTTTTCAAGAGTATCTTATACTGTTAATACATCCAATACACAGTGCTGGAGATCATACCACCTTGCTCAAAAAGCGCATTATATTTTCAGCCTACTCCCAGTCAGCACGGTTTTTCTTCCAGCACAAGTGTGCATTTTGGGGGCTGAAAACCTGAGCTGATATTCTAAGTGACCTGAAGTAAATCTCTACAATTTCTTTGAAGACAATTGAAATACATCAATCCACAATAGCTGAGGCTCTAGCCCTGCCATAATAATTAAGAGCTGTATCAGTGTAGAAAAAGGTACAGTCTGAATCTGCACTTATTTGTGTATTTTTAAGCAAGGAATTGAGGGCTAAACTCATTCCTCATCTACTACTATGAATAGGTACCTGAAGGCAGAGTTGATTCTTGCTGTCATCCGTCTTTTTCTGTAGCTCCCAGTGGAAAGCATAAATCTGAGGACCTTTAGGCTACAAGATCCATTTCTTTCCATGAGTAGGTTGGGAGTAGATGGTTCTCCAAAGGTAGAGTTTGTGAGTGCTTGTGTGTGTTGACAAGTTATCATTTAAGTTCGCTAGTGTTTTCTGAGGACATTAAGGCAATTATGTCATTGCATTTACAGGTTATATCAATAATTAATAGAGCATAGAATTAGTCCTGTTTGGAACAGTTGCAAATACACAGATGAACTAAAAATGATCATCATTCTCTATGCGGCTGACCACTTTCGCCCCATGCCATCAATAAGTTAAATAGTACTAGAACCAAAGTATTCCTGAGAGACAGCTCACTTATCAGTCTTCTTCCATGGAAAGATTGTTTGCCTCTGTCATACTGTTGAACACCTTCTATATAATAGCTCCTTCCTCTTTAGAGGAGCTATTCCTCTCCAAATATTAGTTGATTTTAATTAGGCTCTATAGGTCCCCCAGTACACCACTGGTCTCATCTGTATGCAGCTTCCACAGTTTTCCTTGGTGAATTTATTACGAACGCAGGATTAGTGGTATTTTAGTCTTTTCAGTAAGTGGCTGTTTCTAAGTTTTGCTCCTAGGGAACTTGTGGTAACGTTTTCAAAATCACCTAAGAGCCCAAGTTCCACTTTCAATGGTAAGCGAGGTGCCCACGTCTCCAGCCAAAGGAGTGCACAGGCAGCCTGACAGCCATTTTGGTGTAGGCCATGCAGCAGCTGCGCCCCAGCATTATGGAGGTCCAGAAATCTCCCTTCTTTTGGTCACACTGTGCTGCTGAAGAGAAACTCATGCTCGTAGAGTCTTCTGGATATTTCCTACCTCATCTGCATTCATTCAGTATCCCTATGGCAACTACAGCAGTTGCTCACTTGGAGTAGTCATCTTAGGATAGTATTATATCATTTCTTCTTCTAAGTGATTTAGCAATGGAAAATAAAAGAAAACGTTAAAACAGCACCAGTGATCCAATAGCTCTATGAAGACAATGTACAACTACTTAACAGGACTAGGAGATGTCCAAAGACTGCTACTTGATCAGAACAACTGGACTCAGCAAAAAGCTGCAGCCTTCCTCTTGGGCGGCTCAGCACTTTTCCTTGGCACTAATTAGAATGGGGAGAGGGGGAAATAGCCCTTAAATCAGAAAGAAACCTCAAAAGTTATATTCAGGGAAGGACTAGCTTTTATTTAGGTCACTGCTTCTGAGGTCTCTAATTTCTAGCGTCACTCTCTTGAAAGGGTTCTGCATCTGTGAACTGAAATTCTTTATCAGGGGCTCTAAATGGCGATGAAAATCATGCAGTGAAGGGCTCAGCCACTATTGGGATACATTTCTTTTCTCCATCTGATTATCACTTAGAATCCATATCAATATGATGGGTTTGGTTTCATCCAGCTACTGCAGAAGCATTATATTAACTGTACATCAGTAAAGCTTTGATTGGTATCAGGGTGTTTTTCTTGTTTCCATCCACAGCCATTTCATGCAAAATGTCTGTTGAAATTCTCAGGTCTTCATGGTTTGCAAAGGTTTATTGTGTTTCACTTCGAAGATCCATAGCTCAGTCCGCAGTGTCAGCAAAGGTGAAGTCAATCAGACCATTTCAAGGCCTCTACACCACTTTAAATCCAATTTAATCATGTTGAGAGATTTTAGTGATGTATAACACTTGTATTGGGCCTTCTTTTGTTCTTTGAGAGCAGATATAATAAAATACATTTTGACTTCCCTTCCAACCTGGATTATTCAATGATTCTGATTTTGCTCAGATACAATTTTCCAAATTGGTCTTACTCGGACTGGTACATTTGGATTGCACTCACCTGAAGCTTGTTCAGCTTTCAAGCTGAATATTGCAACATGTGAACGTGCAACAAGCCACCAAATTGTAAGCTTATCTTAAAGGTTGGGAGATTTTTAAATAGTAATATACTTATACTTCAGAAATTGTGGCTTTATGCAACAGACTGATTTTTGTTAGGGTTACTATGAAATTTGGCCCTGGGTTTGTAAAATACTGACTGCTATAGGACTAAGAAATTAATTACAGTTTCCGTGTTTGGTTCTTATCAAAGGTTTATGTGAAAACATAACATCACACACAAGTGAGGCAGTGGTCCTGAAAACACAGTCAGAGACAAGCCAATAAAACTCCTCTTTCTTTCATGAAAAAGAAGTCTTTTCCATCTAGATGACAGCAAAAAAAGAGAAAATTTCATTGCAAGTTATTTCTGTATTTAAAAAAAGAAACAAATACCTTTGAGCACTTTCACTTTGAGCGTATCATGTTTTCTTCCGTATTAAAACATGAGTAGAGGAACCTCTGTGTATATCTGTGTATGTTTTTCTATACATCTAGTCACATAAATATTTTAAAACATTACTGAAATCAAACATTTGAGGATTAAATATGTCCCTTTTGAAGCCAATGGCTAATGACCAACCTCAACGTTTCCATCCTTACCTGTAATTATGTCTTGAGATTGAAACCCCTAACTTCAGTGGACTACCTCAAAAAGCTGCATTTGTTGTCAGTGGAACAAGTCTCTCTCGTAGTTTATTATGGATTGTTCTTCCCATGGAATTAAGAGCAAGAGGAATTGTAAAAGGCAGGAAGAGAAATCAGATTTTCTGTTGATATACGGGAAATCTGACTGGCAACAACATTCAGGTATACTGAGATGAAAACCTGAATACACAAACTTGGACTGAGATTATTGGAAATATAAAGTTTGCTTAGTTCAGAACTGAGAAATGTTTACAATTTTAACTATTTCACGTATTAACTTTCATTACTTTCTTAGTTATATGTAAACATCAAAAGTTAAAAATTGAAATCATGCTTTTGCAAGTTTACTCTCCAAAATGTGTTATGTCTAATAAATTTCCTTTTTCATATATTTTTAAATATTAGATTTCCATGAGTCACAAAAATAAATCAGAAAAGAGAAAAGAAACATATATAGATATATACATACTTTTAAAATCAACATATGTTCAATTAAATTGTATTTTGCGATGAGATCAGCCTCTTGCTTCAGAAGCTTTCCTGAAAAATGTATTTGTGTAGATGAATCATTTTAAGATTCAACAGTCAGTGGAAGTTGACAGAGGCTTTTCATATGAAATATTACACAACCTTATGAACATCAAAATTATATGGCAGGAACTGTTCTGTTGAGCACTACAGTCACTTTCCCAGGATCAGATCAATACATTTTCTGTCAAAGAACAAAATCTGCTAAAACAACCAGAAAATTTTTGCAAGAAAACGTTATTTTTAATACAGCTAACAGTGTAATTCTAGACCAATACAGATAGACTTTTTAAAACGCTTTCTTATTGAAGTAAACAGAAGAGGTAATACACAGATTTCCCTGTATGTTTTCACAAACTTGAACCCATCTTGCAAAAGCTTATGGACATGCTTAACTTTTCACAGAGGTGTATTTATTTCAATAGGATAGGTCTCTGCCTGCAAAGTAAACACATACATTAAATCTTTTCAAAATTGGGGTCTTTGGTTCTGATCATACAGGCAACTGCATAAGCTCATCCCTGTAACTTGGATAAATCCCATTTACAACATGTGCAAGGATTGTCTTCACAAACAGCTCTCAAGATATAGCTAAACTCCGGAAACACTCTGCATGTGCATAGCTTTTCAGGGAAGGTATAATTAAAAACTACCTTATTTGATCCCAGTGGATCTAGCCATGGTTGCAGAATTGTTTTTAAACACTTTTTATGTGTCGGTTGCAGCTCTTTATGCACATCTCACGTCTAAGCTTCTAAGTTGCTTTCAAGGAGTGTCAAGACCTCTTTCTGTATGATATGAGGCTCAAAGACAAAAGGAAGGGTTGATATTTCTTTGATTTTTAAGAAATTAGAGTTATCATTTGCAGGACCAGTCATCATTCAGTGTCTATGGTTTGATAGACCTTTATAACCGTTCTCTAGCACTCAATATCCCACTGGAGGTAAAGAGTTAATCAGTAAAAATAATTGGTTTCCTGTGTTGGATTAGAAATAATGGCATCATATTGATGGTTGCAGTGATTGTAACAGGGTGAAGAAATAAAACAGTTGTTGAACTCAGTCTTTTGTTCTGGTGGAAGAATGTGTTTGAACAGTACAAACTTGATTATTTGAGGCAGGGAACCCTGGATGCTTAATTTAAATCCAGTGGAGAGGAAATTAGCATTCTTTAGGTTCTCTGTTCTTCTTAATCTTCATACAGGAAAGCTAAGTGGAATTGTGACACCACCTAGCTTCAGGCACCTGAGCAGTTCTGCCAAAAGACAATCTCCTCAGATTCTGTTTATAGACAGTGAGGGGAGCTGAGCAACCACCAAAAGAAACCCAGAGTGAGTCTAGGTCCAAGGGCAGCCTGTATGTCCCTTTGCCAATTACAAGAGGAGCCTAAGGAGATCTAGCCTAAACTGAATTCCCACCTAATTTGACTTATTCTAGGCCTCATAATCTATTGCTTACATATTCAAAGGACCCAATCACTTAACAAAGAGGCAGCTACAATACAACTTAATCTTCCCATTCACAAACCCAAGGTGCTTATGAATCTGTGCACAGGCCCAGTTAGTCATTCATAGATTCTCCTTGAAAAATGTGCCCAAAGTTTTGCTTTTGTCTCACTGGATAACAATGGCTTTGTTTGTCCTTCATCTCTTGCAAGAGGCTTAAGATGCCTCAAGGCTGTCTCTTCTAACATACTCAGGGAAAGAAATGGAGTGAGGGCTGCAGGACACCTTGTGAAGCCATCACAGAAGAGGGCGGTAGCTGCAGTGCCTGTTGTCTCAAGGGGGAGTCTCACACACAGCTAAAGCCTGAGCTTCCAATGCCCACCTTAGTGGTGCTTAGATGAAGAATGAGGTTCTGAGAAGGTGCCCTCCTGTTTCCCAATGAGTTGTCATCAACTGTATCACTTTCCATCATGTAAACCAAATATGAGTATCTGCTGTTGTCAGTATCTGAATACCAGCTTGCTCCTCTGGCTAGGAGGAGTAAATTTCTCTGACAGGAAGGACCACGTGTCTGGACCCAAGGCTGTTTTTTTGAACTTCTGTTAGTGCCAGAAATTTCTTCAATTTCTGAGCTACCATGCAGACTCCCTGGAGGTTGGGAAAGGAGCATTCCCTTTTCTTCTCATAGGTCATAGTGGTATGTTCCTTCAGTAATGTCACGGTCATGTACAAAACCCATTTTAGCACTTGGGTGATGCAAGCCATGGTGTGAGAGACTCAGTCTTCCGCTGGCTCACACTTCTCCTCCTTGGATTATTGCAAGAAAGAGAGAAGAAAAGAAAACATGCCCCAGGCTTTGCGTCCTCCAGGGACATCAGGAAAGCCATGGTTCACCTCATGCATCCTTGGACAAGTTGCACCAATCAGTCTGCAGTACCATTTAGTTTCAGCCCACCTACAACTCAGGACTGGCTCTGGTAAAGACAACTATCCCTACCCTGAGCATTTAAGTTGTCCTGTGTGTGGTCCTGGAGTGCCAGCAACAGTGACTGTTTGTGCTAAATTTTAAGTCATATTCTCTTCAACCATTTCTTTTTGCAGAACTGTGAGGCATCAAGTTTTCATTGTCTCCAGCCAAGAGAGAATGTAAAATGGCCCCAACAGGTGCAGCAGAGAAGCACTTTAGAATCCACCCATAAGTCAACAGACACAAAGTAAATGTATTCAATAAATATTTTATTTTGACAGATAGTACATATTTGTACTTTAAGAAAATACTATAGCCAAAGGGATGCTTGCAAAGAGATTGACACAAAAGAAATAGCAAAGCATAAAATTATCATTTTCCTGAACAGAGAGATTTTTGTACTTAGAAGAAATTTTATATTATTCATTGAGTACCATTCATGTGCTCTGTACTGCTGAGAATGTATAGCCAGCCCTGGGATAAATATTTTCAGAGTCATCAAGTGATTTGGCGACTAAGACCCACTGACTGTCAGTAGTTATTAGGTGCTTTTGATGGTGTTACCTGTCTTATGCAGTCCACAGGGCTCACTATCTAAACCCTTGAGGTCATTAAGAGACTTTCCATTTACTTCAAAGGCTCTGTGTCAGGCCTGCAAGGTGCTGTAAGCTCTCTATGAGGAGACAGGAACCTTTCTGGTACAACAGACTGCTTTGGACTAAGTGAGATCGTTTACTGAGGATAACACAAAGTATTTTTAAGTAGGTGACACTCACTGCTAAAACGCAAACAGCTGAAAGAGTGGCACTAGGATAATACTGCACATGCATTTTGTGCTTTCCAGTGAATTAAGAAGAAAACCTATGAAAACAACACCCCAGTTTGATTCAAACTGCTGCAGTCTTCACTCACACCTTAGCCAGGGAAAACTCAAGTAATCTTTGGCAAACCTGCAGCATCCCATCAAGGTTAGCAAGGAAAAAAAAAATGACTCACCTTGCTCTCTTCTGTCTACTCAAATTTAAAAGAATCAGGGCTGCCTTTTGTTATGAAACCCAACCTTGTGTGGATTCCAAGCTGATGAGCACGAGCGCCTGAAAATATCAGAAAACTGTGGTTTAGCAAGAGAAATAGGGAGTGAGTGGAGGAGCCATCCTGTTGATTTTGGAAGGAGTGGCAAAAGTTCCACTGACTTCAGCTGGGCACAAGCCAGGCCCACTGGGCATAAAACTCCACTTGGCATCTCTTCCATCTTCCACACACAATACTGACAGGGGTCCTACAGACAAAATTTAATTGATTGTGGCACTTAAACATCGCCCAGAAATCATTTCTTTGTGGTAGACTTTACCCGTGTGTAAAGAGTCAGCACAAATAGGACTATGAGGGACTTGGATGGTACATAAACCTTGTTTTGTTCCTCTCCATAATTGAATTCCACCCTTGGAGAATAAGCAAGGAAGTCTGCTTCTTAATGGCTAGTTTTCTGTTACAACACATGATGGATGACTGTTTTTAAATTATTTGTAAAGGCATGTGTGCATTATACTAAAGAAAGGTGTTAGTTTGACAGTACTGGGGAATGAAACCTTGGATTTAGTTAGAGATAAGAAATAACCCTTTAATACTTTCATAAAATCTGTGGTTGAAACAAAGATATAGCTGCAACCTATGGCTTCATCAGTCCCCAGCACCACAACTGTTCTCTAACAGTCTTTCACAGAGCTTAATACGCAGGACAAAGATCAACAGGATGCTGTTATCAAGCACCATGTGCTGGGAAAGGGTAAATGCTGAAACAGTCTGTACTAGCATCCTTGTTGCATTGTATCTGCATCCAAGGATAGTGAGAAAATGAGGGCTTCTAGAAGTTAATTCACCTGACGAATTTGAACTTCATCTTATTACTATGCTAAAATATTACTTCACCATATATAAAGGAGTCCCAAAGTGGACTAGGACAAATGCTATGCTGAAACCTTTGAATTTTTGTAGGATATTATTCCCCTCTTCATTGCACACATTCACATACACATACGTCTGTTCAGAGTGAAAAGCAACTAGCTAGCAATCCAGAAAATGTCTCCAAAAACTCAGAAGTTTTGCGGTATAAAGCAATTAGTTCCAGTAATTGCTACAATGTTCCAATTGTTCCAATTAGTTCCAATTATTTCCAATAATTCCACAATGTATGTGCTAGTTACTGCCATGAGAAGCAGGCCACCCCTACAGACTTCAGTGTGGGAATGACAACCTGACAAAATCACACCCTGGACTTACTTCAGTGTCACTGGAAAACCTCTGAACAAAGCTGGAGAATAAGAGAGATCAAAACAATATTTTAAATAATGGTTGGTATTCTAACAAAAACAGCACCAAGATTTCACCTACTGGGTCTTTTCTTGGGAAGATGCTGAATGGGAAGGTAGCAACCACAAAATTTTCTTGATGTCACACATTAGCAAAAATGAAATAAAATACCCTGGGAGAGAGTGCATTAGTCACGGCAGCAGGAAAATGCCCAAAAGTATTTGGGCCCTTTCATTAAACCACTACAGTTGATTAAACAAAAACTACTTTTGGGCAAGGATTCTGTATCTATCACTGGCCCTAAGCTGTAAAGGAGTATAGAGGTGAACAAACTCATTTTTCTTTGATTAAAAGTGCTACTGAAGTTGTCTTCAGCATAAGGAGAGATTTTGAAATAAGAAAAGCAATAAAACAATCTAGTGGGAAAAACAATGTGGGTGATACCCATCTGAGTGCAAGCAGAGTTAAAAACCAACACAGAGAACAGGACAGATGGGAAGAGAAATAAAGGTGGTGGAGAAAATGCATTAAAGAAAGTGTGCCCCGTATTCCTACTTGAATGCCCCTTGGAGGACAAGGGGTGTTCCAGCCTTTCCTACAGTGACGGACCAACTCAGCAGAAAACACAACACAGAAACAGTGAGCAGGAGTTTTTCCCTCGGGGGGCAATGTTTATAATCAGAAATCAAACCAAGTTAATACAGAGGCAACAATGACAAAAGAACTACAAAAGATCCCTAGTGTAGAACCACCTACTTCAATAACAGAGTTTCCGTGTATGGTGTCATCCTTGAGTTCTCATTTTCCTAGAAGATACCTTCCTATAGGACGACAGGAACGGTCAACCTGACCGTTGAATGTTTTTCTGCTGGTAAAAGCCATGCAAGTTCATAGCCTCCCAGACACACGCTGTGTCTAACTGTTGAATGATTTAGAGGCACTGATGTTCAAAGCAGTTCCGCCAGTCACCTATGAAACTAGGCTTTTCCACCTAGCACCATTTTGAGGCCATTGCTACTAGTTCATTTGGATTGGCAACACTTCACTCAGAGAATTCATTACTGTAAAACATCTCAAATTCCTGAACTAGCAAATAGTTAAAGTGATCCTTGTCCTAGCTCCCAGTAATTTCTTCTTCCAATCACAATTGATAACCAATAGTTTCAGTCCACATTTCACGTTTGTGTACACCATATCTTAATGGTGTCTTTAATTTGTTTTCCCTGCCCCATTTCAGAAATAGGATAAAACATTCTAGGCACGGGCTCGCCAATTAAATGTGCAAATCCGTAAGGGATCTATGTTGTATTACCCGTGCTGTTTCCTATGCTGAAAGGCACTAATTTCGGAAAAACTGCTGTATTTGGGGCACGTTCATCCCTGTGTGCATGGGATGAACCTCACAAACGCACTGGGTGAACGTACATTTTGTCTAAATGAATTTATCCCTGGCAATAACTTGTATTCAGACTTGCATGCTTACCCCATCTCCATGTATTCAGCTGTTTCTGCTTATAAACTTGTGTGTATAATGAAGCTCAGTCCAGCACTCACTCTATATTAACAGGCAGGTAGAACTGTGGAGATCTTATTCATGTTGGTGGGCATTTACTTAGGTCATTGTACCTGCTGAGAAAGTGCTTGCCATGTAGTCACAGCTCCACAATCTAGCCTCACATAATCAGGTTCTGCCTGTATGTGGTTAGAGGCCTCCACAATGAAGCATTTCCATTCCCTGAAAAGGAGAGCTGCATGTGGAATCAAGCAAGCTGATATTTTTACCCATAAAATTTTTCTCTTGTCAGGAAGCTGGTTGAGTTTTACTTGGTTTTTGTTTGCTTGTTTGTTTTTATGACAATGTCCATGGGGAAATGTGATTTCCACTTAAACTTTTTTTTTTTTTTTTAAATTTTGGTAGCAAATGCAAACAATTCAATGAAGATTAATGTTCCGGTTGGTGTATGTTGCATAATAAATACGAAAAATTTCTAATGAAACGTATTCATTTGAAATTGGAAGGTAAAAGGGTTCCTGTAAACTGTAATGTGAAAGACTAGGAGGATTTGTCCTTAAGGAAGTAACACTTCCCACATCAGTTAACACTCTACGTAGTAAGGAGAGGAAACAGAAGAGAGTGCATGCAGCTTCTCCTCCACTCATCCACGCATGCCTGTTACACCTGCACGTGTGGATGCAAAGACGCCGAGCTCTAAGTTACACCAACCCCATCAGAACAGCAGAGCTTTGAGAACCACCCGTGCTGACACAAATGAGATCCTTTCCAATAACTTTGATGGGGTTTCGTACAGGACTCTTTTTAGAATGGGTTCACACAGCATCACTAACTTTGTGTATCAGTTTGTGAGGACAGCCAGGGAGACTTCACTTTTCTGGCATCTTATTTCATGATTATTATGAAAAAAAATGCATGCACAATGCACCTTAAAAGTACATGTAAAAAAATTGTTTTCAACTGCTTCCAGTTGAATGAGGAGTTGCACTGGCGCAGGATCGAGCCATGAGTGTGAACGTACAGGACTGAATGCCAGTTTGAGCACAGATTCAGGTATATGACAATGGTAAGAATAGAGCAGAAAATTGAAAGCCATGTGAACGTTAAAAAAAAACAGTTGTAATGACTGTCTTTGGGGGATACCTGAACTGGTTCACAGGGTGCCCATAGACATAGGGATGGTCCTAGGTGTATGTCTATAACTTCAGGCTGGAGAAAACTCAGTTTAATCTCCTGTTGGACCACCATCTTCACTGTAGCTC
>KZ505940.1:521862-532564 GCA_002844005.1 Limosa lapponica baueri
AGCAGGGCTGAAAGAGAGAGTGGGGGCAGGCACAGTGAAAGCAGGGTTTTTACACCTCATATTCCTGGCCCTGTGAGCCCCTCTGTACGTAGGCTTACCTGTCTGCTGCCTTTACGTTCCAGCTATACCTATGGAACTGATTTAAATAATGCTTTTTGGTCAATAAACACGTGGTTTAAATTGGTGCTTTTAATCTCATTTTGCTTTGGTATTTTTGTATTTGTTTTCTCAGAAGCAATCTCTATTGGTAGACGACCGTTAAAATATGTTGCTAAATATAGCCTTTACACTAAATTTGGCGCTACTTTTTCTGTTAGTTCAGAGGGTGCACTATATGCCTGCACACTTTCTAAGTGATTATACAGCTTACTTGGGTTTATTTAGATTGCAACTGTTAAGAAAGTTTTGATTTAGGACATGACAAATTATGGTTTTTAATTGTGGCCTTTAAAAATGTCCTATTTAATAAAGCCACACTCAGGCACGAACACACATGTACATACAAGTTAATGCAAATAGAGTTTGCACTTAAAATACAAGTACAGTGTTATCCCTACTAAGGTAACCAATTCTGCTGTATCTGAACACAACTAGTAGAACTCAAGCTGCTTTGCTTTCTCAGGAGGAAAACAACCGATTTTGCTTTTTCAGTTCCCAGTTAATTTCTCAGCTTTACACCAAACTCTGGTAAGTGGCTTACGGAGCAAAGACACTTTCTCTGCAAGTGCAGTGGTGGGTGCTACTTTGAGGTTCTAAATACTTGTTCTTGGTCCTTCGATGAAGACTTACCTGTTCAGTATTTGAACTTTGTTTACAGTTTAGACATCAAACATTTACCATCTATTTTAATTTAATATAAATTGTTATATGATACTACAGTAGAATTTAATATTGGTTTGTCATAATTTAAAGGTAAACGGCAACTAGGGTTTTTTTTTTTATTAAAATACATTTAGTATCAATAACGTTTGATTGAAATTTGGATCTGATTTCTTTGTTCAGAAAGGATTCATTTGTAATTGTATCTGTTTCTGTTAAGCTGAATATATTTTCTCAGATTACTTCAGTATCCATTATCCGGAGTTTCTATTTGTAATAACAGATGCCTTGGGCAGTGTCTTCCTCTGTTAACGTAGAGGAGATCACTAGGTGACACTGTGGCCCTATTAACCTTTTTGGGGGGGAGTAGCTAGACCCCTCTGTAGTTTCTAGCAGACACAGATCAACAGATACCTCTCTGTTGGCACGTTAAGTACTTAACATTAAAAAACATTGAAGTGATTCTTTTAAAATTGCTGTTGCAAGCTTTCCTCTAAACTGTGTGATGTGATTGTGACTGTAGTGGTTGAGGGGGGAGCTTCCTACCTTCAGGAATGAATCTAGCACCACTGGTGTCCAGAAACCAAGTGGGTTACTGGATGCTGAACGTATTACTAATGTATTAGATGAAGAAGGAAGGTGAGGGGGGAGGTAAATGTGTCGTAGCAAGTCAGTGGGCTAACATAGGTAAAGAATTCTAACCCCCACCCTACCAAAATATTAATAGCATCTGGGCAGAGCCAAAGAGCTTGATAACATGTATTGACTCTGCAGCTCCACACAGTTTTTCTGCAGCAGGAGAACTCCGTAGCAGTATCTGTGACCATTAAGGAATGCAGAGTTGGACCTCTGGTAGTAGAAGGGTTGTGCTCAGAAATGTAGAGTGTGCCTGAGGCCTGGTGCCACAGTTATACAAACTACTCATATACTGCAATTTTGTCCCTGCCCCCTGAAGGAGGAGTTACACACTTCAAGAAGTGTTTTTGTGGCCTTCTCTCCCCGGCATAAACATAGGTTTTGTGACCCTCTTTGTCCTGTTTTTCTGTATTCTTTCATATCAATGTAAAGGGTGTTCAAAGTCTCAACAGTTATTGTGGTCTTGTATAACTAAATATAAAAAGATAAGATTGGAAAGCTAAATAGAAATTGGAAGAAAATCGAAGCAAAGGTCAAAATGCTATTGTAGGTCACAAATGTTTAAAAGTCATTTTTTAAAAAGAAAAAAAAGAGAAAACTTTCCTTAAAAAATGAAATGGGAAAATTACTGAGTATTACCTACTCCTTTTCTTAAGAAGAGAACAAGCCAAAGATGAATCACTCATCCTGAAAGGGTCATCATTTTCATTTTCATATATATTTGGTAGAAGATCAGTAAAAAAATAAAGTAGTTGCATATTTAGGCAAGTTTTCTGATGGAAGCTGTTATTACTGAAGCATTCATGTTTTGTGAACCTGCCCTAAAACACTTAGCTCTTGTCTAGCATAAGTGTTTAAACAGAATGCCTTACTAATGCGGCTGATTTTGTAGTTATTTCATTTTCGTAGGATTGAACTATTCTTGCTCTAACTTGCTTTTTTTTTCACCCCCCCTTAGACATGTGAAATGTTGAGGCTTTCTTCCCTTCCAGAAAATAAGTATTTGAGCCAAGATGTTCTCAGGAGAATTGGTGTCTTTGAGGGTGTTCTGTCTGAGATGTCTCAGAGAAGCCTGTTACTCAGCATGTGCTTAGCAGTGTTTTCCTGCTAGGTTACATTGAAATAGGCTACTGGTCAGGCTAAAAAATCTGGATATAAAATTCACTTTGGTCTGAATTCAGAGTTGGTGTGAGCTTGTGCAATTCCACCGAGGCTGCTGAACAGAATTTGGCTGCGTTAGTCATGGTGATTGTGGCAAAACCAGCTACGAACATTGTGCATTTAAAATATTGCTGTAACTACATCAATAACATTTGGTCAGAAGAGACACCCTCACTCCTTTTTGTGGTGTGGTTTTTTTTGTTTGTTTTTTTTTTCTTTAGTTTTGGGGAGGGTGTTTGGTCCCATCACTGAAATTAAAGCTCAACATTTTGTGCCTTTGCTTTGGAGAGTTAGTCAGATGGATCAATTTGGTGTAATAATCCCACCGACAGTCCATATTTAGGTGACAGGCCAGTCTTCTTCTTGCAACAATTTTGTACTCGAGAACTTCCAGAAAATTGTATCTTCACAAGCAGAAGTGTTTCTGCTAGTGCTGCACCAAACCACTGTTACGGCCAAGCAGTTTGCTGTCACGGCAGCTCTAGCCGAGCGTGGAGGGAGTGGGAAGGCAGGTGCACTATCCTTAGCACGAGCAATCTGAGTTTGGTGTAAGGTAAGCTGCAGGGAAATATCCTTTGCAACGTATCAGACGTATTATTCACTGCCTGCAAAATAGATTCTGTCGCTTTCCCAGGTACTTCTCCCGCCACACCTCCAAAAGTGACAGGGGCAACTGACCATATGTGTGATTCCCCCACCTCCCATCCAAAAAGGAGCTTCGCTGTTACCTGTGAGGCCCCATTAGGTCTAATCACTGTCGCACTGAGTTCGGTGAGAACTTTGCTATTGATTTCAGTGCAAATAAATTCAGACTTGTAAGAAAACCTTCATGAATCTTATTGAGGATTTTTTAAGGATCATCTGTACTTTACTGGTATAATGATCCTAGTGATTGGTGTGAGTTGTACAAATGTGGGTGAAAGTATGAGCATGGGTGCAGTAACCTTAGAATAAAGGTGCAGTATGACAGTAGAACTTTTTCAGCTATGGAGACCAAAAAAAGCTGTAGAACCCCTTTCTCAAGGGTGTGCTTACATTTCTCTGAGTTTGCTTTTTCGCCCTTCGAAGTGTGCTGGTATAATAACTGGTGTAGAAGTGAAGTGTGTGCATGCAAAAAATCACTTGCTAGGTATAGACTAAGTGTCCTGGTGCCATAGTACTTGTTCTGATTATGTTCTGGCATAGCTGAAACAAGGTTCTTTTCTAAGGTAGACAATTTCATAGAATTATACTCTGATCGAGCTAGGAGTGATCTTGAAGTGAGTTTCTAGTAAAATATGTCCCAGACACTGAATTAAATTGTTGAAATATGACCTGGGGCATACGCAGTGCTGTATCTTGTGCAATTTACTATTTGAGCTCAAATACAATCAGAGGGATAGGTGAGAATTCCAACTCTGCACTTAGATGCAAAGGAGTGGTTAGCACTTCCTTCTAGGATTCTGGCAAAGGGTGAAAATTGTGCTGGATGGAACAGGAAAAAAAACACTGGCTAGTGCTGCAATTTTTACCTTTAACTTGCTTCATGATCTCAGGCAGATTGCTTCCTCTTTCTCTCTGTTTCTCCATTTATAATCTTGGCATGATGATGGCTTCTTTCTTTGTAAAGTGTTGTGCATGCTCTGGAAGAAAAACTTCATACTGAATAGCAGGGCAGAAAGTTGAGAAAAGCTGTCCAGACTTTTAAAATTTTTTTTATTACCATATGTTGGCTTTATCATCGGTAAAATAGCAGGTGCATTAGTTGTGGTGGTGTTATAGTACTTGGGGCAGATTTTCCCCTGAGGCTCAGTTTTGTTTAATTTTTGTGAAGATCTGGAAAGGATGCCTGCTTTTTACTCCAGAGCGATGGACTTCAGGTTGACTTTCAGCATTTCATTCCAATGGAGAGTTAAAACAGTTAATTTTATAAACAGGTGTATAAACAAAGTCTGTAAGAATGGGTACTGTAGAACACCAGTGGTGGTGTCATTTATGTGTTACATAGTTTGCTAGACAGCACATTATTGGGCTGCAATAATACTTTACTCTCCTATTGTGTACTTTTACAGGCATCAACTAACTACATTTTACAAACATTTCAGAACCAGTGTTACCACCTGTTTTGCAGATTGCAGAGTAGACCCAGGGATGTTCAGGTAAGACCAGGTGGCTGGTGGGAGACAGAACTCCTGAACTTCCAGCAAGTTTCTATGTCACTGTTAAATTTAATACTCCAGCTACCTCTTTGTTCCTAAAACATCTGCCCTGTGTATGTGCACATACTGCTTTTCCATATTGGTAGATGAAAAAAATGATAGTGAACTGTCATCTATCAATTTCAGGCTTACTGGTTAAGTATTTGTGAACTTACCAAATCTCTTAGCATCCAAGTTCAATTTGCAATTCTTCTTCTACATTTAAGAGCTTGTGCTGCATGACAGAAACATAACCTTGTAGGTCAGAGCTTTTGGACCTGGTATTTTGCTCTTCCAACCCAGAGTCTCTTCTTAACTCAGTGCTGTGTCAATACTGCCCTCCATTCTCCCTAATTCTCTGAAAGTGACTTTTGCAAGGATGCGTGAGCATGTTCTGTCCGAGATGTGTGAAGGTGATAGCATTTATGCTAGTTCCAGGCATGAGCTAAAATGTGCCACTGCTCAGAAGGGCTTCTTAGGCCAGGTTTGGTCTGTACTTAGGTATCTCAGAGTGTTCAGTTCAGCTCTCTAGCCTGAGCTTCTTGCTCTAAGGATTGGCACAAGTGATCTGGAAGGAAGTCAGCATTGTGGCAATGTGGGTTTTTGTGGGGCACTTTGTAGTTCAGCTCCCAAGTTTAAACTTCCAGTTTCATAGTAGGTCAGTAACGAGGAAGCATAATGACTGTCTTTTAAAGCAGATTACACTGAGAATCCATGGATCCTGTGCTTTCTTTTCTTAGGCTAGAACTGTTCAGAGCTGCAGGCTTCTGCACCAACCTAGGGTTTTAAGCATGTTTGACTTTCTCAGCTGGTACACAGTCTTGAGCATACCAGAACTCTATTTCACAGAAAATTCTTAATATCTGTTCACCTTCTGATTTCAAATCCAGCCATCTGTGTGCTATACTGTGAAATAATTTTATAGAAAGCTAAGATAATTGGTAAAAATCTGTAGATCCCAAGGGAGTTATCCCCAATCCTTGCTCTACAGTTCCAGCCAGCACTATAAGGTTTTTTAACTGCTGACCTTTTTTAAATGCTGCCAAACTTGCATCTTTTGGACGGAGTCTTTTCTCAGCTTTTTGGGTTTATCTTAAAGACAAGGGCCATGTAGAGAGATAGGAATGAATTACTAGAATAAAAATATTTATCTTCAAGAAAAAAAAACAAACTGAAAAACAACTTCTAAAAAAACCAACAAAACAAAAAATGGGGAAATAGCCTATAGATCTTAAGGAACTTGGCCTGAAGAATGCTGGTCTTGCTTGCCATCCAAAGAACTGATTTTTATTTCACAAACACAGGGTTTTTTTGTTTGGTTGATGTATTTTATTTTTTTATTTTTTTTTTTAAGAATTGTGCTTCAGTTGTGGAGAGGACAAAGATCTTTATATACTTGATTATTTTAGGGCCTGGTCCTGCAATGCCTCTGTCGTAGCAGTCTCCCTGAGCTATTGCAGTTGCAGGATTGAAGCCCTACATTGCAGCTAATCTTACAGGGACCTGATCCTGCTCGGAGACATTTTGGCACGCGTCCTTGGGCACGTGCACAGTTCTGGGTAAGCTGTTGTGGCTTGGCATCAATGAAACAATTGGTGAAGATGGATCTGATTGTGGATTCCGGTTTATGAAGCAGTGAGGTTCCTCTTGAAAATCTGGTAAGACTTGTTACATACAGAATTCTGTAAATTCTGTAACCTGATTGATTTTTAGAGGTGTTTCTCAAGAAATAGAGACAGTTGCATTCAGAACTTTCCTTTTTTTTCTCCTTAAAATGTAAGGCTAAACAGCTGACAATGAAAGGAGGTCAATAAGGGTATAGATAAAATAAAAACAGAAGGGGTAAGTGGCCCAATAGTGGTTTCTTGTTTGGTTTTTTTTTTATATTTCTTCCTCCAGTTAATACATGAATAAAATAATTAATTTATGTAACTGCTTGGAAAGTTCCCTCAGCAAAAGCCTGCAAAAGTCAAATAATGTGTTTTTGCAGAAAAATAAATACTCTGAGAAAAAGTAAAACAAATCTTACCCTGACAGCTAAGGAGTAGTGTTTCAGACGAGAACCAGGCTGAAGTGATGCTGTGATGCTTCCTTGACCTGAACCAGATGCTTCTGGCTCCTTACAGAACTCACAACTTTAAGCAAAGTTAATGCCGGTCAGTTTTGGCTGCTGGTGTTCAGAGTGCTGTGGACAACAGTGAGAACTGAAAAACATCAGGTACTTTTCAGTCTGGTGCTGCTTGGGAGTGCTGTTATTATGACGTCCAACTAAGTTAAACTGACCAAGAGTCAGGGTATGAGAAGTGTGTCTATGCCACCACTGGTTTCCAACAATCCTGAAGAATAAGGTAGTAGTTCAACTCCCTGGTACTGCAGTTGTACTGCTATGTACTGTGTAGGCAAGCAGAAGGTTAGCTCAGAGATCTTCCCTCTGCATTGGTAATACTGCAGAATATAGGAATAATAGAGAAATAAAATGAAAATAAGAGGATATGGCAGGATATGGTTCACTTGATCAAAGTGGAATTTCTTGTAGGATTCTAGTTATTTTCCTCTCATGCTTTCTGATGTTATTGAGACCTGCAGTGGGTGTTGGATCTGATCCATTCTGGTGCTAGAGCATGCTGTTTCTTTTTCTCTGTAGCCAAGGACTGAAGGTGGCTCTTAGATACATGTCTGCAGTTACAGTGAGACTGACTTAACATCATGGTGCTCCAGAGCAGGGAAAAAGCTGAACCAAATAGGTCGTGACAAGAAGATGTCTGTATTCCTAATACCCAGAGTGAGGTAAGAGTGTAGTGGTACCTGGGCTGTCCTTCTAAGGTGCTGGCTGTATCTGCTATGGGAAATGCCCTGCAGTTCTGGTTCCCTGGTCATCCAGACTGAGGACTGTCGTCTAGAGCTCCCTGCCTGTTTGTCTGGGTTTCCTGTAGTGGAGATTGTGATGGGTAAGGACAACTGTGAGGAACATTGTGATGTCTGCCAGACAGTCAGGACACAGACACAGCTTGGTCTGGGAGGGATTCTCAGTGTTGGAGCTGAGGTGTGGTCAGAGGTTGTCACGGACACCTCTGAACTTTGGCTTCTGAGTTAATTGTATGACTATGAGGACTTTAAGAGTATATTGGAAGAGATAAGGGGAGGGGGGAATATCATGGCTATCAGAAACAACCCCATGTGCGAAGTTACCAGGAAAGCTTGTGAGATCATGAAACTTTTTATTCAATTAGAACTCAAAATTTCTGTTCCTTGTATACTGTGCCAACTTGGTTCATTGCCTGACATTTTGTCATTGTTACACTCTTTTTAGCAAAAATGCATTCTGCTTATGGATGAAGGAGGACATTCCTTCTGCATTTCCTTTGGCTGTGGATCTGCAATTATTGTTCTTGAGTTTATTTATGAGCTACTAAAGCCTTTACTAGAGATGATTTGCTTGTGACATCGGGAAGAGCTGTTCTTGTTTTGAGTCTGTTAAGAGCTTTTCCTCTATCAGAAGGAAGTTACAAGGAGTGAAGTTCACTACAGTTGGCATCAAGTACACAGCACAGTAGATCTCCACCAGGTTCAGTGATGCAGTTGTGGGATGGAGAGGGGAAAGAAGTGCTCCCTAACTGTTACTGCATTTCTGTGCATCTGTAACAAATCACTTAGCTCTGAGAATAGCAAGGAGCAGGTCCAATGAGGCTGTTAATTGACTTAATGAAGTCATATCATCTGCACTCCTCTGTACTTCTTCATTGTTGAGATCTGGAGCAGCAGAGGTTTTGCTTAAATAAAGAGAACCTCATCCCTTCTCTGTTGTTTGCAGCTGGTGTTGTCTTTTGCATGTGACAAGTTACCTGTCTGAGGGGCAGTAGACAACGGGTTAAGACATGAGGATGGAGATCTGTGGATCTCCACCTGCTTGTTACTGTGTTGAAAAAGTTCTTCCATTCCAATTGCCTCATTTTTCTTTGAAGAACTTGGCTCATTCATTAAGTTGGCCATGTATGATAGGCATAGAGGGGGATGAGGAGAGGAAAAACATAAAATAGAAAGTCAAATTGCAGTTAAAAAGTAATCACATGGAATCAGATCTTTTGGGAAAACTGGATGCGTGTTATCACCATATTAAAAGTTAAGTATGTGCATAATTTCTTACAAGACTGAGATTATTATTGGGTTTCAAAATTGCACCTGACCGCAAGGATTTTCAGCCTAAATTCATATTATTTCTATGTGGAATCTATTTCAAATATGTGAAATTTACTACTGGTGACAAGTATTTGATCATAGTGTTATTTTAAACTTAGATGCATCATCTTCCAAAACTTAGGATTCTTGACAGATATTTAAATATTTAAAACACCTTCCATAAGATTACTAAATCCAGCAGTTCAACTATATAAACAATGCTAAGAATAATGAACCAGAAAATATTCAAAATGGCATACCCTCTCCATAAATATTTCGCTCTTATTTTAACATTCACCATGGTGAAACACAAGGGAAGTAACTCCTGAATGTTTGTTTTAACTGACTAGCTTGCTGCTGAAACAAGCTTTCAGGGAAATCCACGGAGTCCCACAAGGTGGCAGGAGCTAACTGTTGTATACTAGGGCTGTGGTCTGAAGGAAAGCAAAGGTAATAAACTGATTTTGCTAGTTGCATTAATTCGAATAACGAGCAAGTTAGACCAAAATTTCAAAACCTCACCTTGTGTAGGTGTTTCTTGAACTTCTGAATAATTTGGGCAAAACCATGATTCTATCCTCAGGAGTCTTAGTTCAAAAGAGAAAGTTCAAGCATTCTTACTTTGTCAACAGAAAGGATCTCTATTTTCACCCAGTGGTGGTAATTTGCTTGTAATGTGTGTGATCACTCTGAATGGAGAGCAGGGATGAAACCGTTCAGGAACTTGCTGGCATATGATAGTCACGGTTAAACAAATTGGCAGTGAGCATATCTAACTTGCAAACTCACCTTGACATTGTGGGAATGCTGGTCACGAGGTGGGACACAGCAGCCGGGGCTGAGGGACTGTAAATAATTTCTTGCTGCTTCGATGAGGCTGTAGAGATGTTTCCCTTTGGAAACTCTGAAGAATCACAGTTGCATTAAAGGTATCCAAGTTTGGGGATTATTGGAAGTAATCAAAATAGCTCATCCTAACTAGTGAGACTGTGTTGGCTAGTATATAGAGCATAAGGCTCTATATTCCTTTCTTTTTCCAGTGCCCCAATCTTTCTTTAGGCTGATGGAGTTCTTGTTTCACTTTTTCTTGCTTTTGTTTCCAGTTTCTTCTGAAACACTCTGATCAGGATGTAAAGCACTGCAAAAGAACAAGGGGGTTAATCAAGTATGTCTCATCAAAGTTATGATTCGAGACCTCTGGTTGTATGTTCACGCTTGCTTAACCTTGCGCTGTGAGTTCTCAGTCTCTCTCTCATTTTTGTAAAATCTCTCTGACCTGCCTTAGAAGAAATCTGTTGACTTTAGGGTTTTGGTTGGCAGAAGTAACACTGAACCAAGCGCAGTTCGATTAGAGACTTGTGAATCTCTTGATTTGTGGTAAGAGATTTTATTTTAAATCAGTAAATGTTCATTTTTAGTTTTTGAATGAGAGGACAGATCTGTATATTAGCCAGGTATCTTTGGGAATTTAGACAGCCCAGTTTGTGTGGACAGACAATGCGATTCAGTAGGACTAAGGTGAAACTGAGAATAGGTAGCTTTCTTAACCAGTAGACAGATATTAGGAGTAAAACTAATTTAACTCCTATATGAAATTATGGGTTCTCCTATCCCACTTAGTGTGAATTGCTTGTCAATATGCTGTAGAAAAAGAATCTAAGCATTTGTGATGGGGATATCTGGAATCTGTATGAATGCCTGTATATGAAATAAGGTTGTTTCTTTTTCTAGCA